>JZKD02S1531641.1:176400-203663 GCA_000966675.3 Picea glauca
TCTTGCTTCATGGCCATCAACTGCTCTTCAAGGGCAATGTTCTTATCATACATCTCTTTCATCAAATCTTTCATGAGTATAATTTCTTCTTTAGAAAAGAATGAAGATAATGAAATGTATGAGAACTATTAATTCTAGAAGCTTCTGCCATCCTTAGAAGATATCCAACTTCAAAACTTGCACAAAAACCAATAGCTAAATCTCAAGCTATCACTGGCAAACACATGAGCAAAACAAACATATGCTCTGATACCACCTGATCTGAAAATAGAAGGCTGACTTGTTATGCTATGCAAGCACCCCTACTTCATTAAAATAAACTTTACAGGACCTTGCTTCATGTGTTAAAATATGCAAAATAAACTTATGTGTTAAGTTTATGCTTCTTCCTTTAAATGTGCATGTATCTTCTTGTAAATGCTTATGTATGAGGAAATGTTCTTTTAGATGGTTAAATATGTACTTGAAATAAATACACAACAACACAACTTGCAGCAAATAAACCATCAAACTTACAACAAGAACAACATGATAAAGGAGTTCACCCCCCTCCGGGCTACATCTCCTTGAGCCTCCATAATGGACTTGGCTCTCTGGGATTAATTAGTCAAAATTTATTTTACAAGATGCTGATCAACTCCAATGGAAAAAAAAACTGTACCATTGAGATCAGAACACATAAAAACCCCAAAACCGACTAATAGAACTCTGAAAACGGATCATGTCTCATCCGGGCATGACCTCTTCTACATGTGGCCATAAGCTTCCCTGGGCTTCTCTTTGGCAAAAACACCTGTAAAAGTCCTCAACAGCCTCTGAAACCTGTCCCAATGTGTTCAGAGCATATTAATTAGCCAAAAATGATTATACATTCACATAAAACAAACATAGGCTCACCAAACCATGTCCTCCATCAAATAGAGCTTCAAGCTCCCTAGAGCTTCCTGGAACTTCAATGGTGAAAAACTTGCAGAAGAAGTCTTCAAATGGCCTTGAAAATAACACCAATGGATCCAGCACGTCCAAAAACCCCTGGCTGGGCTTTTACGACACCTCAATCGGCCAAGAAATGAAGAAGTTAGGCCTCCTCCATTTTCCTCCTTCTACTTTGCTGGAACTGGTTCACCAAAACGCACCTCTGTGTGCATGAACCTGGAACACGCTCCAAAACGCGCGTTAAAACCTGGCACCGAGCAGTTTCGAAAAATGGTCCAAACTGTAGGACGGTTAAGGCGCCTCTAGCCCCTAACCGCCTCGGCATTCGGTCATATAACCCATGCGACCTTGGGCTCGGCGAAAAAGTGGTTAGTCGTTGTTTAACTTCCGTATAACCACCCGCGCGGTTAAACCATCGGTCAAACGGATTACATACGTGCATTAACCAAAGGTTAAAGTTTTACAAACCCCGCGCACATTTAATATATACATAACAAATACATTGCAATGCAATGTATTACAATGCAATATAAATATAAATGAAACGCGCGCGCCAAAATACTTGGGCCAATACATATGGTCGTATGGAATACAATGTGTCCACGGGTCAGGGCTTAGCCCCGACCCGACCCCCCTTTCCTTTTCAAACAAACATTGAATTTAAATAAATGTTTTACAACATAGTCAACAAGGAACATTTGGCAGAACTTTGGCTAGCGGATAGTTATGAAATCGCTATAGTTGGGGGAGGTCCAGGGGTCGAACCCCACAGACTCCCCACATAATTTTATATAGCCAATGAACAAAATGAAGGGGACACGTGGCGCCCATGGATTGGGCCACGTGTCCTCATATTACTTGCCACAACCGGACATGTGGCAATATCCGATATGCCGACAATCATCCAACGAAAATGCGCCACATCACCCAACTGCCACATCATCATGATGGTACGGCCCTGCCATGTAGCCGTATGGACTGTACGGACAGGTACAGTTAGCATTCCAAATTTTTCCCTGTTTGGCTTGGCAGACAGATCGCGATATATCCTCCATATGGACTCCGTTTGCGAAAGTAAATATACCGCCGGAATCAAGAAGACGAGACAGATGCAATGGCATCGTTTTCATCGCATTCTAAACACTTTGAAAATTGAGCAAAATTTTGCCCCCTGGTCTAGATTTTGATCATCTACTATTTTCTTACATTTTTGGGCTGAGAGGACTATTGCATTGCATCTGAACCACTTCTTTTAGTTGGAATTTTTTTTTGTTTCACTCGAAAAGGTTTATGTTTTCCCAAGTTATAGTCATTTTAGTCATATCCAGAGGTATAAATCCTGAATACGCCCTTTTAATTTTTTTTTACTGAGTTAATATTTTAGTTTTCTGTTTTTATTTTTAGGTTGCTACTCTTTCCGATTTGCGTATTCTCTTTTCTATGCACTCTTGTGATCTCAACAAATCAGAAACAAAATAGAAAGTGTTTTTGTTTTTGGGTATGCTCTTTGCTTTGTGTTGTATGCGAGCCTAGAAAATAAAAAACAGAGAGAAAACTTTCATTTTGTGGGTACGCTAACCAATATCTAACCCCATTTTATTGAGATTCAATTTTTTTTTTTCCAAAATTTCACTTGTTTTTGTTTGAGCATGTGGAAATGAATGTTTTTGGGGTGAGAACACACATTGACATCTAAGAACATCAACAACAACCCCATTCCCCTTTACAATTATAATGTGTTTTACACTAGCTCACTTGGTTGAAAGTTGTTTTATTTAGTAAGAGATCTTGAGTTCAAGTCTCTTATTTTAAGTTAGTTTTTGAAAAAGTTCATGCATTCATTGTAAAGTGAATCACTATCAAATAATTTTAATATTTTCTTTTAAGTTATTTTTTTCATCCAACTTTAATTTATAAAGTAACTTCATTGCAAAAGTAATTCTCACTTATTCTATAAAAGTGGGTTGCTTCATAAGTAACTTATTTGTAAAAGTGAACTTATATGCAAAGTTAGAGAAGAGGGACATCACCACGTGGACCAACTTCTAGTTTCCATGTGGATCTTTGGTTACAATTTATTCTTTTTTTTAAACAAAAGGCATAACTTTCACATCCAAAGTTTGTTTTCAATGCCGTGTTTTTTAAAACAACCTATTTTTTCGAGAGTTGTCCTTCTAATCCATCAGTTTTAGCTTTTAAGTCCATATTCTCTTCATATTTTAATATGGATTCTCCTAGTGTTCTTTTGCCTATTAGTACCAACTACTTCTCATGGAAATCACATATGGAGGATGTAATAAGAAGTAAAGTATTGTACCAGATTACCTTGGGAAAAGAACAAGCCCCCGTTGATGCTGAAAAGTAAGCCAAATGGGATAATAATAATGATGAAGCATGTGGATTGATCGAAATGTCCATCTCTCTTGATTTAAGGTTTCACCTTCAAAGAATTGATGACCTAGATAAAGCTAGGGAAAATATTGAAGCTGTGTTTGGTAAACACAATGTGATTTGAGCCCACCAAATTGAAAATAAATTAATGACCTTAAGTCCCAATGATTTTCCTTGCATTGGATATTATTTTTCTAAGTTCAAAACACTTCTACTTTTATGACATGTCTATCAAATAGATATGAAGAATGAACGATGCAAATATGTTATTCTTGCTAAGATTGGTAGTGCATATTTTGTCTTGTATCTACCTTTTATGACACCAGAGAAGCTCTAGAGAGTGCTTACAAAACTCCCACTCTTGAGTCTTTTTGTGATTCTTTGATTAGGGATAAATATAAGTCTTTGCAACTTGGAGTGATCAACAAAACATGTACATCTAACAAATCCTTAGTGGCATAGTAAAAGGATAAATCCAAGAATCCCAAGAAGAAACATCCTCACCATAACAACAAGTAAAACAATGGTCCCAAACCATTTCAACTAGCTTCTACTCCCAATTGTGACAAAGGAGAAAACTCCAAAAGTAAGAAGACTAAAAAGAATTATAGCTTTTGTGGGTGAGATGGTCATGTGGAGTCTAAATGTTTTAAAAATATCGAATCCTTAGAAAGAATGATGAAGAAGAAGAACAATAATATTGATTCTTCTTCTTCTAACTCTTCTTCTCATGGACATGCAATTTCTGCTTCCAATTTCTCCTTCAACACAACTTCTACTTGTTCTTTTGATGAGTGGCTTATTGATTCTGGAGCATCTTATCATATGGCTAATGATAAAGCCATTTTTTCTTCTTTTAATGAATGTAACACCAAAAAAATATTTGTTGGTGATGATAGATCTCTTAGTGTTGTAGGGGTTGGAACAGTTCAAGTAGATAATGGTCATTTCAAAGATGTACTATGTGTTCCAAGTATTTCCTGCAACCTTCTATTAGTGTGTTATATCACTCATTCTGTTGAAGGAAAAACTATAGAGTTTTCACCTCACCAAGTTTTAATCAAGGATTAAAAATATCCTAAGAATGTCCTAGCAACTGGAATTGTCGATCATATTTCTAGGTTGTACAAATTTGACAACTTTGGGTCATCATCTTTTCCATTAGTTCTTGTTTCTCATAGCGATGAATTGAGCAAACTTTGGCATGAGTAGTTTGGTCATATAAGCTATCAATCATTACAACAACTATGCAATCAACATATAGTGATTAGTATTCCTCTTTCTTCTTGCAGAGACGGTGTTTGTGTCAGTTGTGTTCTTGAAAAACATCAAGACAATTTTGAAAAACTTACCTCTTGGCACACCTTGACCCATTTTCAGCATGTTCACATTGATTTGTGTGGTCTGATTTCTTCTCCTATTTTCTCTAGGTGCAAGTACTTCTTAATTTTCATTGACGACTTCTCTAGACACACTTTGGTTTACTTCCTAAAACTTAAGTGTGAAGTTTTTGACAAGGTTTTGGCCTACAAGGCCCTTGTAGAAAAAAACATTTGAACATCAACTTCAAAAGTTAGGAACAAATAATGGAGGTGAATATGTGAACACGAAATTTACAATTGATTGCACTAGACATGGCATTCAAATGCAACATACTGTTCCATATACATCACAACAAAATGGTGTTGCTGAGAGAAATAATTGCACATTAAAATAAATGGCTATTTGTGTGATCCAATCTAAGGGATTAAGTCTTCATTATTGGGATAAAGACATCAACTATACAAGTTACATTTTAAATCAAACTCCCACAAAGGATTTAAAAAATACAACACCAGAAGAAGAATGGACTAAAATTAAGCCAAATGTAAGCCACTTCTGTGTATTTGTTAGTGTAACATGGGCTCACATTCCTGATGAGAAATGGAAATATTTGCAGCTTAAAAGTGAGAAGTGCATTTTTGTTGGATATTCTAAAGATGTCAAAGGCTATTGACTTCTTCAACCTCACTCCAATGAAATTATTATTAGAAGAGATGTTAAATTTGATGAAAATATATTGTCCCATGAGCCTAATTTGGGGTTTGTGCCATCTTTGTCCTATGAGCCATATTCAACATTTGTGTCATCTTTTGTTCCTATTATGGTTTATTCTTCAAATGATGACAATGAGGATGAAAATCCATCTCTGTATCCTCACATTCCTCCAAATAAGTCCATCGAACATCAACCTGCACCAACACCACCACTTCTTAGATGGGTCATTTCAACACAAGAAGTAGTTGGTGATCTTGTCAGTGATCTTAAAGATCAACGTAGGACATGTTCATAGTTCTAGTGAGCCTCCTCTCTTTTGGCTCAAGTTTCTGAGACTCATAATCCAAACACATTTGCAGAAGCTTCAGGCCATCCATATTGGGACATCCCAATGAATGGAGAGTATCTCTCTTTACTGACGAACGATACTTGGGATCTTGTACCTCTTTCGAAAGGAAGAAATATTGTCATATGTAAATGGGTGTATATGACTAAGTATGAATCAGATGGAAGTGTTGAAAGACACAAGGTTCGATTAGTATTGAAAGGATTCTCTCAAGTTGATGGAATTGACTATAATGAAACCTTTTCCCCCATAGCCAAAATGAATTCCATTCACCTTGTTCTAGTCCTTGCTACCTTGCATAAATGGGAGGTCCATCATATGTATGTTAAATCCACCTTCTTGCATGGGGATTTGCATGAATAAAAATACATGGAATAAACTCCTGGATATGTCTAGAATGAATCTATCCTTGTTTTTCAACTTAATAAATCTCTTTATGGTATTAAGCAAGCTCCTCGGTCTTGGTATGCCAAAATGGAAAACTTTATTCTTGACAACAAATTTTATATATGTCATTCTAACCCTAATGTCTATACTAAGAAAGTAAGAAGCCATATCATAATCCTTGTTCTTTATGTTGATGACCTTATCCTCATTGGAAGTGACCCTAAAATTTTAACCCATGTGAAATTCAGTCTTAAAAATAAAATTTAAATGATTGACTTAGGCTATTTGCATTATTTCCTTAGCCTCCAAGTTTTTCAAACTAAGGAAGGTATTTTCATTTCCTAGTCTAAGTATGTTTGTGACCTTGTTTGCAAAGTTCACATGGAATATTCTAAACCAACCCCCTCTCCCTTCCCGTCTGGAGTCAAACTTGATACCACTTGTAATACTCCAAAATTATATGCCAATTTGTGATCCAGGATGATCTCGGTGGCCACCCACCTATTTCAACTAGCTCAAAACAATGTTTTTGGCAACTTACTATTTTTAGCAGTTGTTGGGGTCCCAAACTTCCAGGGCCATTTTGAGGGCCCAAACGACTTTTTTTTCATGATTGGGCACCTTAATGATATAAAATGGCTCTGTTTGATCCCATTGAATGAAGATCCTCGTCAAAACCTTTCTAACAAGCTATCGTGCACCCTAAACAAATATTGTATGCAAAAGTTACGACCCTAGGAAGTTGATGTACTAACTTACCCCAACGAGGCCCACACGACTTTTGGCACTTCATCTCCTAGAGTTAGGTTTTTGGATGTCCAGGGTTTTGGAATTCATGTTTATTGTAAAAAATTCCTTCAGAGCCTCATTTTACTCATATTATTGCAAATCAACGTAGACGTCATATCTCTTCTCAGAGATATGTTGCCACCATTCTAGCAAGCTTGCTTTTAGTCTGTGTTTTACAGTTTTCAACATATTTATTATTTAATAGAAGTCAAGTTTTATTGTATCTCTATTATTTTTCATAGTGTATCTATGTTAATATTATAAATTTGTGTTTTCATTTTGTTCCTCTCATAAATCTAGATCAGAGGTATCAGAGCAGTCTGCTCCTTTTCATTTTTAGTGCATGTCCCCAATGCAGTTAGGGTAGAGAGAGTTGGGTCTCGAGCTTGTTTCTCTTGAGGAAATATTCTCTTGCACGCCCAAGAAACTATCCATGGTAGGTGAAAATAAAGACAATGGGACAGGAGATCCTTTCAAAATGTTGCTCCAGGAATCCCTTGAGCAACAGAGGAATGAGATGATGGACAAATTTGCACAAATCCTTCGATGGCTGCCAACAAGTGGAGGCGTTTCCCCCTTCAAGGTATAGATCAATTTTGATATCCCTATATTTGAAGGTCAAATAGATGTGTATTCCATAGATAAATGGTTAAACCTTCTAGAAGGGTATTTTTCTATCCACAACCTTTCTAATAGAGAAAAGATTACATTTGCACTTCTTAAGGCCCTCCCCCATGTCAAAGATTGGTGGGAGAATTTTTGTGAGCAAAAGGAAATAGAGGGATCCACATTATTTGCAGTTGCACCACTTGGGGTTCCTTTAGGAATTTTATTAAGGAACAATACTACCTCGTGGAATTTATGATGACTTGTATACAAGATGGACCACACTGCGGTAGGAAATAGACCAAACAGTGCCAGAGTTCACCAATGTCTTCCATACCTTGTGCACCAAGATCGGTATCAAATATTTTAAGCAACATATAGTGCTCAAGTACCATGATGGTCTACATAGATACATCCAGACATAAATGGAGTTTTTGGACATCTCCACCTTCGGTGTGGCCTATCGATATGTCGTCAAAATCGAGCAAAAGATTAAACAAAATACGTAACAATTTGGGTCTGGGAACCCCTCACATTAGAAGCAGGGCAAGGGAAGAACCAATCCATAGAACAAAAGAGAGAGAAAAGATGGGAAACCTCAGGAAAACTAGTCCAAGCTGTAAGCAAAGAAGGACAATGGGAAGATGAAGAAAGATACTAGGAAGTTGTGTGACTTCCATAAGAGCCCCTGGAATAACAATGTTGATTGGTGGTTGAGGTGAAATCCTCCGAATTAGATGCGGGTTATGACTCTGATTCAGAACCAAAAAAGGGGAGAGGGATCATTGACGCGAAATCTAGTGCCACCATTTCTACCACCAAGATCCATCCCGGTGAACCTGATGAGCCAGTGGAAGGTGAGCATATCTTTCATTCACAGATGTGGGTGAAAGGCACTCCGCTACACTTCATCATTGATAGTGGTAGCCAGAAAAAACTCATCTCATTAGAGGTCATCAAGAAACTAACCATTCCGAAAACATCATACCCGCAACCCTACACCATTGGATGGCTCCGTCAAGGAAGCGATCTTTGCATCAATAGTGTCACATGTCGTATGACATCAAGCCATTCAAAGATGAGGTATTGTATGATGTTGCTCCCCTTGAATTTTGTGATGTTCTTTTCATCTAACCTTATTTATGGAAATGTCGTGTTGTATATGAGTCTAGTCCTCACATTGTTATTATTACTTTAAACAGGAAATTGTACAGGACACCTGAGGTAGTCCCACCTAGTGCTATTTCCTTGATCTCTTCCAAGTAATGAAGGAAGGTCATTTATCAGACCAGGAAGTTTTTCGTCTTTGTGATTCACTCTCAGAGTGAGAAATAGGTTGCAGCCACATCCATGGCCTCTGCAACTGACCTATCCACATAGAAGAAGCAACTGGATATGGTCGTGGAAGAATACAAAGACATCTTCTCGTCACCTACTAGGGTACCTCTACATTGTCAGGTCAAGCATCCCATCGATCTAACACCCAATGCATCGCTACCCAATGGGCCAGTCTATCTCTACTCTCTGCTAGAAAATGAGGAGATCATGTGTCAAATCTAAGAAATGATCCACAAGGTGCACATCTGATTCAACTCAAAAACTTGTGGAAGCCCAATCGTGTTGGTGCAGAAGAAAGATGAGACCTGGTGACTCTGCATTGATTAATGGGCCCTAAATAAAATCATAGTCATGAAATAATACCTAATTCCTTGAATGGATGATCTCCTTGATCATATAAATGGGGGAAAATACTTCAGTAATATTGATCTGAAGTCTGGCTACCATCACGTCCCAATAGAGCAGACAAATGTATGGAAAAATGCCTTCATGTCAAAAGAAGGTACTATTGAATGGTTGATCATTCCCTTTGGTTTGAAAAATTCCCCAACAACTTTCATGAAGATGATGGATGATAAATTGTGACATTTAAATAATTCTTTTGTTATGGTGTATCTATATGACATCCTCATCTACAACAATACTTAAGAAGAATACTTGTAGCATATTCAACAGGTTCTACACACTCTGCAGCAACACAAGCTATATGCCAACTTGGAAAAATTATCCTTGGGCATGGACATGGTCCAATACCTAGTATACATTGTTGATGCACATGGTGCGCATGTTGATCCAACCAAGATCCAAGTCATCCGTGACTGTCCAGCCCCAACCATGCTGACTGAGCTTTGGAGCTTCTTAGGCCTTGCCAATTTCTATCATAGGTTCATGTTGGGATTCTCCCATATTGCATGGGCCCTCATCCAAATAACCAGGGGTGGTGGTAAGGAAACAATTGTGTGAGGCATGTCCCAACAGAAAGATTTCAATGATATGAAGCAATTCTTGTGCTCATCCCTAGTGCTTTCATTACCTGAACTGCAACAACCCTTTTAGATCAAGATAGATGCTTCAGATTATGTTTTGGGCGTAGTGCTCACTTAGCATGACCACCCTGTGTTCTATCATAGTGAGAAACTATCAGATGTCATCCATAAGTACCCTACTTATGAAAACTAAATGTAATCCAGTAGGTAATACTATTTCCAGTGGAGGACTTATAGTCTCCGGAAGGAGACAATCATCCACAGTGATCATAAGCCACTGCAGTTCATGTAGACACAAGAAAAATTGTATATTGACCACCATCATAAGTGTTCCACACATTTGCAGTAGTTCCAACTCAACATCAAGTATAAAACAAGAATTACCAATCAAGTCCATGATTTCCTAAGTCGATCTCCAATCACAATACTCACTACAATGCTAGAATCTTATGACCATGATACCTCCAGATGGCCCCACCTCTATGAGACAGATCCTAACTTTGCCAACACCTACCAGATGTTGGGAGAAAACACAATTTTCACTAATTTCCATTTTTAGGATGGGTTGTTGTGCCATTTGGTCCATCTCTGTGTTCCATCAAGGGAGTGAGCGAAGATGATTTGAGAATCCAACTATAGTCAGGTGGCATGACACGTCGGCGTTGAAAAGACATTGGAAGTGTTGCAACGACATTTCTACTGGCTGAAACTTCGACAAGATGTCAGAAAGTATATCTGGTCTTGCACTTCCTACATTATTGCCAAAGTGACCACTAAGAAAAAATCCTATACAATCATCTCCCTACTCCTGACAGGCCATGGGAATCCATCTCAATGGACTACATGTCAAGCCTTCCATCCACAAAGTGGGGAAATGACTGTGTTTTTGTGGTTGTTGATTTCTTTTCCAAGATGGCGATTATGACCGCCTTCAATAAGAGAATCACATCAGAGGCTACTTCCAAGATCTTCTTTGAACGAGTATGGGTATACTTTGGGATCCCAAAAAGCATTATCTCAAATCGGGATAGCCGGTTCCTCAAAAAATTTTGGTCAAGACTATGGTCAATGGTAGACACTAAGCTCACCAAATCCATTTCCTTCCACCCCTAGATGGATGGCCAAACTAAGCTCATCAACCAGATGATTGTCCACATCCTACACATGTACAATTCCAAGCACCCCCACACCTGGGGTGAGAGTCTTCCCTATGTTCAACATAATTACAATAGATCCATACATAGCTCAACCAGCCACGACCCCTTTCAGTTGGGGTTGGGATTTCAACCATTGGGTCCCATGGATGTTTCACTACCCCTTGCGGCCACCCAAGAAGATTAATCACATGATCCAACTGAAGCTAACAAAGCCACCCATTTCATTGAGTAGATCCAACACGTTTTTCAACAGGTTCAGGATATTTTACAGAAGTCCAATTCCAAGTACAAGTAGATCCATGATCAACATCGAGTGCCACACAAGTTTTAGGTGGGAGACAAAGTTTGGTTACACTTGCAGAAAGAATGCCTTACAAGGCATCATAAGATTCTTCGTCCACTCCATTATGGAACTAACACCATCACCAAGGCTGTGGGTCACAATTATTTTGATCTCAACCTTCCCCCATTCCTTTGCTTGCACCCAGTGTTCAATGTGGACCCCCTTCGACCTTATTTTGCACCATTATTGGACACCTCAGAGATAGAAAAACAATTCACACCAACATAGATCAACCCTGACTACATGGAACATGCATCCACTGATTAGATCATGGAAACAAAGGTCAAGGGAACTTGTCAGCAGAGGATCCAACTTTATCAGGTTGTCAAAGAAGGGAAGCTCCTCCAATAAGGCAAGTGGCTCACCCGGGGACAAATTCAACATAAATTTCCTCATCTAATGGGGGAAATCAACGCAATGAAGACCATTTCTTCCTAAGGAGGGAGTATTGATCCAGGAGGATATCAGTGGCCACACAACTATTCCAACTTGCTCAAAACAGGTTTTTGGCAACTTACTATTTTTAGCATTTTTTTGGGTCCCAAACTTTCGGGGCCATTTTGAAGGCCTAAATGACATTTTTTCATGATCGAGAACCTCAATGATAAATAAAGACTTATATTGATCCCCCTAAATTAAGCTCCTCATCAATACCTTTCCAACAAGCTATTGTGCACCCTAAATGAAGATCGTATGCAAAAGTTACAACCCTAGGAAGTTGATGTACTAACTTACCCCAACAGGGCCCACATGACTTTTGGCGCTTCATCTCCTAGGGTTAGGTTTTTGGATGTCTAGGGTTTTGGAATTCATGTTTATTGTAAAAAATTCCTATAGATTCTCATTGTACTCATCTTCTTGCGAATGAGTGTAGCCATCACATGTCTTCTTAGAGATAAGCTGCCGCCATTCTACCAAGCTTGTTTTCAGTCTGCATTTTATAGTTTTCAACATATTTCTTATTTAATAGAAGTCAAGTTTTACTGTATCACTGTTATTGTTCACTGTGTATTTGTGTTAATATTATAAATATTTGTTTTCATTTCATTCTTCTCATAAATCCGGATCACTTTGTACCCTCAGTTAGTTGGAAGCCTCTTATATTTGACTCATACTCACCCTGATATTTCCTTTGATGTTGGTCTTGTTGCATGGTATATGAAAACACCCCATGAAATCCATTGGGAAGAAACCAAATAGACACTTCGGTATGCATGGGGTACATTTCAGTTTGGGATACATTACAGTTCACAGTAACTCATTTGTTGTTTGGTTTCACTAATTTTGATTGGGTCAGTGACCCTAATGTTTGAAAGTCTACTGTCGGTTATGTTTTCATCCTTGGTTTTGGACCTATCACTTGGGCTTGTAAGAAATAATAGGATATTGATCTTTCTTCAGCGGAAGTAGAGTACTAAGAAACAATTAATGCAAGTCAATAATCCATGTGGCTTCAATAGATCCTTTTAGAGTTTAGATTCTAGAAACAACATTTGACCACCCTCTGGTGCGACAATCAAAGTGCCATCAAGATCGCTAAAGATCCATTTCAAAATTAGCATAGAAAAAACATTGAGCTACACATGCACTTCATAAAAAATCTCATTCATGATCAAGTTATTGAAGTGTTATTTTTCCTTACTAAAGATCAAGTTGCAGACATTTTCACAAAATCTCTTACAAAAGTGATTTTTTTGAAACTTCAATCTATGTTAGGAGTTTAGGAAGTTTTCATTAAGGGGGAATAGGCTCTAATGCCTCCTTTTTTCTCCTATTGTGTCATCTTTTAAATCCTTCAATCCTCTCCTAAGTTTTTCTTAAGGGGGTATGTTAGGATATTTAAACACTTAGGAATTAGTTAAGATCAACTTGGTCTAATGTGTCTTAAGGTAAAAGTTTGTTTCTTTAGTATGCATTAGTATGAATTTGTAGTTATGTAATTCGACGGTTGTGGTATATTATAGACATAGAGTGATCTGATGGCTCATATTCCTCTCAATCTTAAAAACTACATGGATCCATGGCTTAAGACCCGATTGGTCCATGATCTCTATTTAAAGAGCATGGAGGGTCATTTGTTGATGATCGATTATGAGAAAATCTCTTGTAAACTATTTTTCTTTTGCATTAATATATTTTCTCAAGTGGCCATGTTGGTTGGGGTCGTGGATTATTTCCATCTTCAAGGGTTTTAACCATGTAAAAACATCAGTGTTTTGATCTTTGATATGGTTGTGTGAGTGGTTATTGAAGGTGTACTTCATCCTCTATTGGAATACCTTGTTTTGTCGAACATTTACAAGATTTGTATGAAGGAAGGAAGTTTATTGGATGCAAATGGATGTGAAAGAAGAAGTATAATGCAGATGGTTATGTGGAGTGGTATATGATTTGTTTGGTAGAAAAGGGATATTCACAAGTGGAGGATTTTTATTATGAATATACCTTCTCTCCAATGGCCAAGATGACCTCTATTAGGTTTTTGTTGGAATTAGGAGTTGCTTATGATTTGGAAGTGGAGAAAATGGACATGAAGACCACATTTATTTGTAGTTAGATTACATATTTTTTTTGATGAAGTAACTGAAAGTATTTGTGGTAGAAGGGAGAGAAGATTCTTGAGTCATCAAATTACCATCCTTTTTATCATCTTTTCACAACCTTTCGCTTGACTTTTAATCCTTTTCTACTTCCTGTAACTTATATTAAGTCCATTTTCATGATTTATGTGAGATTAGGTTCAAGATATCTTCCAATGAATTTGTTTTAGTGTTTTAAGGGAATTTATGATTAAATGTTGGAAAAATAGCATGCTTTCACTTATATTTGAAAGTTGGGTGAGTTTGGTGATGATTAGAGGTACATTTGGAGTTTGTAACAATGCATATTTTTACCACCTAGCTCCAAATTAGAATTTCTTCTTCAACCATTGAATATTTGATGAGGATATAGGATGATCATTCAAACATCTTGGATAAATAATAATCTTGAAGACTTGGATAATATTTGTTATCAAATATCTTATAGATTTTGGAGATATCTTTGATTTACTAATCTTTAGAAAAATGTTATAACCACATGAGAGATTTTTGGATCTGAATTAATTAGTGTTTATCTTAGTTTCAAATCAAGTTTATGTATAAATAAGAGTGCTTTCTCCATTCCAAAGGGGAGGAATATTGGAGCATATTGTAACATACCCGACCCTTAAGCACCCTTTTTAGGGATGGGGTATTAAATTTTCACTTATTCTATCCACCTTAAATCTTCTCTATCACTTATCCATCCTATTTTGCTCATCAAGAGCTTTGCAACGATGATAAATCCACTTAATATTGAGCTCTAGAATGAAAGGTGTGACCTTATAAAGTTCTTGGGTTTACATAGGAAACATCTCTCTTACTGGAATGTGGCATTCACGTGATGTGTCATTGACCGTTCCAACTGACGTGGCGACACCCTTGTCCTATCATGGAACTAGCCTAGCCTTCCATGGTGGAACTTAAGTCCACACAAGATTATATACATCATTGATCAAACCTACTTCTGATTCCCTCTCACGGGTGGTGGACTCATGGACTCATAATTCTATATCTCCCTTTCATCAGTCCTCCTGAGAAGTCTTGTTACTTAGCCATTTTTCATCTTCGCGGACTCGTGGATGCATAATTATATGAGCATCCTTTCACATTCCATCCTAGAAGTATTGACACTTAACCATTTTTTTCCACCTATGCGGACTCATGGACGTACAATTATGTACCTTCTCTTCATAAGTCCACCTGAAATATTCAACACTTAGTCATTCTTCCATCTACGCAGGTTCACAGACTCTCAAACTCACGAATGTATAAATATTCCTTTCATAAGTCTTGTAACACCCTGTTTCCCCCAGATTGTAATTAATCATAAGATAGGATTACCATGCTAAGGCATGTGGACAATGTAAATGTATTATTGTTAAACTTCCCATAACTGACTGTTGGGGGGTGAAGCCTTGAAGTACGAGCCATGATATCTCTAGAGAAAAAATATTAGTTAATGACAAGAGGACCAGTGCTTGAATTATCAACCACCCACATGAATGGAAGCATGGTCTAGCTACATGATGTCAACCTGAAGTACCACAGATACCTACAGACTCGAGCTTCCTTCTGACAGAGGAACAAGATAGGTCAAAAACCTTCCAAAGGAAGGAAGGTAAGATACATACAGGGACACAACAAAAGAGGAGGCAGGAGATGAGAGCGCAAACTCATAAGGGAGATGCGTAAACCCAAAGGGAGTGTAGAAAACACAACCTGTAGGACCGAACACAAGCTTGATGCTGAGGAAGCATCTGATAAACCTCGTAGGGTCACTGTGATAGAGAGAGTTTTCTTTGAGAGATGGAATAAATTCCCTAGTGATATCATGGCTTGTCACGGGGGTGACCAGAGTGCTAAGAATGAATGCCTCTAAGCCTATGCTTGGGTGGAAAGACACACACCCACAATTAGTTAGTTGGATGCAACCTGTAATAGATAAGTATTCTCATACCTTGTGAAATTGAGTTGTAATTATAAAATAAAATAGGATATACTGTGAATGACCCAGGGATGTGTATGTTTTCTTAATGGTTATCCTATATCTCTTTATTCTTGTCTATATTGTGTATTTATTCGTAAATGCTTGTGCCCTGTGGTGGCTTAAGATAGATCCACGAACTGTGAGTTCATCGATCTTGGGCACAGTTTCACGTATGTATGTCGACCCTCCTAGTTGTTCAGAGTCCCTTAGAGGAGGGAGTCTGTTAAAGCTCGGGAGAGATAGTGCACGTATGCACAGGCTCTCTGTGAGGTAGGAAGAGACTGAGAATCCATTAAGTTCTAGAGTTGAGGAATGAGCGTAAGGGGTACGTGGAAGGATTCTTCCCAGTGTTGAGTTAAAGAGAGAGAGAGTGAAAAGCTATTAATCCTTTCAGAGCTACCAAAGCTTAGGAAGAACAATGAGGTTGAAGTATCAAAAAGGGAACATCCCTTTGTTTGGAAGATGAACGGACGAAATCTGTTTGGAAAGAGCCCTGGTCTATTGTGACTGTTGGATATGGGAAAGAGCATGGGAATTAACCGTGGAGTCATTTGGACTTCGCGAGTTCAGGGAAATGAGTGAATTCATTAGAAGGGAGGTAAAATCCTTGAAGTTCTGAAGTCCCGAAGTTAACTCTGAACCTTATATCTAAGGATGCCTAGGAACCGTCCCAACCACCAGACTTGGGAGGTAGACGATAGTCAAGTTACTAGAACTACCCATGACTTAAGAACCTGATAGAAGACATGTTAGTTCATGGCCACGATCAACCTATGTCGTTGATCTCATCAAGAATGGAAGATCAATGACTAGGATTAGAATATATTCGAGCGAGCACTCCCCTGATGGCGAAGGTTGAACCCCACAATCACTGTGAACCATCGATCTATGAATGTAGATATAGGGTGGGGAATCATTGCGGAGAGTGAAGGTGAAATTAGCGGATGCGCTAGTTTGCGTCCCGCAATTTACCAACGTCGTTGATCTCATCGGGCTAGAATATCAACGACTCCAGTTAAGACCAAGTTGGGCGAGCAATTTCCAAATTGCAGAGGTCAAACTCTTTGATAAAGAGCACTCATGTTGGGGCCCCACAATTTATGTGAATCGTTGATCAGCATTGACCTTCGATATGATTTTGATGAGATCCCTGAAACACAAGAATGTGTGGGAAGGAAGAATCATCAAGGGGATCAAGCTAAGAAAAGATAGCACTTTCAGGCGTGTGGACGAAGTCCAAGAGACAGACCCGTAGGATGAGCAAAGGTTGAGGCCTTTGAACACTTATAAATTCTTCTAAGTCAAAAGAGATCATAACCTTAGGAGGAGGAGCGACAGTGGCCATTGGATCACAACGCAGAGGACCAATAACCATATGACCGAAGCAAGGTGCCCGAGCCTTAGTGTTTTTCACATGTAGGAGAGTGGACTTACCAAAGTCTCAAATTCCTGAAGTAGTTTGGGACCATCCATCATCTGATCTAGAAGAGACGTGGCATAGATCTGTGGATTATGGGTAAAGTCCCAAAGTAATTCATAGTCATCATATCAAGAGGATAGGTGGCATTAATCTGTATATTTCGGGTAAAGACCCGAAGTAAGCCTCAACTGCTTGATTCAAGTGGACATGCAACAGGATTCTGCATACTTCGAGGGAAAGTGAAGTTTGAGATTTGAGATATCAGAAGTCCAGAGACCCAAAGGGAATCTCAACCATTGATAGAGAAACGGGTCGAAAAACCATTGATCTAGTTGAAAAGTCAAATCCACAAAGCAGAGGTAGAGTCACTGATTGAGAAGTATAGGTGTCCGCAAATCGTCAACTCTAGAATATTGACATACAAAGGAAAGGAAAGTTTGAGAATTGAGAATTTCAAAGTCTGGAATTTCGAAACAAATCACAGTTGTTGATTTGAAAGAGGTTAGATCTGATCCATAGCTTTGAAAGGGATATATCTGAACTGTCAGTTCAAAGGCACCCTCAAGATCATGACATCGATGGTCTCGTTGCATTACAGGGACCGAAGGTGCACGAACTTTAAAATTTGAGGGCGGGTCGCAATCCAGACTATGGTTTTGGAGAAAGGACACGTGGAGGCCCAGGGTGAATTGCGGGGTGAAAAATAGTTTGGTTTCAAACCACCCTTGGCCACGCCCACAATCATGTGGTTATGTAAGACCATCAACCAAGGTCATATCAAGGGACAAGCTTATCATAAAAGGGGCTAGTGTCCAAACCCAGAGATTTCTCAAGCGCAAAAAGGGGAAGGTCACAAGTACCATTATACCTACACTCGAAAGTCTAAAGAGTCTGTATTTAATTACAGAATGAGACCATCAAGGTATTAGAGAGTCATTGGCCCCAAGATTGGAGATCCCTGACCAAGGGGTTAGACTGGCTCCCCGACTTTCCAAATTAGAAACCATGGATGGAGAATCTGTCCCTTAAGAAAAGAGAAAATTTGTATGCCCCATCATGGGTGTGTTACAAGTCTCCCCAAAAAGTCTCAACACTTAGATTATTTTTCCATCAACGCAGACTCACAAATGCATAATTATTCCCTTCTAAGTACGTTCAAAGACTCTTAACACTTATCTTCTTTTCCATCTACGTGGACTTGTGGACTTGTGGATGTACAATTATTTACCTCTTATCGATAAGTCTGCCTGAGAAGTATCAACACTTAGATTATTTTGAGAGTTTGTCAGGTTTGCGGGTTGGCGGACTCGTGGACCCATTCACCTCACCTTTCCAATCCTTAAAATTGACATGTAACCACTCCTTAATACCTCAACCAAATACAGGCCTCCATGTGTCTTCCTCATACATGTAGGCTTGTGACATCAACATAACATTAGCATGATGCCATCCATTCTCTCATTCACATCTAAGGGATTCCACGTCGATTAACAACCAATATCACATCCTAGATGTATTCCGATGAACGATCAGGATGCTTCATACTGTTGGTCCGATGTCCAAGGATAAAATGGAGGTCTAAGAAATATTTTACCCAAGGTATTGGACTATTGACCACCGACCAAATACTTGATCCATATGGATATTGATGGCCACCCACCTATTCCAACCGACTCCTCTTGAATGTTTTTAGTTCAACACGTTCTTTTGTAATCCTTTGTAATTGTGGGTTCTACTCTTCTAGGTATGTCTGAATCCCTACACAGTTTCCATGTGGATATTGGTGGCTGCCCACCTAATCCGATTGGCTTATTTTTGAAGTTTTCATGTCAACACATCTTTCTATACTTCCAGGGACGTTTTGGGGCCCTAAACAATGTTTTTTTGGCGTGCCATAGTCAAGCTATAGATGAAGTCATATTTTGACAACATAATGTGTAGTTCTCAAAAATACATTTTCAACGAGCTATCACATGCCTAAAATAGAGTTCATATGAAAAAGTTACGACCCCAAGAAGTTGAGGTACCAACTTACCCATCGGGGCCCACATAAATTTTGGCATTTCATCTCCTAGGGTTATGTTTTTGGATGTATATGATTTTGGAATTCATGAGTAATTTTAAAAAGGCCTCTAGAGCCTCATTGTAATCATCCTGCTTAGACAGATGCGCATAGCAAGCTAGATCTCTTCTTAGAGATAGCTACCACCATTCGAGCAAGTTGTTTCCAGTTCTGCAGTTTTATAGTTTTAGCCTATTTTATTTATTCAATAGAAGTTATTTTTCATTGGATATATGTTGTTGTTATCCATATATCTTTATTATTGTATTCAGTCTATTATTCCTTTCGTTCCACTCATAAATTTGGATCAGTGGTATCAGAGTGGTCTGCTCTTCATTTATTTTTCTTTATGCATGTCCTCGACAAGATCTGGGTACAAGAAGTTGGGACTCAAACCAGTCGATCCTTTTCAAGATCGATCACACCAAGCTCGACAAAAACCCATGGGGGACAAGAAGAAATATGATGGAGTAGAATATCCTTTTAAAATGTTGCTCAAGGAAGCCCTTACGCGACAAAGGAACGAAATGATGGACAACTTTACACAGATCCTTCGATGGCTTCCCAGAGGAGACACATATTCATCAAGCAGCCATGCAACCCCCTTCAAGGTACAAGTGAGTTTTGATATTCCATTATTTGAAGGACTGATAGATGTGGAAGTTGTAGATAAATGGCCAAATTTGCTCGAATGGTATTTTTCGGTCCATAATTTTTCAGACAAGGAAAAGATTACTTTTGCACTCCTCAAGGTCGTCCCCCATGTTAAGGACTGGTTGGATACTTACTCTGAGCAAAGGTCCATAGAGGAATATGCAATATTTGTGGTCTCCCCCACATAATATTCCTTCAGGGATGCCATTAAATAACAATACTACCATTTTGGAAGCTACGAGGACCAATACACAAGATGGACCACGTTGCGTCAGGAAAGGGAAGAGACAATACCAGATTTCACCAATAATTTCCATACCCTCCACATAAAATTGGGTATCAAAGACTCTAAAAAACACCTACTACTCAAATACCATGACTGTCTGCATAGATACATTCAATTAGAAATGGAGTTTCTAGACATCTCATCAATAGGTGTGGCTTATAGATATGTTGTCAATATCGAGTAGAAATTTAAGTAGAAGAGGTGAGATTTTGGATATGCAAACTCCTCAAAGACGAAGTAGGGAAAAGGCGGACCCAACCCACAAAATGAGGGAGAAACAAAAGATGGTCACTCTTAGGACAACTAGTCCAAGCCGTAACCCAAGAAGGGTAATGAGAAGATGAATAAGGACATGAGAAAATGCCGTGAATACCATAAAATACCTTTCCACAACACCAAAGAATGTCGCTCCAAGAAATCACTGGTGGTCGAGCTTAAATATTTCGAGTCGGAGGCATATTCTGACTCCAAATCAAATCCAAAAAGTGGGAAGTGCATCATCGATGCCGAACCTAGTGCCACTATCGCTACCACCAAATTCCAACTAAATGAACCAGAAGAACCAGAAGAAGGGGAACGCCTCTTTCACTCAAAGATGTGGGTAAAGGGAACTCCATTGCATTTTATTATCGATAGAGGTAGTCAAAAGAACCTGATTTCAGTGAAGGTCGTCAAGTGACTGGACTTTATGATAACATCACACCTGCAACCCTACACCACCGGTTGGCTTCACCAAGGATGAGATCTCTGCATCACCCAACAATGCCATCTTCCCTACAACAACAAGCCCTTCAAAGACGAGGTATTGTGTGATATTTCTCCCCTTGAATTTTGTGATGTTCTTTTAGGCCAAACATGTTTTTGGAAGAGACATGTTGTGTAAGAGTCTAGACCCTATAGTGTTATTATTACTTTGGGTAGCCAATTGTACAGGATACCAGAAGTAGTTCCGCCTACCGCTATTTCTTTAATCTCTGCTAAGCAATGCAATAAGAGTGACAGTTCACATACTAGGAAGTTCTTCTTTGTGATTTGTGCTCATAGTAAGGAGAAGGTCATCGCCACATCCATGACCTCCACACATGGCCTCTCATTTTAACAGAAGCAAATGGACAGTATTGTTGAAGAGTACAGAGACATCTTCTCCTCACCCACCAGGGTACCAACGCACTGCCAAGTCAAGCATATAATTGATCTAACCCTCGGTGCCCCAATTCCTGATGGACCGGTATATCATCGTTCACTGATGGAAAATGACGAAATAAAGCGCCAAATCCAAGACATACTTCAAAATGGGCACATCTGACTCAAATCCTTCCCTTGTGGAAGCCCGATTTTTCTGGTGGAGAAGAAAGATAGGACTTGGAGGCTTTGTATTGATTACAAAGCACTAAACAAAATCACAGTCAGGAACCGGTACCCAATTCCTTGAATTGATGACGTTCTTGACCAACTCAAGGGGGAAACGTTATTCAACAAGATTGACCTAAAGTTTGGCTACCACCTAGTTCCCATCGAACCAAATGATGTATGGAAGACAAATTTCAAATCTAAAGAAGGTCTCTTCGAATGGCTGGTCATTCCCTTTGGCTTAATAAATGCACCGACAACTTTCATGAGATTGATGGATGATGTATTGAGACCCTTCACCAACTCTGTTTTGGTGGTATATATCAATGACATCCTCATCTTCAGTGGAACTTGGGAGGAGCACATGCATCATATTCAACAGGTTTTGGGCACTCTGCGGCATCACAAGCTATATTCGAACTTGGAAAAATGCTTCTTTGGAATGAAAAGGGTCCAATACTTGGGCTACATTTTTGCTGAGTATGGGCTACAAGTGGATCCAACTAAGATACAATTCATTCGTGACTGTCCAACCCCAACCACACTAACCAAGATTCAGAGCTTCTTGGTACTTGCCAACTTCTACCGAAGGTTCACATTGGGATTTTCCCATATTGCATGGGCCCTTAGCCAAGTAACCAAGGGAGGTGACAAGGAAAATTTCACATGGGGGTAGGCACAATAATGATCATTTGATTATTTGAAGCATCGCTTGTGATTAGTTCCAGTACTCTCCTTACCTGATTTGCAACAATTGTTTGAGATTGAAACCGATGCCTCTAATTAGGTTGTTGATGCAGTTCTCACTTGGCATGGTCATCCAGTAGCATACCATAGTGAGACACTCTCAGATATTGTCTAGAAATACCCCACCTATGAAAAATAAATGTATTCCATTGTGCAAGCCTACCATCAATGGAAATGTTACATTCTGGGAAAGGAGACAATCATCCACACTGATCACAAGACTTTGCAGTTCATACAGACACATGGGAAGTTGCAGAACGACTGCCATCAAAAGTGGTACACATACCTACAATAGTTACATATCAACATCAAGTATAAAACATGGAGCACAAATCTTGTTGTTGACTGCCTGAGTCACCCTCCTTTTGTTGCACTCACCACAGTGATGCATTCCTGCAGGCATGAGGCATCTGAGTAGCCCCAACTTTATCAGTGTGACCCTGACTCCACCACCACCTATCAGCTCTTGGGTACAGTAGAAAATGTCACCGATTTTCACATCCAGGATGGACTGCTATGCCATTTGGTCCACCTCTGTGTTCCCACAAGAGAGTGTGCAAAGATTATTTGGGAGGATCATAGCTATAGTCAGATGGTAGGACATTTTTGCATGGAGAAAATTGTGGATATTCTATAGAAACATTTTGGTTGGCCAAAACTTCGAAAATATGTCAAAAATTATATCATATCTTGAACTTCCTGCGCCATTACCAAGCCAACCATCAAGAAGAAAGGATTATACACCCCTCTTCCCACTCCCGAGAGGCATTGGAATCCATCTTGGTGGATTACATGTCTAGCCCTCCATCCAACAAGAATGACAATGATTGTATATTTTTGGTGGTTGATTGGTTTTCGAGGATGGCCATTATCACAACTTGCAAGAAGAGCATCATAGCAGAAGATACTACCAAGCTCTTCTTTGAACGGGTGTGGGTCTATTTTGGGATACCAAAAACCATCACCTTAGATCGGGATAGCAGGTTCCTCATCACATTTTGGTTGATTCTCTAGCCACTGTTGGACACCAAGCTCACTAAATCCACTACTTTCCACCCCCAAACTAATTTCCAGAAAAAGGTAATCAATTGGATGATTGTGGACATTATGCGCATGTACAACTCTAAGCATCCACGTACATGGGATGAGAGTCTTCCTAATCTGAAAATGAAAAAGGTTTGTGTATAAAAATTTGCAAGTGGAAAATGTATGTGTCTTGGGCAGTTGGATCAAGTTGCAAGAACATAAAATTATTGAGTTTTTTTATACTTTAAATGAACAACAAAAATATACATAAACAACCATCAAAATAAGCACATAACACAACAAAATGATAAAGGAGTTCACCCCTCTCTTGGGCTACATCTCTTGGTCCAACTTTCAATGGATCATTTTCATTGTATTCTCAAAGTGTTAAAAAAAATTCTTTACTATGATCATAATGAAAAATAGATGGCTCCAATGGCTCCAAAATGTCCGAAAACCCCTAGTTGGGCTCTTTCTGCACCTGGTTTGGCCAAAAAATGAAGAAAATACACTTCCTGGAATTTTCCCCCAATAACCTATTGTATTTGCTTGCCAAAATGCACCTACAGTCATCCAACCCCACCTCTGTGTGATTTCTCTTCCAAAAACCTATCTTCGTGTGCCACACACAGTCGTGTGCTATATTGTCACACAGTTAGCGCAATTGGCGCCAACATCCCTAAAGATTATGGTCGCATGTGTAGTATGTGTCCATAGGTTGGGCTAACCACCCTCCCTCGTCGGCTGGGCCAAAAACCCCTGCACTATCGGTCATATGATAAGATTTTTGTGGTTTGTGACCAAGGGTTGGTGCCAAGCCCTGACCCTTTTTCTGCTCGAACTAACCTTTAGTCAAGTTTAAATACAAGTTTCAAACGTAAGGGTTAAGAGCCATTTGTAGGTGAGTTGGTGGCCTGAACTACATGAAGACTTGCCCTGCCAGAGGTCATGGGTTCGATCCCTATGGAGAAAAACCAAAACATTTTACCAACTGAGGGGGTTCCATGTGGTGGCCCCTGAGTGGGCCACGTGGCACCCATATATTGGTCCACTAAACTGACATATGTCGACCACTAGTTGGTCAACGTCATACCTCTGCACGATCAACCTAACACCTCACCACCTCCCATGTCATCCTGCTAAGTCACCTTGCCACATCAGCTGTACGGTCATATGGATTCCACAGTCAGCTACCACGTGGCATGTATGGACTGTATGGATTGTATAGTCAACAATTTTGCTTGTTTGAAAAAATAGACAAAACACGATATCTCCCTCATACGAACTCTATTTGAGCCCGTTCAAGTTGTGTTGGGATCATGGGGACAAGATCTATGCAATGAATCCATTTTTGAGCAATTTCAAACACTTTGAGTTTTGAGCATTTTTTGATCTCCTGGATCACTCCTCCCTATTGAGAAACTTTTGGACCTCCAAAAGACTACTTTTGGTCAACCTGTATATGAGGGTATAGTTCCTTCACCTTTCCAACCTCAATCCATTTATATTTTCTTGGTTTTGTTCCTTTTAGGCCAACACGAAGGTACTCCACATTCCCTCATTTTGAAGTTCTTATCTTTCTGTCAAGGATTGTATCCTCATGCAATTCTGAAAGATATTCTAGAGAGAAGTCATTTATGGAAGGAATCAGAACAAGCTCTCCTTGATCATCAATCAAAGGAGGCTCATACAATCTCAAATTCTCAACATTAACAACTGCATACATTTGCATATAAGGAGGCACATCCAAAAGAAAGGCATTGTTACCAATCTTTTTAAGAATATTGAAAGCTCCATATCTAATTGGTTTCAACTTTTTACCTTCTCCTTTAAGCCTCTCTTTGCTAATTTAAAACCAAAATTCATCTCCAACTTGGAAACTGTGATCAACAGGATGCTTGTCATGTCATTTCTTGTACTTGGCTTGGCTATTTTCCAACTATTCTTGTACCATTTGATGCACTAATTTATTTTTTTCAATGAAATTCTTTGCTCTATCAATGTCATAATGACCATCAATCGCAATATCCTTCCCAAAGATAAAATCTAAAGGAGATTTTGGCAAATAGACAAAACATGCATCAAATGGAGATGTTTGACTTGATGAATGCTTAGCCCGATTATAAGCATGATGAATGTAGTGTAGGTGCTCATCCCAAAGCTTAGGATGTTTTCTGCAATAACCACAAAAAAGATTTACTATTGTTCTATTCACCACTTCTATTTGACCATCAGTTTGTGGATGAAATGATGTGCTCTTTTTCAACTTGGTGTCCATGAGTTCCCATAAGCTTGACCAAAAGTTCCCAATAAATCGAGAATCTCAATTTGAAATAATGGATTTGGGAAACCCAAAATGCACCCATACATGTTGAAAAAACATTCATGTCATTTGTTTAGCTGTAACCTACTTCTTACAAGGCATCAAAATACACATTTTGCTGAAATGATCAACCACAACATAAATATAATCATGATTCTTTTTTGACATAGGTAATCCTCCTACAAAGTCCATGGAAATGTTTGTTTTCCCAAGGACGGGAAGGAACCAAAAGTGGAGTATACAATCCTAACTTTTTTTTTTCTAGGCTTACTTGTATCACATAAAGAACATCCTCTTACATATCGTGAAACACTTTCATTCATTTTAGGCCAATAGCAATACCTTTGCAAATTAGCCATCGTCTTGCCTACACCAAAGTGGCCAACAATAAGAGAAGAATGTGCTTCCCTTATGATGTTGACTCTTTCACCCTGTGGAATACATAGCTTGCCAATATGATACAAAAGCTTATCATACACATGGTAATCCAATTCCTCAACTTGGTTAGAATGACACAAAGTTGCATAAACATCTTTAAAATCAGCATCTAAAGCATACTGTTCAACATAGCTCTCATGCATGATAAAATTATGCTTAAGAATAAATAAAGCACTAACAATAGGCCTAGAAATCATATCAACAACTTTGTTACAAATTCCTTTCTTATACCTAATAACCAAGTGGAATTGTTGTAGGAAACCCATCCATCTGAAGTGCCTTTCTTGTTGTAGCTTTGTTTGTGATTACACGTATTGCAATAGTTGATGATCTTTGTGAATAATAGTTTCTTTTCCCAACCCCCGGGTGGGGTGTTAGTGGACTCCAGGTGGCAGAGAACAGGGAGGGATGCGTTGCAGACCCATGCGCGGGCACGTGATCGCCCCGTGCCGTAGGGCTCAACCGTCCCGGGAAATGAAAGCGATTAAATGGAGTTGATGGGCAAGAGCAGGGGCATTTACGCCACCCTACGCCTCCCACATAACAGCAGCATGGCTTGGTATGTAGATTACGTTCTTAATCCCTGCTCGCGATCGGAAGATCTCCTCCCCTCTCGACGCAAGCACACTCTGGCCTTCACGACGACTCGGCCCTCCGGCTACCTGCATTTCCGTCTGCTCGCTCCTAGCGCAAATCCTCGCCAACCTGCACACATGAGAGAACGAATCAAAGGGAAGCCCAAGCGGGGCTCCCCTTGGCAGCCTTCTCGACCTTCCCTCTCGGCCTCGACCTCCCCGATAACTGGTTCCTCTGCCCACCCGCCAACTCTCTCCCCGAGCGACTCCCCTGCTCCTGTGAAATCAAAAAGGCGCAAAGCTTCGGGCACCTCCACTCCTCGGCAACCTTCACTCCCTCGCGCCTTGGCCACCATTCCGAGCGGCTCGCCCATAACTCCGTGCAGTCCTAGTGATCCTCGACTGCAATTCTACGCCTCAATGTCTTTCCCAGCTTCCGCGAGCACCTGGCGAAACGAGCCTCGAGCCTCTGGGACAGCCAAGCGTCTATGGCTCCC
>JZKD02S1531641.1:203713-219319 GCA_000966675.3 Picea glauca
GGGGATTCTATGCAGACCCGACGAGCATCGCACCTGTGGGAGAAGTGGACACCGGTTTAGACGAGACCCTTCGCCAAGCCACAGCAGGGCAAACGGAAGAGGAGCACAGAAATTCACCGGCGCCTACAGAACGGGAGAAGAACAAAGAGCAGGCAGTGGAAGATCAGCCGAATAAGGCCACGACAGAGGCCTGGGCAGAGGACCTCGGTGCCGTGTGGCTCGGACAGGTGTTTAGCAATTTGCCACTTTCCTAGGATAGATAGTTTTATTATGCTTTTGCTAGTTTTTTACACTGTTGCAGACTCAGGCTGGTGACTGGGGGATTGCCTCGACTGGTTTCCCCTCTGTTGGGGCAGTCCAGCAATTCCAGGGGATTATTTTTGTAACTTTGGAACCTTGTTTTAGCCATTGCAGGCACCTTACGTAATACAATTTTCTTACTTACAAAAAAAAAAAAAATAGTTTCTTTTCCCAACAAATAGTGTTTCCACTTTTTCACACTTTTCACCAATAACTCGTTGTCATATGAATGATAATTAATCACAACACCATTAAAAGTTTCAGAATGATAACAAATAGGATTACCATGTTGCAACAAGACTGCTCCCATGGCATAGTTACTTGCATCTATTTGTATCTGAAATGACTGTCTTAAATCAGGAAGTGCAAGAACTGGAGCTAAACTAATTTTCTCCTTCAATGCATAAAAATATTTTTGTTGCTTGCCTCCCCATTTGAAAAATTGGTTAATTCTTTTCACTGCATGTAAAGGAGCTGCAATTGAAGATAAGTTAGCAATAAACTTTCTCCAATATTGGGCTGCTCCCCAAAATCTTCTTACCTTTGTTACATTATAGGGCTTGGGCCAATCCAAAATGACTTTTACCTTTGAAGGATCTATTTTTAGTTTTCCTCCTCCAACGATATGTCCCAAGTAAACAAGTGAGGTATTTCCAAACTCACATTTAGAAATCTTTAAAATCAAGTTTTCTTTCTTTAAGACATCTAAAACTTGCTTCACATTCCTAACATGTTCTTCACGAGATTTTCTAAATATCAATATGTCATCCAAGTATGCAATTACACAATCATCAAGAAAAGGCCTTAAAACATTATTCATAACTCTCATGAATTTTGTAGGAGCATTACAAAGCCCAAATGGCATAACCATCCATTCAAACAAACCTTGCTTTGTTTTGAAAGATGTCTTCCATGTGTCTCCTTCAACAATCCTAATATGATGATAACCACTTCTCAAGTCCAACTTAGTGAAATACTTAGCATCTTTCAATTGATAAAGAAAATCATCAATTATAGGAAGAGGGTAACGATTCTTTACTGTAATCTTGTTCAAGGCTATGAAATCTACACACATGTGCCATGTACCATATTTCTTTGGTACTAAAACAATTGGTGACCCACATGGCAATGTGCTTGGCATGATAACCACTTTGTCAAGCAACTCTTGGATTTGTTTTTTAATTTCAACATTCTCCATGACTTACATCATGTACATGCCAATGTTTGGAACAGGAAAATATTGCTGCAATTGGATCTCATGTTGGACACCTCTTTTAGGAGGCAATCCTTTTGGTTCCTGAAACATATCATCATATTGGTTAACAACTTCATACAAATCAGATTTTAACTTTGCATCACATCCTTGGAAAGATTCTTTTTAAACATTGTCTTTGGGTTTGATCATCAAGAATACAAAATTCTTACTATCATTGACTAATCTCTTCATTTGTCCATCATTTACAAGTGACAAATTCAACTTCTTTGTATGTACTCTAAGAATGTACTCAAAACCATTTTTAAACAAATAGTATTTGTTCTCATGATGATGAAATATGTCTCTCCTATCATATAAATATGGGCTTCCCAACACAATACCACAAATATCCAATGGAATAACATCAAGATATACCTCATCTATAAAGTTTGCAGTGATGAAAAATCTAAGTTTACATATTTTTGTCACATGCAATTTGGCATCGTCACATATACAACCTAGAGGATATGGTTTAGGATGAGAATTTGTTTACAAATGAAATTTATTGACAGTGCTTCAGAAATGAGGTTTGCTTGAGAACTAGTATCAAATAAAGTATGTATCTTGGTATGATTTGAAATTACCCTTATGTGAAAAAGATCTATTCTTTCTTTTTCATGTTGATTTTCATTGAGGATACTACTTGAAGAACTAGTATTGGCAATAGAGTCCTTACCTTGAAAACCCGTGGTTGTGATTTTTGTTTCATCTCCATAATCAGATCCTAAAGCATGTCGTGTAGTTGCAACAGTCTTTGGTTTCATTTTTTTGTTGAACTATTTGGGTTTCATTTCAGGATGAATTTTCCAACAATGGTCTTCATCATGGCCATATTTTGAACATTGTTTACATGTGATTTTTTCTCCCTCTTTCTTGACTAAAGCATTCTTCTTTGCATTTCCTTTAAATTTCCTCTTTCCTTTTTTCCACTGTAGAATGGCTTCTTGCTTCCCTCTTGAGAAGCATTCTTCCCTCTTGCTTCTGTTGCATGTACACAAACTTCATATATATTTGTAGGGTTAAACATGAGAATTGTGTGTCTCAAATAGCTATGCAATCCTCCAATGTATTTGAGTAAAGTTTCTTGAGAAGATAAATCTATACCCAAAATGCAAGATCTTCTTCTAAATTCTTGAGTGTAGCTTTGCACACTTTTCCCTTTAGCTTGCCTAAAGTTTTTCCAATTCATAATAGCTTTTTGCATGTATTCTAATGGATAAAATTTCCTTTTAATTGCAACAATAAAATCATTCCAAGAGGATAAAACTTTACCATGCTTCTTCATGTCCTCTTGAGTTTTGGATTCCCACTAAATGAGTGTTGCACTTTCCAATCAAAGAGAAGAAGTTGAATCTTAGTTTCATCATCTTGGAGGTGAAGTTGAAGTTGAAATTGAAGTGGAAGATGGAGGTGAAGGAGGTGGAGTGTCACCATTCCCTCCATTCCCTTTTTGAGTCTTATCACCATTATGCTCATTACCTTTTGGAGGATTTTATATTTCTCTTTGCAACCTTGCATTCCTTTCTTCAAATAGAACTTTCACCATTTTTGTCAAATCATAAAAGGATTTTCTAAAAGTTTCCTCTTCTGAAGTAGGAATTTCATTACTCTCCTCATGAGCCATACTTGGTGAATTCCTCCTTCAATATTGAGGTGAATTTATGGTTCTCCTTCTTGAAAGTTGAGAACTTAGCTCTACAAGTTGCCCTTATCCTCTTGTGAGCTTCAACCTTGCAAGCATCAGAAAACAAAACAATTGCAAACAATCAAACCTTCAAAAACCTTTGATCTGATACCAACTTGATCTGAAAATGAAGAAGGTTTGTGTATAAAAATTTGCAAGTGGAAAATGTACGTGTCTTGGGAAATTGGATCAAGTTGCAAGCGCATAAAATTATTGAGTTTTTTTATACTTGAAATGAAAAACATAAATAGACATAAACAACCATCAAAATAATCACATAACACAGAAAAATAATAAAGGAGTTCAATCCTCTCTTGGGCTACATCTCATGGTCCAGCTTTCAATGGATCATTTTCATTATATTCTCAAAGTGTTAAAAAAAATTCTTTACTATGCTCATAATGAAAAATAGATGACTCCAATGGCTCCAGAATGTCCAAAAATCCCTAGTTGGGCTCTTTCTAAAGCATTGTGAAGCATCTAACCTATGATCCCATGAAGAAGATGTCTTTCAGAGCATCAACATTCGGTGTGTGGACTGTTTGAGAAAGGGTTCGGATGAGGAAGACTTGACGAAGTTTCTATAATCACATCTATGGTTGTAAGCATTCTTCGTTGTTGTTCTCTTTAATATAATATACTTGTTTTGTTTCTTTCAAATATGTGTTTGATCTCACATGAATTTGTCTCTAATAGATAGGTCTATTTAGAGATAATCTTAGTAGAGTAGGAAGTTGTTTGTACTTTTGTTTGTCTACAGGGCTTATCGAGGAGCACAAGATTGGAGCTCAACTTGGACCGTGTAGGGACAAACACCGGTAAAAGGTACTTCTTTTCTCCTTACTCCTCACACATTAGTTTATATAGATCTAAAAGGAAGTCAGTGTCCATGATAAGCATTTTTTGTCTTAAGAGTTAAGAGTCTAGTTCTCAAGAGGAGATCTACCTGTCCGCAGCGAGATTTTCCTTCAACAGAAATTGGCAACTCCACTGGGGACGAATTGAAACTTCTTAGTTTTGGTTTCCCTCATAGACCTTGTCTTTCCATTTGCTATTATTCAACCTTGTTCATCCCGTATTTTTGGTTTCATATGATGATTGGGTCCTTATTCCACCACACATACTCTGAATATCAAAGTTCAACTGGGATATAGGGTTTTTTGGACATTTTTATGGGTTTTAGGACACCAACGCTCCCCTACCTTGTTATCAGGGTGCCAACACTCCCTGAATGTCTTAGAAAGAGCGTTATAATGCTCTGGTGTCCCTTACACCAGAGTGCCAACCTCTCTTTGCAAAAAATCCTTTCCAGAATTGTATTTTCTGAAGACTAGTCTCTGTTTTTTCACTTGCTAAACTTCTTTGTGATTCAATGCTTCTTCCTATTGACCTTTGAAACTCTTCCTTCTAAGAGACAAGCACTTTTGTGTTCATATTTTGTGGCCTTCTTCTTTATTTTGAGTTTTTCTGCTGTCGAGAACTTGGGGTTGATCCACTGCTTTCTTCCCCCTTATCCGACTGAACAGGAACTCTAGTGAAGGGCATCATAAATCTGTGAATCATCTCATTTGGTTCTTTGAGGTCACTATTCTTAAAAATCTCTCTTTTGTGTGAATTGTTTGATTTTCTTTGTTATCTTTTGTTTTCTATTTACTTCTTGTTTCAATCATAACAAGAGGGTGTGTTGTTTGCGCGAAATTTTCATTGAATTAATCGTCATTCGCATACAAGCGACAAAGATATATATTAGTGATTGGTTTGCATATTAGAAGGCATTTCTAAAAAGTGTTAGCATTGCATTAGACTCAATTTAGAACAAAATTGATTGAGGACATTCCATATTAGTGTTTGATAGTGAAAATGACTCTTTGTCTTTCCCTTAAATAGGCATTCATTGAAAAGAAACGACTGCTTATCATCTTTTATCCTTCTCTTTGGGAATTGAGTCATCATTCTATCAATTTCACTTTCATACACCCTTTGAGTAAAGAACAACTTTAAAAAAAACGCTAATTAAAAACTATCTAGAGCATTTTTTTTTTTAGGATCCTCCACCAACAGTAGACTAGGGTTAGCACTTTGGATTAGGCTGTGAGTAAAACTCTCCAAAGTTTTCAAAACAAGAATTAGCATCTTGAACTAGGGAGAGTCAAATCCAATTATCGTATTGGTTTTCTGGGATCCCCCTCTCACACAGGGGTTACGCACGAGGTCGCATTCGGGCAAATTACGAATATTATCCCTCCATGGTTCAACTGTTTGTAGTGGTTGGATCGTATATTGGGGGTCACTCGGAGGTATACCCACGATTATGTGTGGGAGCCTCTTGAGTTGATTTTGAACTTGTTATCCTGCCCATACATTTCGGATCAGACTGTTGACTGTACCCACCCAGGGACTCACTGCAAATTGGTGTCTTTAGTTTCCATAATATTTAGGTACTTACACAAGGTGACGGTGAAGGGAAGTCTCACTGTACCTGGAACAGACATTGGTCAAACTCACTTGGGCTCCTTGGAGGGTAAATCCACAATTACTGCATGGAAGCTTGCACCATGGTGAAAGTCCATTAAGCATGTCTCCATTGTAACTGTTCCACCATATCCTAGCCCCTTCTTGACCTGATCATGCGATTTTGGATTTCATCACCAACTAGTACGATCATCGAAGAGAAGTTTTGTTTGCTTGGTTGATTCCTAGATTTTATTAGTGTATGCTATTTCTTTTTGTTAGTTGGCCCTAGATTTTCAGTGTGTTCTATTATTCTCCACAATTGAGCCCATAGACGATAAAGGTCTTCACTGATCACATAGGATGTAAGGGCTGCCTCTGAAAGGCTATCAACCCTTACCTCCTAACCCTCTAGAAGACAACTACTGTAGAGAGGTAGAAAATCAATCCGATGCTAGAAGTGTTATTGCTCCTACGTTAGATAACTCAGAAGGCACTTTGGTTACGGTTGAGAATCCCACTACATCTGTGTTAGTAACCCCTCTCAAACCACTTTTGGTTCGTTTAGACTCCCTTGGGAATGTCATAGACAAAGAGGTACCATGATTACCGGAGAGTATTTTCACTGAAACATATATGGGATCCACATAACCAATCTTTGGTGATGAGTATAGGACTCCTGTTCGCCCTAGCACTGCAGTAAATACCAATCCAACACCTTCTCATTCTATATGGAGGACTTCGTCGGGACATGATCTCTATGAACATTTTGAATCCTTCTGACAAAATTTTCATCCTCATGACTCTACTAGTGAAACCGGACCATCGGGTCAAACCATCAATCACCCAGATGATCAGGTCATCAAACCTGCTATTACACCAACGCGATTCCAACCTAATGCTAGACTCATCACCTCTACTCATCCCCAAGGCACTTCAATCTCTACCCCTGTTTCTACAAGCTTTTACTCTACAGCTCCACATGTTCCACAGGATCCTGTTGGGACATCTGCTCACCTGAGAATGCATACCCCTGCTAGCCCAACAAAACTAGTTGGAGGGAAACCACCATCTAAAAAACCTTTCCCTCCTGGAGGACTACCTTTCCACGGTGGGGATACCCCTCCCTAGGGTCATTCCCCTTTTCACGCTCCTCCTGGAGGGCACCCTCCATCTGCCAGTCATACCCCGGTTATAAATACATTGCTAGCAGGGGGGCAACCTTCGTTTGTTGGAAGCCCTTCACAAACCTGGGGAGTATCTTCAGGAGGCACTTTTATTCATCCCCACATTAGGGGGCACTCATCTTATAATCCACTAAGAGGGGTATCAAATCCTGTTCCTTCCAGAACATCTCATGGACAATCTTATCCAGGGGGCATCCCAAACACCACTTGGAGTTCTCCAGGACCACAATCTTATCCTCCTCATGGGTCTAATGTGTATCTGCCTCTAGAATCTACTCCTTACCATTCTCAAGGGAAAAATGTTTATCCTCCTCATGGGAAAATAAATCACCTAGCCTATAATGCTCAGACCCCACCGGGTTATGCGAATGTTTCTCATTCATCATCGAATCCTGTTTATCTTAGCCAACAAAAACCATATGTAGGAGGACCTACTGGTTACAACTATCCACCTAACCCAATTTATGGTCCTACTGGTGTTCCTATGCCACACCAGCATCATCTGCAAATTAACCCACACCTACCTTTCCTTGCAACTCTGGATCTCCCAGACTTGTCTTGGTTAACTAATGATCCTATTTTTCATTCACTGGTTTGACTAGTTGTTCCAGCTAAACTTCCTTTTGATATTCTGAAATTTGACGGAAAACTTGGCGAAGATCTAAACAACCATGTGATGAATTTCCATTTGTGGTGTTCATCAAACTCCCTCATGGATGATTCTATACATTTGCATCTTTTCCAGCGAACACTTACCGGTTCAGCAACAAAGTGGTATATCAAACTACCACGTGATTCTTTCCATGATTTCAATTCCCTTGCCATGTCTTTCCTCATGCACTTTCAACTGCCTATTCACGACGAGATGGGTACTAAACTCTTGACCTCCCTTTATCAAACTAACTCTGTGCATATCTCTGACCATATTCATGAGTGGAGGCGACAATGAAGGATGATCAAGGCAATCATTCCTGACATACTATTGGTGGAATGGTTTACTAAATCACTGTTACCACCGATCGCTCGCAATGTAGCTATGGGTGGTGCGGTCACAGAGGAACAAGCCATCGCTCGGGCTCAGTATTTAGATTTGATTTATTCTCAATCTAGTACTTTGTATGATTTGCTTCCGAATGCTGCTCGAGCTAATACCGATCTATCTAAGCCATCATCCTCATCTCATGTGGATGGTGTTATCGGTTCCGTCAAAACTCAATATTTTTCCCAATCGACCACACTCTCCTCTACCTCCCCCCAAACTTAGATCTCTGAGGTGAATGTAGTTCAATCTGCCCCTTCACAAAAATCCGGAGGTAAGAAGAAGACAAAAAATAAATAAAAAAATAACAATGAACAACCAAAAAATCAAATACCTGCTACTGAAAAGAAAACACAACAGAAACTAAAATTCTCGTGTATCATTTGTGGTGACGATCACTACACTCAAGACTATCCACTTCACAGTGAAGTGGCCAAAATTTTCCAAGGAAAGTCACAACCCGCTATGCTTACTTAGCCTTTTCCACAGCAACAATCCATGGTTGCTAAAACCCTCTCCCCTAGGGGTAGTTCTAGCCATCCTAATGATGAGACCTCGTCGAGTGCACATATTTATATGTTTAATGGGATTAATTTGACCACTCTCTCTAAGACCTATGACACACCAGGTAACCCTGACAAAGGAAAATATATTAACGGTACCGATACCTTATCGGATCCATCATCATCCTCCGTTAGTATTCCATCGGTTAATCCTCTGTATGGACCACTTTATATTGAAAAACCCACATTCGACTCTATCTTACACCCTCCTAAGAGCACTATACGTAAAGCTACCTTTAATCCTAGTTCACGTGCTGCCCAGAACTACAACATTGTTGAAGATTTGGCTCAAGCACCGTGTGCTATGTCTGCGTTAGAAGTTCTATAACATTGCCCTAGTCAACGTAGAATGATCTTAGCCACTCTTGGCACTATTGATCCTGAGTCATCCAACCATATCATGTTTAACCTGGACAATTATGCATCTCGATTGTCCCACCAAATTGCTTTCCAAGTTGATGTTGTTGTTCAAAACCAACAAATACACCAAACTATTCTGGATGAGGGAGCCTCAACTTGTTTCATGTCTTTGGCGTGTTGGAAAGGTTTAAAATCACCATCACTCAACAAATCCCAAACGATGTTACGCACCTTTGATGGGCGAGGTTTTCATCCCCATGGGATTTTACAGTCCCTGCCCATCCAATTGGGTGGCAAAACTATTACTGTTGATGTCGAGGTGGTCGATGCTCTCCTCGATTACAACTTGTTACTTGGAAGAAGTTGGTTTTATGCTATGACTGCCTTTGCCTCGTCAGTCTTTCGATGTGTCCAATTTCCTCTTTAGGGAAAAATTGTCATTGTTGATCAGTTGGATTTCTGCACAACCTATGCTCGTGCTCCCGTTACCAACAATATTCCTTTCTTGGGAGACCACAAGATCAGGTATGAAAGCATTGGTGTTGGCTCACTAAAATATTCTAGCCTCATGGGTACCTTCCCTACACTACTTCCACTGACTACACATCATATTTCCACCATCGATATGATTTCGACTGTGGCTTATCAATCTTTGGAGTCATCTGACCCTTGGATTGTACCTTGTCCATTGGAATTCGATGCACTAGGTGACACCGTGCCACTTAGTCTAGCCGAACCATTATACGTTTCTATCCAATCCGCTTCTCCCTTGTTGGATGACCAACATCTATTAGCACCCGACACTTACTTGATGCAGTCACGATTGGGTTCCTTGCTATCTACGATCGATTACATTTCCCCCATTTTTCCCTCGGATGAATCTATTCTGGAAATGCTTCGCATTGACAAGTTACCTCTAGATAATAACCATCATCGATCCTCTTTTCTTCCCCCTCGTGAAGAAATTCGGGCAGATATATAGCTTATCTCCCCTCCTGATGTTGATTTTTCATCATCTCCCATGATTTTAACTTCCAATGATTTGGATCCAGTAGTGGACATGGTGATTTCTTCGATAGGATTATTGGAGCCTGATCTCCTTACTCCTATCACGACCCTTGACATGTGTTCATTCTCGAGTGATTATCTTCCATCCAGTGAAAATCTCCTAGAGGCCATGACCGAGTTTTCTCCCTTAACATGGTATCCTTCCAGAGCATTATCCTCTTGGAAGCCATGATCAAGAAGCAATCATGAGCATAGTTTCTCTTCTCTATGGCAAGCTTGTTAAAAAATGAAATAGAGGCCCTGATCATAGTTCTTTTCCTATGTCAATCTCGTTAAAAAATGAAACAATCACCTCTCTTGAACCTTCTTTTCATCCACCCTTCTCCTTTTTCTCATCTAGTAGAGAAATTGGTGACAACTTCAAAGTCGGTGAATGAATTGAAGCTTGGAGGGCATGTCTCCAGCCTTTGATGATCATTCTGGAGTTAAGCCACTAGCTTTTCAAGTTGGGGGCATACTGAGCTTAGTATTTTTTCTTTCTCATGCTCATAAATACATGAGAAGGCATCTGGATAAACTTTTATCTCTTTTTTGGACCTGTATGGACACACAAAAAAGGAACCCCCTGGAGTCTCCTTTAAGCTCTTTTCAAACTCTCTAAACATGAAAAGATTGTCGAGTGATCTTGCTTCCTTTCCCACTCATTAAAAGGTTTGAAAGGGAATCTTTTGAGTGATAATTTGTCTCTTTTTCGGCCTCACAAGACTAACATTACGAAAAAGGACAATATTGGAGTCATCTTTAAGTTCTTTTTAGACTCTCTAAACATGAAAAGATTGCCAAGCGACCTTGTTCTCTTCACGCTCATTAAAGTATTTGAATAAATCATCTGTTGAGCGATAGTTTATCTCTTTTTCGGTCTCATCATACTACTTTACGAAAAAGGAACTGATAGAGTTCTCTTTTAATTGTTTTTCCAGACTCCATAAATATGAAAAATCACCGAGTTTACCTTCTATGGACTTGTTAAAGAAATCATACATTGAAGGGCCCATATGGGATCGAACCCTTACTTCTTCTAGTTCGTTAAATAAAGTTTGAGTAACTTACCGAAGGTGAGTTATATCGAGCATGTGTTACCTACCTCCAGCTCGTTAAATTAAAAAGAGGTACTCGTCTATCTGGATGGGGGAAAAAATTGAAAGAAGCAAGCCAAGCAGTCATTGAGAACATTACCAGTAACTCTTAGAGTCGCCCTTGAACACGACACTTTGTCTTTGCGCACATATTAATCCGCTAAACCTATGCATTGAACCAATCCTTTGAGTTTCTTTTACTCCTTTGGATCACTCGACGAAAGTCGTAGTATCCACTGCATCATCATGTTTTGGTCCATGTTATGTTTCTTGTTGTTGTGCCTCAGTGTTCAAGGGAAGTATCTGCCTCGAGAGTCAACCATCACAAATATATTGTCTCAATACCCATGTCAGTCCATGTTCATTTGATCTACCAATTAAATATCTGTGTTTGTTTCCTGTCGTTGATGGGGGATACATCAAGGCCCTCCTTCAACGAGTCTATTTCTGTCGACTTCAACACATTATCCAGGAACTAGGCTTAGAAACCAGTTGGTACTTTGGGACCTGCATGCCTCAATGGCAGGCCTCCTCACGTTCGACAGTGGGTTTACATCATTAACCTCTGATCGGATGATTCCATGGATGTTTGACTTCAACTCATCCATTCAAATTTGTTGGAATGTACTAGAGTACCTTGGGAATCATTGCCATTAATAGTGATCTCCCTCGCGCTTGTTAACGGTTTACATCATTGACCGGTAATCAAGTGGTTTCTTCCATGTTCGACGTCAAGATATCTATTCACATGGTTAGATTCGTACTACATCGGGATCGGTAAGAAGACCCTGGGTTGAGTGATCACTCTGATATGTACTTTGCCCAGGTTTCAATGAAGTTTCTCTTGAACAATGACACATATACTATCACATAGATGCACTTTGTATTGGTCGTGGCTATGTCTTGTCATATCGTAGATCCACTGTGTATTATTCATGGCTACAATCAGCTCAGGTCATGGGAGTATAGATCCACAGTGTATTTTCAGTGGTTATACCTTTTATCAATATAATTATGAATCCGCAGTGTATTTCTGGCGGCCATATCTTGCAAGTCTTGATCACCCAAGCATAGGTATGCCTGCCTTGGGTTTGAAGCATGTCTTAATATTTGTTTGATGGTTGTGTGCAGATTCTGTCAGGTTCTCTGAGTCCATATCCTTGCTTGAAAGTTTGCAAAGTATTTCAGTTATCATTTCTCGTCTTCTAAACTTCATACTTTGGGGGGCAATCTGTTACACCTCAAAATTACTCACTTCGCAACTGTCGCAAGTGTCGTCATTTCAAGTGTCGCAAGTGTCGCATCTTGACTACAAGTGTATAAGGGTTGCTGACATCATACTACCTTCTTTCCTATATCATGCCTCCAATAACATGACAAGGACACTTAGGACACTTCAAAGATTAGTTGTGAAGAGGAGGAATCAGTCTACTTGAAGAACAAGTGTTTTTCCACTAGAAAACTCATTCAAAAGGTGTTTTTGGAGAGGAGCGCTCCCCCCTATATTGTTAAGGAGCATTATAATGCTCTGATTCCCTTTATGGGGAGCGTTTCCACCATTAGGAGCACCAACGCTTTCTTTCCTTCTCTTTCGGAGCGCTATAATGCTCTGATGGCCCTTTTGGAGGAGCGCTATCTATTCTAGGAAGAAATTGGTTTGTTGAGAAGAATGAGGGAAGATCCATTCAATCTCTGAAGGTAGTTGGATTTGAATCCTTGTTTGAGCCATATTCTTAGGAAAAATCCATAACTAGAGAAGGAAAATCCTCAACTTACCCCAAAGATATCTCAAGTAGTTGGGCCTCTCCAAGCCTATTTAAATAGGCCTTCTCATGGTGAAAGGGGAAAAAGCATTATGAAGCATCTAACCTATGATCCCACGAAGAAGGTGTCTTTCAGAGCATCAATATTTGGTGTGTGGACTGTTTGAGCAAGGGTTTAGATGAGGAAGACTTGATGAAGTTTCTACAATCACCTCTATGGTTGTAAGCATCCTTCATTGTTGTTCTCTTTAATATACTATGCTTAGCCTGTTTCTTTCAAATCTGTGTTTGATCTCACATGAATTTGTCTCTAATAGATAGGTCTATTTATAGCTAATATCAGTAGAGTAGGAAGTTGTTCGTACTTTTGTTTATCTACAGGGCTTATCGAGGAGCGCAATATTGGAGCTCAACTCAGACCATGCAGGGACAAACAACAGTAAAAGGTACTTTTTTTCTCCTTCCTCCTCACACATTAGTTTATCTAGATATAAAAGGAAGTCAGTGTCCACGATAAGCATTTTCTGTCTTAAGAGTTAAGAGTCTATCTTTCAAGAGGGGAGCTACTTGTCCGCAGGGATATTTTCCTTCAACAATCACCCATATATTGGTCCACTAAACTGATGTGTGTCGGCCACTAGTTGGTCCAAATAATACCTTTGCATGATCAACCTGCCACATCACCACCTACCACATCAGCCTACAAATTCACCTTGCCACATCAGTTGTACGGTCAGTTTCCATGTGGCCTGTACAAACTGTACGGACTGTACAATCAACAAGTTTGCCTGTTTGGAAAAACAGAAAGAACGTGATATATCCCTCATACGAACTCCGTTTGAGCCCGTTTAAGTTGCATTTGGATCGTGAGGATGAGATCTATGCAATGAATCCATTTTAAAGCAATTTCAAACACTTTTATTTTTGAGCATGTTTTTATACCCTGGATGACTTCCCTATGTTCAACACAACTACAACAGGGCTCTCCATAGCTCCAGCAGTCATATCCCATTTCAGGTAGGGCTAGAATTTCAACCCTTGGGTCCCATTGATGTTGCATTACCTCTTGCAACCACAAATGCATAGTCTTCCCATGTTCAGTCTGAGGTTGAAAAATCCATCAGATTCATTGAGCGAATTCAACATATTCGCCAATAGGTCCATGAGATTTTGTAGAAAGTCAATGCTAACTACAATAAGCGCCATGATCAACAATGGGTACCACACTAGTTTCAGGTGGGAGACAAGGTTTGGTTACATTTGTAGAAATATCTCCTTACATGGCTCCATCGGAAGCTCTGCCCACTTCTCTATGGGCCTTACACTATCACCAAGGCTGTGGGTAGCAATGCTTTTGCTCTCAACACTCCACCCTTTCTTGGATTGCACCCAGTGTTCAATGTAGACCTCCTTCAACCATATTTTCCATGATTATTAGACACCCCAAAGATCATAAAACAATTGACACAAACATAGATCAACCTTGACTGCATGGAACATGCATCCACTGATGAGATAATGGACACACAGGTCAAGGGCACTTGCCAACAAAGGATCCAGATTTATCGGGTTGTCAAGGCAGGAAATGTCCTACAACAATTCAAGTGGATCACCTACGACCAAATTCAACATAAGTTTCCTCACCTGATTGGGTCACTCAATGCAATGGAGAGAATTTCTTCCTAAGGGGTAAGGACTGATCCAGGTGGATATTGGTGGCCACCGACCTATTCCAACTGAATCCTCTTGACAATTTTTTTTTCAACACATTCTTCTGTAATTCTTTGTAATTGTGGTTTTTACAATACTGGGGTTTTCTAAATCCCTACACATTTTCCAGGTGGATATTGGTGGCCTCCCACCTAATCCAATTGGCTTATTTTAGAAGTTTTCATGTCAGCACATATTTTTGTACTTCTAGGGCCGTTTTGGGGCCCTAAACATTTTTTTTTGGGTGTTCCATAGTCAAACTATATATAAAGTCATATTTTGACGACATAATGTGTATTTCTCGAAAATACCTTTCCAACGGGCTATCACGCGCCTAAAACGAAGGTCGTAGGCAAAATTTACAACCCCGTGAAGTGGAGGTACCAACTTACCCATCGGGGCCGACATACCTTTTGGAGTTTCATCTTCTAGGGTTAGTTTTTTGGATGTATAGGGTTTTGGAATTCATGAGTAATGTTAAAAAGGCCTCTGGAGCCTCATTGTAATCATTCTTCTCATACGGATGCATGTAGAAAGCCATATCTCTTCTCAGAGATAGCTACCACCATTTGAGCAAGTTGTTTCCAGTTATGTAATTTTACAGTTTCAGCCTATTTTATTTATTCAATAGAAGTTATTGTTCATTAGATATCTGTTGTTGTTCTCCATATCTCTTTGTTTTTGTATTCAATCTTTTATTCCTTTTGTTTTTCTCATAAATCCATATCAATACTTGTTTCCATTCATAGTCTAAAACCTATCAACTTATGGACATGTTGGCATTCCAGGTAAGATTTGTACATCATGTCGACATTACCTCTCTCCCAAATATCTCTTAACATGAGACCACAATGATCCATGAAAAACATTAATTCTAGGTTAATCCCTAATTAAGGGTCTAGATTAACTTAGATACATCCTCTACAGGCATGGAAACCTACTCCGATAAAGGGTCTGAATCTATTCGATCCACCGATCTAATGGATGTGATTCCTTTGAGCTCAAAAAACATGGTTTTTCCATTCGATTCAAGACTTAAACCATTCAAGGATATATTTTTGGGATCTTTCCCTTACGTTCAACTATTAACCCATGATCCTAATTTCCATTCATGGATTTCCCATCACAACAATGGTTATATATATATATA
>JZKD02S1531641.1:219399-237691 GCA_000966675.3 Picea glauca
CGCGGGAATCATAAAATTAAGTTCATTCCTTTATCTTAGAACATTAAGAACACTTGTATTCAATTATGCAGGGAATGTACCATTCTTTCCATCTTACCGTCACCTAAATGCAGGAGCTTGCAATTACAATAAGTATCATCACTATAATCAAGTATGTATATGTATGGTTCAAGTACAAGCATTCAATCATGTATTTTAATTCAATAACACAGAGTCTATGAAATACTTATCTATTATAGTTGATATTCGACCAAATGACTATGGGTGTTCTCCTTTCCACCCAACCGTAGGCTCAAATGATTTCACTCTTAGCATTCTGACCACCCTTTTGCCAAGCCATGATATCACTAATGAATCTCTCTCAAGCTCTCAGTAATATTTGAAGGTTATTCTCCTTAACTCTGCTCTAGGTAGAGATTTTCCTTACACCCACCTAGCCCAGGCCTCTTCGAGGTTTATCACATGCCTTACCAGAATCAAGCTCGTGGCCTTCTTAGCTTAGGTCAAGTTTTTTTGGTATTCTATTTTCTAGCTCTGAACTCTTCTATGAGTTCTCTAATTCTTATATTACACGCACTCATGAATTCCTTTCCCCTGCGATCTTTCATAGATGCCCCTAAGTCCCCTTTCTTTCTTTTCTCTCTCCCCTACATATGCAGGTTGCACAAATGAATTCGGCTTGTTCTAGACCTTTCCTTCTATTTCTTATTTCAGAAGTAAACTCGTGGGTTAATTCTCGAGACCCCTGGTAATATTTCCTACTGTCCTCTAGCAGACCACTTCATGTTCCTTCTACCAGCCCTCCATACTTCCATTCATTGGGGTGGTTGGTTATTCAACTACCAACCCCCCTCATTAATTGACATGTCTTGTTATCTGGGTCAAGGGAAAATAATCTAAATGTTTCCAATTAATATTTATGCAAGGTGGCTTGGGGTCCTTTAAATTAATATAACTTCCCCTCATTCCTCTAGTGATATCATGGCTAGTACTTTAATTCTTCATCCATCAGTAAATCGTCGGCGTTTATAATTAAACAATAATACATTTAAAATATTTTCAAGCCATTACATGGTAATCATAAATTATGATTAATTGCAGGCTAGGGGAAATAGGGGTGTTACAATCCCCTCCCCCTTAAAGGAACATCATCCTCAGTGTTCTTCTCAACAACACCTACCATGACTTCATCTTTCAGCTACTTCAACATCATTTTACTTTTCTTGGTCTGGTCATTTCCTAGACTCTTGGAATTTAGCACATGCCTACAATAGTTTTCAACAACAAGCATATTAGTTATCGTTTCATGCAAAACATGTTATTGTTGTTTGAACTCAAGTGGAAATATTCACAAGTTAGAACAAGTCTTATCTATGCAGTTCATGGATCTGCATCCATATGGTGGTCTCATCAACTTGGTCGACTACTTTCCTTGACATACCCATTGTGTGCATGATCGAGATCAATATATTACAAACACTATTGGAGTCTCCTCTTCCTTGCGGTCACTCACCTTCTAGGCCCAAGCTCAGGCATCTCCTTCTCTACTATACAGTCCCTCGGGTGATCCATCTTTCCTTGCTAGGGATTTCTCGCTCAAGAATAATTTATGAGACTTCCTCTAGTCTTACAGCTGAGGCATCCCTCACGCTTGCTCTGCCAAAAGAGTCCCTTCGACATGTGTCATCACAATACATCATTCTATGGGGATCATGGCTTATCACAGGATTCTCAAGTCACAACAGTAGCTTGTTACCATGCATTCCATCTTGAAAATCATCCTTTATCCCTTCGAATATATATTTTATCTCACCTGTATCACATGTATACATTAATTCATGAGATAATATCATCGATTTATAAAAAAATTCAAATCTATTATCCACATATTTCTAATTCCACATTTTCATTTTCAGATTCGTTCTGCACAAAACCAAATTCACAAGTATGAGATCTATTTCTCATAGCAGTTTGGCTCTTTTATAATCAACAGGCATTGGTCTTCTTCATGGAATTACACCACTGCCACATCCAAGACCTTTCTTCCTGCAATTTCTTCTTCAATCAGCCAACAAATTGTTAGTTCTCATGCACATCATATTTTCATTGCACACTTGTAGTGGTTCACAAACAATTTCATAGTTGTGCATACTAACAATCAAGTTCATTTATTCAAAAAGTAAATACCATTCCTTTCAAAATGCAATCAAACATCAAAATGAATCCAATCATTGTGCCAATATCCATGGCCACATTCACACACAATGCACCCTTATATTGATTTTTAGATTATTACTTTTCATATTAGGCACTTTTCCTTGGTGGGTTGAAACTTATCCAACCTTTTACCACATGGTTTCTTTATACATATTTATTATTACAATAGAAATGTGTTTTCCTACTTCAATTGATCATGACCTCAAATCAACATACATCAAACTAAAAGTTTCACATGAATGAATTCAAGCATTCTTTCTTCATTGGTAACCAGGGTGATAACATCCATGGCCACTCAATTTATCTCTTTACCATGCTACAACTTTGATAGAGTATTGGAACGTCATCCTTCCATAATGGGTATTCCATTACCTTCCCTCTCTTGCAAACATGCATTTCCTTAATTTATTACATCACCGTTCTATCTTTGATCATTGTTGTTCTCGATCACTCCTTGATTGAGCAATGTTTTCATGACATATATTTGTTCATGCATTTTTCCAAGGGTTTCAATCATCCTTGACTGTAAGAGGTTCACACCTCTATCATGCCGGTTCTTCTCCTTGAATCATACTCTACTTAGGTATCAATGGAATACAAAAACCATTCATATCACATGCATTCCATCAAAACATAGACTATTTTCGAAGGGATTATTACCAAAACCCCTTTCACCTCTCATACTACATGGGAATTAAATATTTATACATGTTCTGGTTGCCAACACCTTCTCTGATATTACCTCTTCATTGGTTCTCCTTGGGGACTTCTAAAATCCCTTCCACAATTTTCTCTTATCAACAACCTTCTTTCATTCACCTCTGTCTGAGGTTGTTTACTATTGGCAATTGTCCTTCTCTAATAGTTCCAATATTTTCTACACATGACATACATCACCACATTTAAATTTCACATTAGTTGTCATGTGAAATCAAATTCATGTACCATATCATTTAATTCGGTAAAACATTTTCATATATGCCTTAACATATCTATGTGCACTCCATCACATTGTCCTCAATGTTTTCATGAGTGCAACCACAATGATATTTCATATGCATCTCTCAACACTCATGCCAAAATATCTATGTTCATCAACATATCATTTTTTCATCCCGGAGAAACATAACAGACAACAAGAAAGGTTGTAATGGATTCTCCCATCAGGGAACTTTCAGCCTAGATGAATTAATTTCAAGGCCCCATTTCCTAGATGTACTTATTTTCACAGTTATCCTTTTTAAGCATACAACTATGTCTTATTATCTAGAGTTTCATAGTGAGAGACGTATTAATCACTTTATCCTTCTTTGCTTTTACAATTTATCCCTCATGTGATCTACTTTTTCTATCTCTTGAGCAGTCTTAGTTATGTTCACCTTTACCTTCATGGATAATTCAACATGCTACATCAACAATTTTCTTGTTCACAATGAATCATGAACTTGTGCATTACGCATATTTCCCAACCAAAGTTCAAATTGGTCCTCATTTATCTGCATTTCTTGGTACTCATGCATGCTATTTTAAAATGTAATACAAGATTCTTATATAAATAGGTTTTTCATCCCATTGTTCAATTCTCAACATTCATTAAGGTTATAGATTTGTTCTCCTGGCAGAGTTATTTACATAGTTCCTCCACATAAACCTCTTCAACATGCAACTCTCTTATTTCATATTAAAATCATAATCATGTTGTCTTTTATAATGGAAACAAAACATCCTTGCGCATTTACCTTTTCATCAATGTACATTATCTTTTCCTAATGAAAAAGGGAACACATGCCCCTCAACCTATTATTTTAGAAAGACAAATCATACCCTTCCATCAGAAGGTCATATATGCATCCATGGCATTATTTATATTTGGAAAGTACAAATCTTGCCTCATATTTCACTTATTCCGACATTCGTATCATACCTTTAAGCATGTATGTGTACATTTTCACCTTTTTACCTCATTCATTCCTATTTATTGGGTCTTATTATCATTATTATTTAAAGAGAATTTACAACCATCCTCATGGATAGTCTCACAAACCTATTCATTTCTTCATTCATACTAGGCAACCTTACAATGCATTCCATTCATGCACTCAAGAATCCATTTACATCTATGGATTTTCAGCGTGCAAGCTCACTATTGCACCTTTTTCCATGTCATTATTGCACATGGAAATTTCAAACTTCCATATCCTTTCTCCCAGAGATCGTACAACCATTCTTATGAAAAGTATCATAGGAATACTCAACACCACACTTCCCTCTCTATTAAGAGTTTATGATCGTATACCTGATATTCATATGGAAAGTTTCGCAGACATATTCCTAACTATGTTTCCCTTTTCATATGGTAACAACCATCAATATAACACCCTTTCCAAAACTTCTATATGTTGATTTTTCTATATGAGAAGATATAAGATAGATGATTTATTACAATGATGAGTGTTCCATATATAGAGAACATATGGTGACCATCCATGAAGGAATGCATCCCTTGGATAATAAATAACTATTTATTATTATTATTACTTATATATATATTATTTGATAATCAATAATTATATTATTAATTATTAATGTAGGAGAATGTCTTCCTGATGTTGTCCAAAAATCAACACTCCCTCTCAACGAGGGAAACATTCTGCATCATGCCGAGTTTGTCTATGAAGTATACAATATTCATCCTATACTCATGATACATGTCTACGAGTCCTAGGATATGTATCCCTCCCACCTGAATCGATGGTAAACTCCCCCTGCGGCTCTCCCTTTGAGAAAAATAACTCTCTCTAAGATCAGACTCACTTTGGGTATGCATGTGATAGAATATAGAATCTTGAGTCTTTATCATTCCTTGTCAAATCACCATGAATAGGAAAAATACCACACTAGGGTCGTTCACCACAGATACACCCCTATGAGTAAATGTCATCCCGATGCTAACTGGCACATGGAAAGCACCTCGAGTCCATATTATTCCTTGTCATGATGAAGGAAGGACTATGCCTAGGCCCATTTACCACACATACACCTTTGTGATAAATGTATCCTATCTCCCTTGGTATGCATCCCAATATAGGACAAGGTCTTCCTGATGCTTACTTGGGTCATTTATTATAGGTACACCCATGTGGGTGAAAGTATGCTCGATGTTCCCACACACTGGAGGAACACTATCACATCGAGTCTTTTGTTCTTTGAATACTACTCTTGGGCCATTCACCACTATTCAAACCACCATGACCAATCCTGGGAGAATATCTTCCCAAAGTTGAAACATCAACACTCCCTCTTATCTAGGGAGGTACATTTCCATGATGTCTTCATCTAGTAGTCCATTGACTACTCTGTAATCAACTAGTAGCACACAAATAATACCATGCCATTGGTAGCTCAAATCATCTATCACATTATTTGTGATCAAGCAACACATAGCTACTCCAAGTGATCTGTTATTTTCCATGACAATCAATTAGTATGATACAACTACTACAATACCATCCAATAGAACACGACTGTGATGATCCATAGTAGTACACAACTATTGTGCAGTGGTACACAATCACTGCTAGCATCACAAAGCTACTATCCAGTGACACACAATCAATTCCAGTGGTACAAAATCACTGTAGTAGCACACATGTAATGTCCAGAGACACACAGTCTCTACCAGTGGTAGACAACCAGTGTAGTAGAAAAAAGTTTGACACACATGTCACTCCCATGTGGACTTCTAGAGGCTACTCTCTTTGGAAACACTAGGGTCAACTCCCTATAGTGTGAGACATCAAGGTAAAATCCCTTGACATGTCCTCATGTGTTTCCACAAGGGACATGTCCTCATGTTATCTCCACAAGGGACGTAGGTCTATAAGCCCAAACCCACTTATCCCCCTTGGATAAGTGTCCTCACATATCGGCTCAACTTAGTCACAGAGTAGTACAATCTATACTTGTAGAGGATACTCCCTCTAGAAACACTAGGGTCAACTCCCCATAGTGTGTGACATCAAGGTCAACTCTATTGACGTGTCCTCATGTGCTCTCCACAAGGGACGTTGGGATATAATACCAAACCCACTTATCCCTCGTTGATAAGTGTACTCACAGATCAACTCAACTCAGTCACAGAGGAGTACGATTTGGAGAATGTCTCATGAAGCTACAAACATAAACACTCCCTCTCAACGAGGTAGGCATTTTGTACCATGCCAAGTATGTCATGAAAGTACTGAAACTTCATCCTAGTAAGGGGTTTGGTAAGAACATCAACAACCTGCTCATTTGTAGGAAGGAACTGCACAATTACTTCCTTCCTCTACACCATGTTTTATATGTAATGGTACTTGATCTCAATGTGTTTCAATTTGTCATGAAACACTGGATTCTCTAAGAGCTTCACACAACTATGGCTATCATAATGAATAATAGTGGAATCCAACACATTTCCAAATAAATCTTCAAGGAGCTTGTGAAGCCACACTACTTCACGGGCTGCCACACTCAATGCAATGTACTCTTCTTCGACGGTGCTCAAAACCACAAAAGTTTGTTTGCTGCTACACCAGGAAACCATGGCAGATCCCAAAGTGAAGCAACACCCGGAGGTTCTCTTCTTGTACACTATGCTCCTTGCCCAATCAGAGTTAGTATATCCCTACAATATCATGTCAATAATGGAAGTATATCTTAGAGTATGTTCAATTGTGCCTCGCAGGTATCTCAACACATGCTTCACAGAAATCCAATGTGTCTGTCTCGGCTAACTCATAAACTGGATAAGTGCACTCATTGCATAGAAAATATCTGGTTTGGTGTTAACCAAATACATCAATGATCCAATCATATGTCTGTATAAGGTCATATCAATCTCGTCGGAATCAAAATAAGACACACTTAGTTTCTTCATATTTGTCACCATTGGTGTAGCCATGGGATTAAATTTTAGCATCCCAAACTTCTTTAATATATCAACTGTGTACTTCCCATGAATGAGGAAGATCTCATCAATTCTCTGCCACACCTCTAGTCCCAATAAGTAGTGCATCATACCAAGGTATTTCATCTCAAACTCAGAGGCCAACACATACTTTCATTCAACAATAAGGCTCTATGTACTGATGAGGAATAAATCATCAATGTAGAGGACCAAAATCGGGGACTCACCATTAACATTATTTTAGTACAGATTGGGATCAACAACACTTTGTCTGAAGCCCAAACTCATAAAGTGTCCAATAATCTTACCATACCAAGATTGAGGTGCCTTCTTGAGTCCATATAGGTCCTTTTTCAACTTGCACACACGAGACTCCTTCTCATGTATCACGAAACAATCTATGTGCTCGATGTATAGTTCTTCCTCAATCTCTCCATTGAGAAAGGTTTTATTCACATCCATCGAATGTAGCCTCCAACCCATGGATGATGCAAGGGAAATAATCATCTGAATAGAAGTGTATCGAGCAATGGGAGCAAATTCCTCCGCATAATCTATTCCCTCCACCTGAGAGAATCCTCTAGCAACAAATCTCATTTTTTTCTTCTCGATGCTTTCATCAGTTGTGTGTTTGATCTTATAGATCCACTTGGAAGTCACTACAGACTTCCCCTCAGGTCTTGGAACAATATCCCACATATCATTCTTCATTATGGACTGATACTCCTCCATCATGGCATCTCTTAATATTGGCTGACTAGATGCCTCCTCATAACAAGAAGGCTCATATTCAATGATGTGGTTCATAGTTGCAACATAGCACAAATATCTCTAAGGTCTCTTTCTCTCTCGGAAGGTACCATGAGGAGCTACATGTCCTTGTTCCTCCTCCATAGTATGACGATCCCATGCAAGTCTCTTCTGACCTACTACAATATTTATGGGAACATCCAATAGATATACAGGATCAATGTGATCAATTGGATCAATAAGCTCAACTATCTCCCTCTGAACTACTCGAGGGTGAGGGAGAGAAGGAACCATCTCTTTCTATCTTTCACTATCAATCTCCATGTGAGATCCTCTAGATCTCCGGAAGGATACCTCCTCCTCAAAGGTAACATCTCTGCTCACCTCAATTTGTCTTTGACTAGGGATGTAGATTTGGTATGCCTTTGAAGACTCATTTTACCCCACAAATGTACTCTTTATTCCTAAAAGGTTTATCTTGGTCCTTTTCTCCTTGGGTACATGAATGTATACCAGATACCCAAATATCCTGAATTTTCCAACCTCGGGATTCACTCATGAACTATGTCCATACTATACATCTCATGGTTCCCTCATGGAACACATGTCTAATACATATCTCATTTCCCTCATGGAACCAATGTCTTCTCTAAGACACATCGAGGTTCCCTCATAGAGACAATGTCCCCCAAGACATATCTAGGTTTCCCTGTGAAACCAATGCATTGGTTTCTTCATTTGACCATCTAAGGCATGTCAGGATGGAGTCTACATTCCTCCCTATTAGTCCACACAATACCTTCCGGGGAGAATGTCTCATGATGCAGCCTCAAAAAATCAACACTCCCTTGAATCCATATGATAATCAATAGTCTCATATATAGAGAGAGAGGGAGGTATACCCTTTCTTTCAAGAATCAAATGAAGTTCCAAGACCCATGAGAAATTCTAAAAAAGAGAAATTAGATTCAACATATGGTGCACTCTCTCCTCAATAATGTACATGGACTGCATCAAGGAATCATATCCTACCACCCTGATGGATTTGGCCACAACATGAAAATTTTTGGGGGTAGGATTTTTGATGTGGAGTGTCTCGAATAAATAACATGGCTGTCTGTTTCCTTCCTTCAAGAGAGAGAAGAGATCGTCCATGGAATTTTCAAGCTCAACTCTATGAGTTGCTTCTTCTATTGATTTCCCTTCCATTTCCCTGAGAACAAAAATTGTATCCTCCTCTCAATTTGACACCTGCTAGCATCGCCATCAACATGCATTTGTATGTAGAGTTTGTTCATATTTCAATGGATATGACCGATCAATGGAGGTATATGATATATGTAATATCATCGCTTCCAACTCTGGAATAAATTAATAGGAATACAACTACCCTGGTGCATCCACCCTAAACTAGGCCACCCAATAGATCTCAGATATTCCTCCTCGATAATATACAATGTGTTCTTCTTTCCCATGGTAAATCATGTGGCACTATGAGTCAAAGAAGAGAGATGATTGGAAGGTATCGCCTTAGTGTCTATTGTGAGGAGGCATAACTCTACATTGCAAATAATGTTAACGTCACCAACCAAATAATATAATGGAATTGACCAACAAGCCCTCGAAAGAGTTGAGATTCGAGACTTCCCCCACCAAATAAAATAAAAATCCAACCCACAAAGGGTTACAACACAAATATCCCCAACAAAATCTAGACATAACAACTTTAATTTTGAATCCCATAGCTGGAAACGGTGGATACACATTCCATGAGTATGAACCTGGGAAGATGCAAGCTATCTTCTCTCATTTTCCTAGGCCTCTTGGGAGGGATTAAAGCTCAGTCCTACTCTGATACCATGTTGTTTTTTCTATATGAGAAGATATAAGATAGATGATTTATTACAATAATGACGGTTCCATATATAGAGAGCATATGGTGACCATCCATGAAGGGATGGGTCCCTTGGATAGTGAATAACTATTTATTATTATTATTACTTATATATATATTATTTAATAATCAATAATTATATTATTAATTATTAATCTAGGAGAATGTATTCCCGATGTTTTCCAAACATCAACACTATAAAGTATACAACTACCCCGAAATACAATATGGGTAATTTTAACTGTGCTCCAGGAAACCAGACAACCAATCAAGTTTGTATTCATGCCTCAAACCATTCCTGGTCAACAAACCTTTTTATCAAGGGAATCCTTGTTCCAGATTCCCCCTCACTACCACTTAATCACACCAAGCCATATTCCTATGGCTACCATCCACCTTTGGATGTCATTCTAACCCATTGGTCATCTAGAAATGTCCCAACACTTCCTTTGCTACATACGAAATCAATAATTTCAATAACCATTCTACCTTATCGTCATAAGGTAATATGTACTTACTGTCATCAACATATTACTTATGTTTCTATACTCATATCATCATTAACCATATGATCCATGTCATTACCATATTTTGAGTCCGATAAAAGACTATACTAAACCTATAAGCTTGTTATACGCATGCTCAATATTTTCCATATGCATTTTGTCCTATCCTCGTGTCCCAAGTATTTTACCCATGCTTACAATGCATATATATTCTATCCATCTTCCATCTGTATTCATATGCACAAACATGTCCTTAGATTAATAGGTATACAAATTATCTGATTATATTCATGAGGATCATAAGCTTTCTCATGTGTTCACATCTCTGTACCTCTTCCAAGCAATCTAACAACAGTGCAAAGGACTCCTTTTTAATTTCTCAATTGGGTTAATCTCCACAAAATTTTTCTTCATTCACTATAGGTAAAATAAATCTAACCTTACACATTTTCCATCACTCCTCTGATCATGAGGGATCATACACATATACAAGGTTTAATGTTTTATTAAAGCAGTAATTATTACTGCTATGGATTCTGTCAATCCATACTAATTTCTTTCAAGCACACAAAATTTTCCATATGGGTCTTAACCCTTATATAATCAACCATTTTTAATTACAAGATACTCTTCTTACCCTAGTAGATAGACATTATTATACTTATCAAAACAACCCAACTCATGTCCCTTGTTTGAGTTCAAGCAACTTCATAGTACAATTTTTGCCACCTCTGCCACCTCTTCCATTTTCATTCAGGTTTTACCAATAATTCCTATTCGCTTCCTACTCATGTAAGAGTATTCATCAATTTGACAAAGGGACAATACAATTTCCCTTGCTAAAATTTAGCCAAGGTTTCCAAGGTATAATTTCAATTTGTAGGTCTTACCCTCAAGAGGTTACTATAGATAATAAGTAGTCCTTTAAAGGTAGAAACACCTTTCAACATTCTCGCCTAATTCTTGATATACTAGTCCTATGACTTGTTGGCATAGGGGAAAACACGGGGTTCAATGCTTAAAATCGCACCAACAAAACCCCCACTACCGACCCTTTCGGAAACACCTATGAAGCAGGCGAGGTCTCACCCGAGGTAGAAGCAGGGGGGGTTACAGGACAGAGGTCTATAACCAGGCTAGGACACGATTATGTGATAAGAGAACTTCACAAAATATTCTGTTAACGCTTAGAAAGTGAACATGCATTTGTTTATTAACCTCATTAACACCATAGAGAATCAAAGATAGATAAGCGTAGTAATAAAAAGTGATTATACACCCTAAGCACTTAGCACTGTGAGTTAAGTCTAGCATTCATTTACCCTTTAACATAAATAAAGTACTTAAGCAACAAAATATATATTCATTACACATTATAATCAAAGCACTAAGCAAATGCATAATAGAAATGAGATTGCACAAAGCATACCATGTGACACTAGATATACGTGGTTCACCCCAGGGTGGGGCTACGTCCACAATGCTTCGACTCTTTATTATTTTCCAAAATCTTACATCTAGTCACTCCTGTACACTAAGCCACATGGTCGAACTTCGCACAAGACAGGAGATCTGCACACTAAGCACTAAATCCTCCTTATTTAACTTCAAAAATAGGTCAAATGTACAGAGCCAAAATATCTTATCATGACACTTAGCACCTGCTCCACACTGAGCATCACAAGCACTAAGAACAATCTACAAAATCACAATCGAGCACAAAGCCTCAACTACATACATTCCTTCACACATAGCACTACTGCTTCTACAATACATTCCTCTTTATTTATACTTTACAAAATCTTACAATAAAGCCTAAACATGGGGAAAGCCCATGGGCTGACATCCCATAAACCTGTTACAAAACCTAAAGGACCCTTTACTGGGTCCACATAACCCTCAAAATAGGTGAGATCTGCGATCTTAGCTCTGCCTAGGTGTTCCTACTTCAACCAATGTGTCGAAGTCCAAAAGTGGGCCAAAACCTCCAAAACTGACCAAAGCTTCCCAAAAAATTGGTCGAGGGCCAAAAGGCCCCCAACACTCACCTGTGTCTCGTCCCGAGTCGCTCAGGATCAGACAATGCTTCTTCAAAATCCTCAAGCTTAACTTGAGCTACCTCGACTTGCTGCCTCACCTGAGCCTCCTGCTCAGTGAGCTCCTGGACTATCTACTCTATAATAGGCCCTTCCAGGTGTTGTTCTACTGCTGCAACTACTTGATATAACTGTGAACCCTAACCATCGATCTTCTCGAAAATCTTGCAAGCTTCATCCTACACAAGTTGTAACTTCTGTGTTACTTCCATCACCTTACCCTGGAGGGAAGTGATCTACTATTGTACTGTGTGTTGCTCCTGGGATCTCTTCATCCTTTCCACTACTGTGAGAATCTTCATCTACACCTACAATGAAAATGCTTGATGTTGCACCTCCTGTAACTGAGCCTCTAGCTTCTTTAACTCTGGATCCTCGGCGAGGCATTCATACATCTGGGTGCTTCTGTCACTCAACTGTTTACATGCCAAGGCAAGGGATTTTATACTTTCTACTGTGTTTTTGGTAGACTCCTCCCTCTGGTTACATACCTCTTGTGGGGTGCTCAACACTGTTCAGGCCTCTAGTTCAACTATCTTAGCCCGAAACTGCTTGAGGGTCTCTGCGAGCTTCACTACTTGAGCTTCGACAAAATCTTTCTCCTCCTATACCAAGCTTGGCACAGAGCGACACACTTTGCTTGTTGCTTCTTTGACCATGACTTTCTCTGCGAGAAAATTCTTTTTTTTTTTTTTTTCCTGTAGTTGGGCTTCTCCAGCTTTCTTTTCCTCCTGAAGCTTTGCTTTATCACTTTCATAGGTAGCTAAATTGTCCTACACTGCTCATAACTGTACTAGGACTTCATATTTCTCCTTTTGCAAGGCTTATGTAGCCTTCTCCTTCTCTCCCTGAGCTCTCTGGAATCGAGCTCTTGTTGCATCAACAAGCCTTCTTAGCTAGGATGCTCTTTCAATAGTCATTTCTCTCTATTCCCTTTTGTATGCCTTCAAACCTGCCCCCAATACTTCGACCTATTCTGGAGGTATTCGTTTAAGGTTAACCTCAACATTCAAGTTGGGCTAGCCTATAGTGCTGCATTTCCTAACCATTCTGGAGCGTCATTCTAATGGCCAGGGTGCCTCCAATGGTTATATAAATTCGCCAGGGCGAAGTCCAAATCTGCACGGACCCGCAATCTGCAAAAATTTGTTCTAGGTTCTTGCATCCACTTAGCAGTCCAAAAAATCTTTCTATGCATAGGAATAACATATCTTTCTTCATTTCCATTAAATTTACTCAAATCAACTCTTTCTTTCAACTGCGCCCTATCCTTCAGACTAGGACATAATCTATTAAACATACTTAAATTCATGCTTTTAAAACAAAAATATTCACTTATCTTTCTCTTACCAAAGCACAAAGCTTGCCTCTTTTAGAATCTTACCTCTTTTTTCAGAAAAACTTACTTTCTTGGCAAAAAGATTCTCAAGTCAAGTAGAGTACTGCGCACTTTAGTAGTAGACCTATGCACAAAGATTTTCTTTTTCTTTACTTCAGTTCCCAACAATCACAGTTTCAGGTCCCAACAATAGAACCATTTGTTGGCACAGGGGCATACCCAGGGTTCAACTCTTAACAACACACCAACCAAACATCGACTACCATCCCTTTCGGAAACACCCGCAAAGTAGGCGAGGTCTCACCTGAGGTAGAAGCAGGGGGGGTTACAGGACGCAGGTGTCTGTAACCAGGTTGGGACACGATTATGTGGTAAGAGAACTTCGCAGAATATTATGTTAATTCTTAGGAAGTGAACATGCATTAGTTTATTAACCTCATTAACACTGCAGAGCATAATCAAAGACAAATAAGTGCAGTAATAACAAGTGATTATACACCCTTAGCACTTAGCACTATGAGTTAAGTATAGTATTCATTTACCCTTTAACATAAGTAAAGTACTTAAGCAACAAAATATATATTCATTACACATTATAATCAAAGCACTAAGAAAATGCATAACATAAATGACATTGCACAAAGAAAACCATGAGACACTAGATATATGTGGTTCACCCCAGGGTGGGGATACGTCCACAAACCACTTCGCCTCTTTGTTATTCACCAAAATATTACATTCAGTCACTCCTTTACACTAAGCCACAGGGTCAAACTTCGCGCAATACAGGAGATCTACGCACTAAGCACTAGATCCTCCTTCTTTACCTTCAAAAATAGGTCAAATGCACAGAGCCAAAATATATTATCACAACACTTAGCACCTGCTCCACACTGAGCATTACGAGCACTAAGCACAGTTTACAAAATCACAGTCGAGCACAAAGCCTGGATGACATACATTCCTTTGCACACAACACTACTGCTTCTATAATACATTCCTCTTTATTTAAACTTTATAAAATCTTACAATAAGGCCTAAACATGGGGAAAACCCATGGGTCGACATCCCATAAAATTGTTACAAAACCTAGAGGACCCTTTACTGGGTCCACATAGACCTCAAAATAGGTGAGATCCACGATCTTAGCTATGCCTGGGTGCTCCTACTTCGACCAACGTGTCGAAGTCCAAAAGTGAGCCAAAACCTCAAAAAATGACCAAAGTTTCCCCAAAAATTGGTCGAGGGCCAACATGACTGATCTCCAACCCATCCAGGCCTAGTGTTGTAGCCTGCTCAGATACTAATTTTTAACACACCTGACCCTTAAGTACCCTTTTTAGGGATGGGGTATTATATTCTCCCTTATTCTATCAAACTTAAATCTTCTCTATCACAGTTCCATCCTCGTTTTCTCGTTAAGAGCTTTCCAATGATGATAAATCTAGTCAGAATTGAGCTCTATAATGGAAGGTATGACCTTCCATTCGCCAAAATCTTACATCCAGTCACTCCTTTACACTAAGCCATAGGGAAGAACTTCGCTCAAGACAGGAGATCTACACACTGAGCACTATATCCTCCTTTACATTCAAAAATAGGTCAAATGCACAGAGACAAAATATCTTATCATGACACTTAGCACCTGCTCCACACTGAGCATCACAATCACTAAGCACAGTCTACAAAATCATAGTCAAGCATAAATCCTCGACCACATACATTCCTTCACACAGAACACTACTGCTTCTATAATACATTCCTCTTTATTTATACTTTACAAAATCTTACAATAAGGCCTAAACATGGGGAAAACCCATGGGCCGAAATCCAATAAACCCATTACAAAACCCATAGGACCCTTTACTGGGTCCACATAGCCGTCAAAATAGGTGAGATCCATGATCTTAGCTACGCCTGGGTGCTCCTACTTCGACCAACATGTAAAAGTCCAAAAGTGAGCCAAAACCTCCAAAACTGACCAAAGTTTACCCAAAACTTGGTTGAGGGCCAACATGACTAATCTCCAACCCATCCAGGCCTAGTGTTGTAGCCTGCTCAGATACCAATTTTTAACACACCTAACCCTTAAGTACCCTTTTGAGGGATGGGGTATTATATTCTCACTTCTTCTATCAAACTTAAATCTTCTCTATCATAGTTCCATTCTCGTTTTATCGTCCAGATCTTTCCAACGATGGTAAATCCACTCAGAATTCAGATCTAGAATGGAAGGTATGACCTTCCATTCACCAAAATATTACATCAAGTCACTCCTTTACACTAAGCCATAGGGTCGAACTTCGCTCAAGACAGGAGATCTGTGCACAAAGCACTATATCCTCCTTCTTTACCTTAAAAAATAGGTCAAATGCACATAGATAAAATATCTTATCATGACACTTAGCACCTGCTCCACACTGAGCATCACAAGCACTACGCACAATCTACAAAATCACAGTTGAGCATAAAGGCTCGACCACATACATTCCTTCGCACACAACACTACTGCTTCTATAATACATTCCTCTTTATTTATACTTTACAAAATCTTACAATAAGGCCTAAACATGGGGAAATCCCATGGGCCGACATCCCATAAACCTGTTACAAAACCCAGAGGACCCTTTATTGGGTCCACATAGCCCTCAAAATAGGTGAGATCCATGATCTTAGCTATGCCTGGGTGCTCCTACTTCGACCAACATGTCGAAGTCCAAAAGTGAGCCAAAACCTCCAAAAATGACCAAAGTTTCCCCAAAACTTGGTCAAGGGCCAACATGACTGATCTCCAACCCATCCAGGCCTAGTGTTGTATCCCGCTCAGATACCATTGTTTAACACAACTGACCCTTAAGTACCCTTTTTAGGGATGGGGTATTATATTCTCTCTTCTTCTATCAAACTTAAATCTTCTCTATCATAGTTCCATCCTCATTTTCTCGTCAAGATCTTTCCAATGATGGTAAATCCACTCAGAATTGAGATACAGAATGAAAGTTATGACCTTCCAAAGTTATTGGGTTTACATAGGAAACATATCTCTTACTGCCACATGGAATTCACGTGATATTTCATTAACCGTGCCAACTGATGTAGCGACACCCTAGTCCTATTGTGGCACTAGCCTAGCCTGCCATGGTGGAACTTTAGTCCACAAAGGATTATAGCCATCATCGCTCAAACCTTCTTTTGACACCCTCTTGCGGGTGGCTGACTCATGGACTCATAATTTTGTAGCTCCCTTTCATCAGTCCGCCCAAGAAATCTTGTTACTTAGCCATTTTTCATCTTCACAGACTCGAGGACTCGTGGATGCATAACTCTATGAGAATCCTTTCACATGTTCATTCGAGAAGTATCAACACTTAACCATTTTTATCCACCTACGTGGAATCATGGACTTGCGGATGTACAATTATATAACTCCTCTTCATGAGTCCATATGAAAGATTCAACACTCAGTCATTCTTCAATCTACACAAGTTCACAGAATCTTAGACTCACGAAGTCATAATTCTTCCTTTCATAAGTCCACCCGAAAAGTATCAACAGTTAGATTAATTTTCCCTCTATGCAGACTCGTGGACTCATGGAATTGCAGACTCACGAATGCATAATTATTCCTTTCATAAGTCTGTTCGAAGATTCTCAATACTTAGCCGCTTTCCCATCTATGCATATTTGTGGATGTACACTTTTTTACCTCTTCTCCATAAGTTTGCATGAGAAGTATCAACTCTTAGATTATTTTGTGAGTTTGTCAGGTTTGTGGGTTAGCGGACTCATAGACCCATTCACCTCACCTTTCCAATCCTTAAACTTGACATGGACCCACTCCTTAATATCTCGACCAAATACAGGCCTCCAAATGGCTTCCTCATACATGTAGGCTCATGACATCAACATAATGTTAGCATGATGCCATCCCTTCTCTCATTAATGTGTAAGGGCTTCCATATTGATCAACAACCAATATCACATCCTAGATGTACTCCAATCAATGGTCACGATGCTTGATACTTTTTGTCTGACGTCCAAGGCTAAAATGGAAGTCTAAGACATATTTCACCTGAGGGATTGAACTATGGCCCACCGACCAAATACATGTTTCCATTCACAGGATGGCACTTATCAACTTATGGACAGGTTGGCGTTACAGGTCACCATGGTACATCATGCTGATGTTACCTCTCTCCCAAATCTCTCTTAACACGAGACCACAATGATCTATGCGAGAGGTTAATTCTGGGTTAATCCCTGATTAAGGGTCCAGATTAACTCGGGTACATCCTCTACAGGCACATAAACCTACTCCGATAAAGGGTCTGAATATATTTGCTCCACCGATCCAATGACTGTGATTCCTTCAAGCTCAAAACATGGTTTTTCCATCCAATTCAGGACTTAAACCATTCAAGGATATATCTTTGGGCTCTTTCCCTTACGTTCAACAATTAACTCATGGTCTGAATTTCCATTCACGGATTTCCCATCACAAAAATGACTATATATATATATATATATATATATATATATATA
>JZKD02S1531641.1:255739-290844 GCA_000966675.3 Picea glauca
CCATCGAGATCATTATTTTCAGTTTTAAATCCATATTATATGCATATTTAATATGGCTTCTACAAGTAATGTCTTGCTTACCAACGACAACTACTTCCAATGGAAATCTCATATGAAAAATTTATTAAGAAGTAAAGGCTTGTACCAGATTACCTTGAGAAAGAAAAAAACACTCACTAATGCTGATAAGAAAGAAAAGTGGGATAATAGGAATGACGAAGCACATGGACTAATTGGAATGTCCATCTCTCCTAATTTAAGGTACCACCTTCAAGAAATTGATGACCCCGAAGAAGCTTGGAACATGATTGAATCTGTGTTTGGTAAACTCAATATTATTCGAGCACAACAGTTAGAAAATCAAATATTGACCTTGAGTCCAAGTGATTTTTCTTGCCTTGGAGACTATCTATCTAGGTTTAAAACACTCAGAATTTTATGTGAAGAATGTAAGATAAAAATGGAGGAAGAGCGTTGCATATATCTTATCCTTTTTAAGCTAGGTAGTGCATATTCTATGTTTGTATCTACCTTTTATGCCATGAGAGAGGCTCTAGGGAAAGCTTATGACAAACCCAGTCCTTTTGTGCTTATTTTATTAGAGAGGAAGATAAGCTTGTACAACTTGTAGTGATCAACACTACAGGTACCTCCAACAAAGCCCTAGTTTCCCAGCAGAAAGATAAACCCAAGTATCCCAAGAAGCAACATCCTCACTACAATAACAAGCACCATAAGGGCCCCAAACCCACTCAGATAACTTCCGCTTCTAATGGTGACAAAGGAGCAAAATATAAAAGTAAGAATACTAACAAACATTGCAACTTCTGTGATAAAGATGGTCATGATGAGTCCAAATGTTTCAAGGATATGGCAGCTTTAGAAGCAACGATGAAGAAGTGCAACATTAGTATTGATTATGCTTCTTCTTCTCATGGACATGCACTTTTTGCTTCTGGTTTCTCCTTCAATACAAATTCTACTTCTACTTCTACTTCTGATGAGTGGCTTATTGATTCTGGAGCATCTTATCATATGGTTAAGGATAGAGCTATATTTTCCACTCTAAATGAATGTAACACCAAGAAAATATTTGTTGGTGATGATAGATCTCTTAGTGTTGAAGGATCTGGAACAATTCAAGTAGAAAATGGTCATTTCAATGATGTATTATGTGTTCCAAATCTTTCTTGCAACCTTCTATCAGTATATCAAATCACTCATTCAGGTGAAGGTAAAACTGTAGATTTTTCACCTCACTAAGTTGTAATCAATGATCTAAATGATCCTAAGCATGTTCTTGCAACTGGAATTGCTGATGATAATACCATGTTGTACAAATTTGACAACTTTGGGTCATCATCTTTTTCATCAGTTTTTGTTGCTCATAACGATGATTTGAGCAAACTTTGGCATGAGTAGTTTGGTCATCTAAACTATCGCTCATTGCAACAACTATGTAATCAACAGATGGTGACTGGTCTTCCTCTTATTTCATGAAAAGTTGGTGTTTGTGCCGATTGTGTTCTCGGCAAACATCATCGGGACAATTTTGACAAACGTGCCTCTTGGCACGCCTCAGGCCCTTTACAGCTTGTTCATAGTGATTTGTGTGGTCCACTTTATTCTCCTTCCTTTTTGGGATGCAAGTATTTCTTAACTTTCATTGATGATTTTTCCAGACGTACTTGGGTTTACTTCTTAAAACTTAAGAGCAAAGTTTTTGACAAGTTTTTGGAATACAAGGCCCTTGTAGAAAAGCAATCTGGACATCAAATTCAAAAGTTAAGAAAAGATAATGGCGACGAATATGTGAATAATAATTTTAAAAGTTATTGCACTACACAGGGAATCCAAATACAACACATTGTTCCATATACACCACAACAAAATGGTGTTGCTGAGAGAAAGAACCACACATTAAAAGAAATGGATAATTGTATGATCCAATGTAAGGGATTAAGTATAAAGTATTGGATGGAAGCAATCAACTGTGTAAATTACATATTCAATCACACTCCCACAAAGGATCTTAAAAATATAACACCGGAAGAATCTTGGACTAAAATTAAACTAAATGTAAGTCTTTTCCGTGTATTTGGCAGTATAGCATGGGCTCACATTCCTGGTGAGAAAATGAAAGCATTGCAGCCTAAAAGTGAGAAGTGTATATTTGTTGGTTATTCTGAAGATTTCTAAGGTTATAGACTTCTTAAACCACATTGTAATGAAATTATTCTTAGAAGAGATGTTAAATTTGTTGAAAATCTCTTGGCCTGTGAGCCTAATTTGGCGGTTGTGTCTTCTTTGGCCTGCGAGCCATCTTCAGCGTTTGTGCCTTCTTTTGTTCCTATTCTGGTTTCTTCTTCATATGATGAAAGTGAGGATGCAAATCCACCTCCACCTGCTGACCTTTCTTCAGATAGTCATTTGAACCTCACAAAGCACCAGTTCCACCGCTTCCTAGATGGGTCCGTTCAACATGAGACACAACTAGTGATCTTGTCAGTGATCCTTCAGATCAGTGTCAAACACATTCATAGTTCTAGCGAGCCTCTTCTCTTCTGGCTCAAGTTTCAGAGACTCATGATTCAGAGACATTTGCAGAAGCTTCAGGTCATCCAGATTGGGATACAACAATGAATGAAGAGTATCGTTCTTTAATGGAAAACGATACTTGGGATCTTGTACCTCTTCCAAAAGGAAGAAAACTTATCAGATGTAAATGGGTCTATAGAACTAAGTATGAATCAGATGGAAGTGTTGAAAGACACAAGGCTCAGTTAGTTGCCAAAGGAGTTTCCCAAGTTGAAGGAATTGACTATAATGAAACCTTTTCCCCTGTAGCCAAAATGAATTCCATCCACCTTGTTCTTGCCCTTGCTGCCTCACATAAATGGGAGGTCCATTAGATGGATGTTAAATCTACCTTCTTTCATGGTGATTTCAAAGAAGAAATCTACATGGAACAACCTCCTGGCTATGTCCAGAATAACTCTAGCCTTGTTTGTCGCCTTAAGAAATCTCTTTATGGTCTCAAGCAAGCTACCCGAGCCTGGTATGCCAAAATTGACAACTTTCTTATTGCCACTGGATTCTCTAGATGCCATTATGATCCTAATGTCTATACCAAGAAAGTAGGAATCCATCTTATAATCCTTGTCCTTTATGTTGATGACCTTATCCTTACTGGTAGTGACCCAAAAAATTTAAACCATGTGAAAACCAACCTTAAGAAGAAATTTGAAATGATTGACTTAGGATTTCTGCACTATTTCCTTGGCCTCCAAGTTTTGCAAACCAATGAAGCAATTTTTTCTTTCCTAGTCTAAGTATGTTTGTGAACTTATTCTTCGCTTTCACATGGATGATTGTAAACCAACCCCTTCTCCCTTCCAGTTTGGAGTCAATCTTACTTCCGCCTGTACTTCTCTTGAAGTTGATGCCACCTTGTACCATCAGTTAGTTGGTAGCCTCTTTAACATGACTCATACCCGTCCTGATCCTTCCTTTTCTATTGGTATTTTTTCTCGATATATGAAAACACCCCATGAAATCCATTGGAAAGCAACTAAAAGGATACTTCGCTATGTCCGTGGTATGGTTTAGTTCAAGATACATTATAGTTCAGTGGGGACTCCTTTATTGGTTGGTTTCACTGATTCAGATTAGGGTGACAACCCTGATGATCAGAAGTCTACTGTAGGTTATGTTTTCAGCCTTGGTTCAGGACCTGTCACTTGGGCCTGTAAGAAACAACATGCTATTGCAATTTCTTCAGCAGAAGTAGAGTACCGAGCAGTGGTAAATGTAAGTCAGAAAGCCTTGTGGCTTCGATAGATCCTTTATGAGTTTGGATTCGAGTAGCATCATCCGACCAGCCTTTGGTGCGATAATCAAAGTGCCATCAAGCTTGCCAAAGACCCAGTTCAACATCAATGCATCAAGAACATCAAGCTACACATGCACTTCATTAGAAATCTCATTCATAATCAAGTTATTGAAGTGCTCTTTTGTCCTACAGAAGATCAAGTTGCAGACATTTTCACAAAGTCTCTTACAGAAGTGAAGTTTTCCAAACTTCGATCTATGTTAGGAGTTCACAAAGTTGTCATTAAGGGGGTATAGGCTCTAATGCCTCCTTCCTTCTCCTATTGTGTCAAAATTTTAAATCCTTCAATCCTATCCCAAGTTGTTCTTAAGGGGGGATGTTAGGATATTTAGACACTTAGGAGTTTCTTAAGATCTACTTGGTCTAATGTGTCGTTAGGTAAAAGTGTGTTTCTTAGTGTGTTTATTTAGTATGCATTTGTAGTTAGGAAATCCAATGGTCACGATATGTTCCTGACATAGAGTGATCTAACGGTTCATACTCTCCTCGATCTTAATGACAATTGATCCATGGCTTAAAACCCGATTGGTCCATGATCTCTATTTAAAGAGCATGGAGGGCCATTTTCTTATGATCGATTGTGAGAAACTCTCTTGTAAACTCTCTCTGTAATCTTTTTCTTTGCGTTAATAAACTGCTCCAAGTGGCTGTGTTGGCTGGGGCCGTGGATGTTTCCCCGTAGGGTTTTTACCACGTGAAAATATCAGTGTGTTGATCTTTGATCTGGTTATGTGAGTGGTTACTAAAGGTGTTCATCCTCTGTTGGAATACCTCTATTGTTGAACAGGAATAATTATTCCTTTCATAACTCTGCCCGAAAAGTCTCAACACTTAGATTTTTTTTCCATCTATGCAGTCTCACAGACTCACGAATGCATAATTATTCCCTTCATAAGTCCATCTGAAGAGTCTCAACACTTAGCCTCTTTTCTGTCTATGTGAACTCATGGAATTTCAGACATAAAATTTTATATTTCTTCTCCATAAGTCTGCTAGAGAAGTATCAACACTTAGATTATTTTGTGAGTTTGTTGGGTTTGCGGGTTGGCAGACTCGTAAACCCATTCACCTCACCTTTCCAATTCTTAAAGTTTACATGGACCCACTCCTTAATACCTCGACCAAATACAGGCCTCCACGTGGGTTCCTCGTACACGTAGTCTCATGACATCAACACAACCTTAGCAGGATGTCATCTCTTCTCTCGTTAATGTCTAAGGGCTTCCATGTCAATCAATAACCGAGATCATATCTCAGATGTCCTCCGATCAAAAATCCATATCCTTCATACTTTTAGTCCGACGTCTAAGGATAAAATGAATGTCTAAGACATATTTCACTTAAGGGATTGTGCTATGTCCCACCGGCTAAATACCTGTTGCCATTCACAGGATGACACCTACCAACTTCTAGACACATTGGGGTTCTAGGTTAGCAGGGTACATCATCTTTCCGTTACCTCTCTCCCAAATATCGCTTAACATGAGAGCACAATGATCATGACAGAGGTTAATTATGGGTTGTTTCCTGATTAAGGGTCCATATTAACTCGGGTACATCCTCTACAGGCATGGAAACCTACTCTGATAAAGGGTCAGGATCTATTCTCTCCGTCAATCCAACAATTTTGATTCCTTCGATCTCAAAACATGGTTTTTCCATCCAATTCAGGACTTAAACCATTGAAGGATATATCTTTGGGCTCTTTCCCTTACGTTCAACTATTAACTCATGATCCTAATTTGCATTCATGGATTTCCCATCCCAACAATGGTTACACACACACACACACACACACACACACACACACACACACACACACACACACACACACAGATTGAACACTTGGGAATCATAAAATTAAGTTCATTCCTTTATCTTATAACATTACAAAATGCTTGTATTCAATTGTGTAGGGCATGAACCATTCTTACCATCTTACCGTCACTTAAATGTAGAATCTTGTAATTATAATAAGCATCATCTCTATAATTAAGTATGTATATGTATGGTGCAAGTAAAAGCATTCAATCATGCATTTTAATTCAATTACATAGAGTCTATGAAATACTTATCTACTACAATTGATAGTCAACCAACTTACTGTGGGTGTTCTCCTTTCCAGCCAACCGCAGGCTCAGATGCTTTCACTCTTAGTATTCTAACCACCCCCGTACCAAGCCATGATATCACTAGGGAATCTTTCTTAGTTTCTCAGTAATATTTGAAGGTTACTCTCCTTCACTCTACTCTAGGTAGATATTTTCCTTACATCCACCTAGACCAGGCCTCTTCGAGGTTTATCAGATGCCTTCTCAGCATCAAGATTGTGACCTTCTTAGCTCAGGTCATGTTTTCCAGGTCTTCTATGCTCCAGCTCCAAACTCTTCTATGAGTTCTATGATTCTTCTATTTCACGCAATCGTGTATTAGTTTCCCCCGCTATATTCTTGCTATGGGGAAAATACCCCTAATATGGGTCTAGCGACTAGGTAGAGCCTTGACACCTTAAAACATAGAAAAGCTTCTATTCTACCCAAATCCAACAAGACCTTACGATAATTAAGGGAAAATAAATAAGATTTAAATGTGTACCTTAAGTCCTTACAACTGTTGTCGATCCCTTTCGATTGTTGTCCGTTCTGGGATTGTAGGCCTCCTCCCAAAGATGGATTGAAACAATGCTACAAAACAAACTATAACATCATATGCATAGCTATCAAAATCATCTAAAGGTTTAGTTATTCATGAAAACATTCATAAACACAAACACATAGAAATAAATATATGGGACAATAAGTTTTCTCTTTTATTAATAAAAAAATTGGAAGTTACAGCCTGAGTTTTGCTGGCGCCGCTCAACAAACCTCACTTGGATTCCTCTACTTTGTCTCCAAGTGCACTATTCCCAATATTATCCTCAACACCAACATGAAAATACAGGGGAAAAGGATGGATGGAAGGGAATGCTGAGGATGAATCTCAGAGCATAATGCAGAAGGCTTGGAATACAAGGGAGAAAATTTGGAAGAGTTATCTTGCCTCTTGTTTGATATATCCAAATGATCCCCTAGGGCCTTATTTATATGAGAAAATGATGGTTAATTCAATTCCAGAAGGACTACAGGAGGTAAAATGGTTGCAAAACCTAAGATAGCCCGTAAACTTTGTCGGAAAGCGTAGATTTTATATTTTTTTGTCGGTTTTTAGAGTACACACATGCTTTCAATTATGAAACAAGTGTATGTACTTGGGATTTTAGGCATGCAAATAGCATATGTATGCACTCTTCCTATGCATTAGGGCACATGTGCCATGAAAAAACATATTTTGTTAGAAGAACTCTAGCAAAAAGGGTTGGTAGATGTATGAATGAGTAGGCCAACACAAAAAATGCATAGTAGTGGCATTTTGAGTTATAACATATGCCCCCTAATGTGTGAGGTCAAAAGAGAAATTGATGGCCAAAATACATTACAACATATTTAATAAAGTGGGAAAGCATTGGAGTCAAGTAAACCTAAGCAAGTATCTGTGAGTGCGTCATCTTCAATAAGATAATAATAATCATCGAGGTAGACATTCCCATGCTCAGGACAAGCTAAGCATGGTTTCCAATCAGTTACACTGCAAACACATGCCATATATATAGTAATCATGGCTACATGAGAAATGTGATTCCTATATAAAGTGTATCCTCAAACAATACACAATGGATCTACATCTCAAAATCATCGAAAGATATACAATGTCATAGAAATATTCAAGAGGCATTAATGCTTGTGGTTGGAGATGATAACTTCATAACTCGAGAAATAGCTTCAAGATCTTCAAAAATTAGGTAGGAGTATAATAGGAGTATAAGACTCATTACTTTGAGGTCTTTGACATGCTGTCGTGGAAATACTGGAGGATGTTGAAAGTCAAGCACATAACTTCATTTATTTTGGATGTGAAATTGACAAGACTCTCAGGATGATCGACTCATGAAGGTCAAGAGACTTATCGCAGAATGGCCAACTCAAGTTGCAAGACTTCCCCTTGGATAAGAGCATGATATATGAAAAGACTCAGGAAACATGTTATTTACATAAGTTTGTGGCACAGGGGGCACCACAAACTAACCACATGTTTGGAAGAGTAACCAAACAGAAGAGTAACTCTATGTAACGAGAAAAACTTCCTAAGGCCATAACAGATCCCAATGCTTGTAGACAAAACTAAAGGATTTGCTCTGTCCAAGGGTTACTACATTGCTTCCAACAAAAGAGAATGTTTCCCCATCCCCTCTTTTTGGAATATTTGTTTTTTTTGTCTTTTTCTCGTATTTAACATGTTTGAAAAAGAATAAAAGAATTCTACGTTACAAAGGAGGAATGAGTGTCATGGGAAAGAAAAATGGTTCAAAGAGCACGGAACATACTGATGCTCAGTGCAAGGAGACATGTGCAGGATAAGGACACTTGGGAAAATTCCTCCGTGGGTTAAGGTGTCACATCGTAGGGGAAAAAATGTTGCAAGGCCTGCACCTAAGGAATGCTCTAAAAGTTTAGCAAAAACAAAATGGAGCCAACATTAGGCCAAATATGCAAGAGTGAGACACGCAATGAAATTTTCATATTGAAACAATGAGCCTCCTTCAATGTAAAGTTTTATAAGCACAAAGAAGGTAAGGTTGATGGTTTTTCACTTTTAGAGAGTTTTAAAAACTAGTAAAAGAAGACTCCAGAGCGATATTTTTTTTAAGTTTAGCTTCCAAGGCCTGAAAAAGAACAAAATCATACCAAGGAGAACTCTTATATTAACTAGGGCCAGAGTATTTATTTTTCATATTTAGTCTAGTCGGTTCGGAAAAGGGTTAAACTTATACCAAAAGTATGTCTCTTCAAAACCATTGTAACGAGTGTGATAGAGACAACATCACTTGACTATATTTTCAATTTTAAGGAGTTTGAAAAGAGCTTAACTATGGAATCCCTCATCCTTTTTTCGTAAATTTAGTCCCCTAATCCCAAAAAAGTATAAAACATAACTTAGGAGAACTCTTCCGGTGAGACGTGTCTCCCAAGGCGTACCTTTTTCCTACGTAATCTATTGACCAGAAAAAGGGTTAAACTTATGCCAAATATATGTTCTTTCTAGACCAATTAACGAGTGCAAAAGAAACACGGTCACTCGATGATCTTTTTTTGTTTAGGGAGTCTGAAAAGGGCTTAAAGAAGACTCCAAGGGGTTTCTTTTTTCATAAATAATCTCTAAGGTCTGGAAAAGTGATAAACCAAAACTAGGGAGAATGGCCCTTTTTCGCTAATTTAGTCCCTCAAGCCCGAAAAAGGGTTAAACTTACACTTGAGAATACTCTCCTAGAGAACCATAGTTCCTAGGGTGTACCTTTTTCATAAAAATAGACATTCAGACTGAAAAATGGGTAAACTATCATCATACATATGTTCCTTTAAATTTCACTTTGGCGAGCATGAATGGCAACAAGATCAGTCGACAATCTTTTCAATTTTAGAGAGTCTGAAAAGAGATTAAAGAAGACTCCAGGGGGATTCTTTTCGTATGTAATCTAATCGAGGCCGAAAAGGATAAATAACCTCTCACCAAATTTTACTTTGATGGTTTATGTGATCTTGAAAGAAGAAAAACTATGCTCTAGAGGAGTCCCAAGGGTATAGGCCAGAAAAATGATTAAGAAGAAATATGAGAATTCAACACAAAGTCATGGTGGGACTAAACAAGACTCCCATTACTATGAAGTACTTCAGCATGGGCACCAAATGGAAAACAAGGCTCTAACTAGGATTCTCATGGAAGGAAGGCTCTACCACATAAAGTACGACACACTTATCAACAAGGAAGGTTAGTGTCACAATTCAGTGGGGTTGATCCCAAGGCCCAAATGAATCAAGAAACAGATAATACAAAAATTAAAGTAGGGAAAAATCTAACCTATATGTCAGTTTTGAGGTCAATACATGTTAGAACGGATCGATACAATGAACAAATTTCAAAGAAAAATTTCTCCCAGATTCTACATATAAGGCCAATAACACTCATCTAGAAGTTAACAAATCCAATATAGATAGAAACTTCAGAAAATACGAGGTTCTATTGAATACAAAACTTGAAAGCAACAAACCTGGACTATATAATATGATACAAGGAACTGCAAAACCTTAGGGCTCATGCATGGTACTAGTTCAAGTAGAGCTTGCTGCTAGGCTTTGACCAAGATTCTCTTCAATAGTCAACCTGGAAAGCCTCCCAAAAGGGAATAAAAAACAAACCATGGTGTAGGTCTTCCCACAGTATACAATCCGTAGTCATGGATTTAAGGATAGCCTCATACGAAGGAAATTCAATATCCGAGAAATCATGCGAATGAGGAGGGTTGACAGCCCCAAAGGGTAAAGAAAACTGACCATATTCCATATGATAATGGAGGTTCTGGCCAGGAATGGAAAAGTCTATCAGTGAAGAATCACAAGCACAAGGGCTTGAGAATCTACAAATAGCGAGATCAGACTCAAAAGGAAACTTAATATCACTCGGAATAAGAGGGGGAAGCAAGGTCTCCCATGCCCGCATTGAATTAAAAAAATGATCAATTGTTGAGACGATGTCTCGACAAGGAAAACATGATTTCATAGGTTCCTTCTCAAAATAAATTGAACATCGAGAATAATATGCCACATAATTTACCTGTGGTGGGGTAGATTCTACACAAATACTAGGAACATATAGAAGGGAAGCCTGAACTAACGCCGAATTAGGATGGTGATTATCAAATGCTAGTTCGTCGATAGTGAGAATGCTTCCATTGTGAGGGAAATACATCACTCGGAAGGGCATAGACACCACAATGTTCATAGCATATACATAATCATGCCCGAGGAGCATATTGAAATCTAACGGTCCTTGCACCACTATAACATCAACAAGGACAATCTTCCCACCTAATGAGATAGAAAACTGAGGAATAATCCCCAAGCAGGGATGATTTTAGGGGCTAAATTTCACTCATGGGCTAATTTTCCATGGTTTTTCCAAAATCGAGATTCACGATTTTAAAAATAATTTGCCCAAATTCTATAGGATAAAATTATTTTACCTTAAAAATCGCCAAAATTTTATAAAAGATATATAAAATCCTTATAAATTTGAATATATTTACAAAAATATCGCCAATCATTTATACTTGGCACATGAAGGATTAGTAAGATTCGCCAAGTTTTCTACATTTTAAAATAAACTTTCATCCTTAAAATCATCCCTGTCCCCAAATATTCACTAAGACATCTGTCGAAATCCAATAGCTCATGTGATGCAGACACAAGCTCGAGAAAACCCAGAGCTTGACAAGACGAGGAGGATAAAATACTTGCAGAGTCTCCTTCATCTACAATACATAGATAAAAAAAATTGAATTAACTTCAACCCTTATTTCAAAGGGTGTAGAAGATAGAATACGAGGCTCAACAAAGTCATTCCAATCAAAGGAAACCATCCTAGGACTTGGAGGGGGTGTGCTTGAAGTGAGACGAATTCCCCCTTATTGTGAAAGTACTGAACTAGAAATGCTAAAAACATAGTTGATAGACACATAACTCCCCATCAGAAGAGTGGGATCAACCAAATATTTCATCGGCATGACTACTTTGGTAGACTCGACACTCTCCAAGAGAAGAGTGGGATAAGCTGAAGATTGCATTGGCGTGACCACTTTGGTAGACTCGACACTGTCCAAGAGAAGCATGGGATTGGCCAGAGATTGCATTGGCACAACCACTTCCTCAACCACTGGTTGAATAGGATGAAATACAACATGGTATGAAGGCACATCACCCCCCAAAAAAGGAGTGGGATCGGCTGAATATTGGATCAGCATGACCACTTCATCAACCAAAGGATGAATAGATTATGGGGAAACCGAAGAAGACTCAAAATCATAAGAGCTTTCATACATGGACCACAATATTTGAGCCTTTGGAATTCCAAGGAAAATATGAGTAAGGTGATATCCCCTGTAAATATTACAAGGGAACTTAGGCTTATGTCCTATCCTTCTAGGTTTATCCATAGAATCAATGCCCCCAACATGACTAGTAGTGGTTGGTTGCTTGTCCTCAACATGACTCGCAGAGGTTGTTGACAACTCTCCAACATGACTAGTAGAGGTTGGATGTTGAATTCCAGTATGAATCATAGGAACTAGGTTCGTTCCCCCAACATGACTTGCAGTGGTTGGTTATTGGTCGATAACATGACTCGAAGAGGCTACAAACCTATCTCCAGTAAGATTAGCAGTCATTGGAATTTCCCCCCAGCATGACTTACAAAGGTTGGGTGATTTCCCCCAGCATGACTTGTAGAGGCTAGGTGTTGGTATTCAACATGACTTGTAGAGGTTGACGACCTATCTCCAACATGACTCGTAGAGGCTGGTGATTTATTCTTCTTATTATTCCTCATTCTATTTCATTTAGACTTCTAGTTACTCGTAGCTAAACTTTCACCAGAGAATGCAAAAGGAGGTGAAGAAGACTTTGTTGATGAAGGAACATCAACATGATGCCCATGACATAAGGTTATTTTTTGAGAAGCGTCAAGAGCATTAGGGACATTTGGAATGGTACCCAACCAAATCGGTAGTCCCACATTCAACCTAGGAATGTTTAAAGTGGCCATCAAAGGGAAACCTACTTTTCCAAAGAAAGGAAAAGCACAATAATCCCCTTGCAATGGGGTTCCTTGGTTGGTATCATCAGGAACTTTGGCCATGAAGATCCTATGCATAGGTTCTTCACTTGCAGGATCATTCAAGTCCATAAAAGTCTCACACACTGACTCTGGTAAATCAATGGTATATAAATATACCCTTATAAGGAGGTGGCTCCACGTTTCTAAATGAAACACCTAAAAGTCCTCATGATTGGCATAGTGGGTGGTATACCACATTACGTCAGAGACCTAAATAAATGATTGACTAAATCTCTATGGAAAACTAAGGAGCACAGAGCACACCACTAAAAAATCACTAAATATAAATCAAGCAAAAGGTAGGAAGAACAATTACGCCAACCAACACTAGCAACTTACCGGTGCAAGTGTAAATTGAACATGGAAACACCCTCTGGGTATACTCTATGAAGCATGGTATGATATCTATCCTAGGTACCACAGTATGCCACCACAGTCACCTGTGTAAGTACCTATAAAAATGAAACTAAGTTTCCAACTTGCAGTCAATCACCAAGTGGGTACAATCGACAATCAGGTAGATCATATGAGTAGGATAACCATGTCTGAAGCCTTTCAAGGGTACTGAAATAAAATGGTTCATAAGACAACTGAGGATCTTGAATGGATTTGAGGTCCATGAAGCTCCGTAGTTATATTCATTCAAAAGAATCCCAAGAATGACCCTCAAATACGATCCCCACTATGCTTGGTATGGCTTTGAATGGGCTATCTCCTCTGCCTTTCCTCATGCGACCTCATGTTTAGAACCTGTGTTAAAAGGGGGTCCTAGCTAAATTTTACAACATTGGAATTTAACTCTCCCTAACTCAGACTCTTAAGTTTTTTAAGTGGCCTTGGAGGGTTTCCTTTCCACACCTAATCCAAGGCCCTAAAGCCTAGTCTAGTTTGTGTACCCTGTAAATGAAAAAGTCTAATTGATTTTAACATTAAGAGTTAATTTTAGTGGCTTGATTTATCAAGGGTGCGTTAGTGAAACTATTTTTTTTTTAGACTCTTGCAAAAATGAAACTTATAAGAACACTGGCAAAGAAACTTTACACTAATCCTTCCAATGAAAAGAATTTCAAGAAAGAAAAAGCATGAACAATCCTTCAAACCTAAAGATGTAACCTTTTCTCCTTTCCATGAAAACTGCACGATCCAACTTTCAAGTGAAACCAAAGAGAAAATGAAAGGATTTTCTTTCTTATTCTTCTTTTGAAATTCTTTCAAGATGATAAGAAAACACAACCCTATGCTAATTCTTTTTTCTTTTTCAAATAACAATGCAAAGAAATGCAAAGAAATAAAGAGACCTAAGTAGCATAAAAACTAGGTTTTATTTTACTTTATTTTATTTCAATCAAAGAAAAACTAACAAAAGATGCTAAAATAAATTACAAAATACATGATTCATGGCCCCCGACCATCAGGGGGAATTTTGTTTTTTAAATGCAACTCATTTTTCTTAAAATTCAAGGTAAAAATAAGCCAAAAATGCTTGAAAACACAGAAAGACAAAGAAATCTATACAAGAGGATTTCTTTTCAATTTCATAAATTATCTGAGCCTTGAACCTAGCCAAACAATGTTCAACAGAGGCCTCTCAAATCTAGGAAGACCTGAGGAACCAAAGGTTTCGTAAAAGAAAAGGATTTTTTTTTAGAAAACCCCTCAAGATGACAGACACATGTGCTATGCATAGTTAGACTGCGTATGTACACATGTTGTGTATATAGAAGAATGCATATGTACATGGTTTGGGTATAGAACAGGGCACACACATGACTAAAAATTATCGAAAAAAAGAAAAAGATTCAAACAGACCACCCAAATCAAGGAAGCTGGTAAGCACTTGGAAGGTGACCAGAGACCCAAACAAACTCAGAACACTTAAAAAAAAATAGGAATTCAAGCCACAAAGAAAATATCCTAACAAGACCCTAGAGAGATTCCCCAGTAGAGTTTCCAATTATGATATGGGGAAAATCCCCCTAATCTGGGTCTAGCGACTAGGTAGAGCCTTGACACCTTAAAAGACAGAAAAGCTTCAATTCTACCCAAATCCAACAAGACCTTACGATAATTAAGGGAAAATAAAAAAGATTGAAATGTGTACCTTAAGTCCTTATGATTGTTTTCGATCCCTTCCAATTGTTGTTCGTTCCAAGATTGTAGTCCTCCTCCCAAAGTTGGCCTGAAACAATGCTATAGAACAAACTATGAAAACATATGAATAACTATAAATATCATCTAAAGGGTTATTTATTCATGAAAACATTCATAAACACAAACACATAGACATAAAGATCCAGGACAAGAAGTTTTATCTTTTATTAATAACAAAATAGGAAGTTACAACTTGAGTTTTGTTTGCGCTGCTCCAAGAACCTCACCTGGGTTCCTCTACTTTATCTCCAACTGCACTATTCCCAATACTATCCTCACCACCAACATGCCAATAAAAGGGACAAGGATGGATGGTATCAGGAGGATGGATGGAAGGGAATGTTGAGGATGAAACTCATAGAAAAATGTAGAAGGATTGGAATAGAAGGGAGAAAATTTAGCAGAGTTCTCTTGCCTCTTATTTGATATATACAAATGACCCCCCTAGGGCCCTATTTTTATGAGAAAATGATGGTTAATTCGTTTCTAGAAGGGCTACAGAAGGTAAGATGGTTGCAAAACCTAAGATAGCCCATAAAATCCATCAGAAAGAACATATTTTATATTGTTTTGTCACTTTTTAGAGTACACGCATGCTTTCAGTTATGCAGCAAGCGTATGTACGCGGGATTTTAGTCATGAAGCTAGCGTATGCATGCACTTTTCCTATGCATAAAGTTTTGTATGCCATGCAAAAACTTGGTTTTTGAGAAGAACTCTAGAAAAAATTGTTGGCAAATGTATGAATGAGTATGCCAACATAAGAAATGCATAGGAGTGGCATTTTGATTTATAACACTTCCTCATAGGCCCCAATCTCCCCTTTCTTTCCTTTATCTCTCCCCTCCATATGTAGGTTTCACACATAACTTCGACAGGTTCTCAACCTATCCTTCTGTTTATTCTGTCAGAAGGCAACTCGTGGGTCAATCCTGGGGACCCATGGTGATCTTTCCTACTGTCATCTAGATTACCGCTTCATGTCCCTTTTGTCAACCCTCCATACTTCCAATCATTGGGGTGGTTGGTTTGTTTAACTACCAACCCACCCTCATTAATCGACTTTCCTTGTTATCCGAGATAAGGGAAAATAATCTGAGTGTTTCCAATTAATATTTCCGCAAGGTGGCTTGGGGTCCTTTAAATTAATAGAACTTCCCCTCATTCCTCTATTGATATCATGGATAGTAATTTAAATCTTCACCCATAAGTCAACCATCGATGTTTACAATTAAACAATAATAAATTTACAATATTTTCAATCCATTGCATGGAAATCATAAATTATGATTAATTAGAGGTTGGGGGAAACATGCATGTTACACATATGTCCATATTATGATGGAATAGAATAATGTTCTTGGTATTTCTCTTTATATAATTTGAAATTATTTAGTTCTATTAGTAGTATGTCTTGATTTAGTTTACAATGTTGTAGAGTAGTTTGCTACCTTGTTCTTGGGAGAATTGAGCTCACTCCAAATAGATCATGGTAGTCCTTTTATTTCATATGTTTTCATTTAATTTTGTAATTTGATTTCATGGCCAATGTATTTCCTTTATGCAAGTAGGTTTCTTTTTATGAAATCTTGCTAACAATAGTGTTGACGAGTCCAAATGGCCTTTGAAGCAGGTAAGGGAGAATGCTCGATGGAAGTTCCCAATTAGACCTACTCTAGTTTGGTGTAGCATTTCCGACCAGTATGTGAGCCTCGTTTCCACTAAGAATCAAAAGAATAAAAAGGGAAAGACAATGAAATTCTCCCCAAAGGGTTCTAATTAATTCTAAATTTACTCTAAATTGAAATCAAACTAATCTAACTTAAATACTGCTAACATGTCTCGCAGGAAGAAAGCTAATAGAGGAGCACAACTTAAAATGATATTTTGATAGCAGAAATAGTTCATATCAGTCAAGAATATGTTAATACAATGATAGTTCAAATATCATCTCAAATAATTGAAGAAGAGACATGTAACCTCATCCCTGCACTCATCATAAATCACAACAACATAAGAATTCTAAATATCAAGCACATAATCAATCCATATGATCAATACCCTGAAAACTTAAATCACAAACACAAGTGTATACTAGTCCCACAAACATTTGCAAATAATTATGACTTCAAAAATTCCTTTTGATCTTCATATATTAAGAAATAAGAATATTAATATACTATACAATGGTAAAAAGTCCTTTATTACGTCCGATGAGTCTTCTTTTATAAGACAAGTGTGACTCTTCAACTCTAGTGATTGTTCACTTTGTTTTCCCCTTTCATTTTGTCATTTGTCATTTTAAATTTCTTTTACATTTTTCAAAAATGAATATGTGGGAGTTCCAAAAAGGAGCTGAAGAGTCTTGTAGGTGGTTATTTTTTACCTAAGGCAGTTTGGAAAAGATATTCACTAAAAAAAAATAAAAAAATTATCAACTCTTCCCTTCGGTGTCATCTTTTGTTCCTCGAGCTATTCTGGGTGTTTCTGGTGTTATCCTACTGATTAATTTCATCTAATATTCTCCTCCTCTGTCTCATCTTTCCGTCAATATATTCTCATATTGGTTTCGAATCGTGTAGATTGAGAGATGATTATTGGAACATAGCATAGTCCATTCTTCAATCAAGTTTGGGCTTCTTCTGTGTTCTACATTTTTTGAGAACTTCGACCTTCAATCTTTCAATTCTTGTTGTGTTATTATGCTCTACTTTTTTTCGATATTTCCAAAGATCTATCTTGGTCCAAATTGTTGATGATTATAGCTTCGTGAGACATCCTTTAGGACACGTTCTCCTCTGAGACTAATTTGAGTCGACCTGTGAGAGAGCCCATGTGTTAGGTGTGCCCATGTGATGGGTTTGTCATTCCTCTCTGGACTGAAATGAGATGTTGTGTGTCCTTGTGTGGAGTTAGGATTACCATGAGATGGATGTGTCATTACTCTCTGTATTGAGATGAAATGATGCGTTCCCATGTGTGGAGTGAAGGTTCCCATGTGATGGGTGTGCGTCAGAATCTGGACTGAGTTGTTATGACATTTGGTCTCTTGCCTTGTGGACTCAGTTGAGTCAGGATTGAGATGGTACTCCAGATTATTCTCTTGTGGACTCAGTGAGATAGAGATATTTTTAGTAGGATGTCCTTGTGTCTGAACATAAGTGGACATGCCCCTAGTGGCTAAGCACTAGTGGATGTGTGAGATCCCTTGCAATATTGTCTGAGATTAATATTTAATTGTAACCCTAATTGTGATGTAAAGGGTACAAGTCGACCCCACCATATGTGAAAGATAATTAATGTTTATTGTAATAATTAATTATTTTCTGAGTTATTGAGGTCGACCCTATTGTGCCAATATACACCACTTTTTGTCTATCCAGTATAGTATAAATAAAGGTGATTTCCCCATTGAGAAAACACACAAGTCACTTGTTATTTCATAATTTCAGCAAGTACATTCTAGGGCTGAAGTGCGCACCTCTTTTGGGCACAAGTTTCAAGGTAGTAAAGAACCTCTTGTGTGCATTAAGGTTTCATGGTTGGAGGATATTCTCTTGAGAATATAGAAAAGGATTGTTGTGTTTTTCTCCCTTGTTGAGAAGGGTTTTCCAAGGATATTTCTAATGTTCTTGTGCATGGTATTTCTTCTTGTGATCTTGGTTATTGCAGCAATTGTGAATGGTGTAGTTGCATTTGTTTATGGTTCAAGTACATGACTAAAATGAAATAAAACTCATTCTTGAGCCAATCATAGTGAAAATTCAACATGGTTTCAGAGCATAGGTCTTGAATAATCCATTTCACAAGCTTCTAGCGACCATCCTCTCTCTTATGAAGAACTGTATGACCCTCCTAGGGTTTCCAGAAATTTGTATGACTCTCTCTTTTTGGGTGTTCCAACACTTAATATTGAAATGTTGGGGATAAAAATTGCATAGGGGTGTACATCCTCCCTCAATGTACCTCCAACAACTCTCATATTGCAATTCCAAGATTTTGGATTTTTGGCCCTAGGGTTTCTAGGGTTCCACAATTTTCTGCAGAAATTTCAGTTTTAGGGTTTCTACAACCCATTGAAGAAGTTCTACAACTCAGTGTTCCTATGACTCTCTTAAGGCTTATTGTTGGTAGTCATAAGTCCAATGAAACCTAAGCTTGCTAGCCTAGCCATTAGGTTTCCTAGCATAGTTTCTAAGGGTTTGTGGAAGAATCTGCAAACCATGAAGAACATAACTCTGTTGGAAGATAGGTTTGAGGAATTAATCAAATTCAGACTACATGAAGAATATTGGAAGACATATCTAGAGCCACATCATAGAGATGAAGACATAAAATATGAATCCTTCCTTTTCATATAAACACTCTCAGGTATGAACTTGTATATATTATTTGTATCATTTTCATGAAGTTACTTGTAGGAGGAAGGAACCTTTGCTATAATCGTGGATCCAGAGGGATATCAATGCATTCAGAGGAACAACACACTGGAAGTGAATACTGCAGGTTTGATTTTTTTAACTATCATGCCTCTAACCTACATTTCTAAGTTTGCTACATTACAAGTAGGCATTGTAGATGTGAAAACAATCCTTAAATTAATTTGATTCTAGAGATGTACTCATTATTCTCCTCTAGGAGATATTCTTGTCTTGTTTCTTTTCGGTTGTTTTCTTGTTCTAGGAAGGTTAACAACAAAGGAAGATGTTTATCCTTCAGACTTTAGAGGGATTCACTTGAATTAGAGGGAGTAAAAACTATTTGAGAAGGAGGAAGACCAAAACCATCATTGAAGCAACCAAAGCAATGATACATGATCAACATCTACCTATGATTCTATGGGCATAAGCATCCATGACAAAAATATATGGTCAAAATAGGAGTCCTCATCGAATTTTGAAGAACATGACTCCTGAAGAAGCCTTCACTGGAATGAATCATGAGGGAGGACACTTTAGGATATTTGGATGTCCAGTATATCTTCATGTACCCAAAGAAAAGATATCCAATCTAGACCCCTCAGGAAGAAAGGGTACATTTGTGGGATACAGTAAATATTCAAAGGCTTACCAAATCTACATCCCTAGTCATAGATAGATTGAGATAAGCAAAGGTGTCATCTTTGAAGAAGAGATATCATTTCAAAGATATAGAGAATCTCATATGGATATTTAAAGTGAGACAATACCTTCTCCCCCTTCAGTAGTTTAGAGGGGGACATCCATTGCTACAATTGATCCAGTTTTTCCACTTGATCCAGTTGCTCCATTTGATGTTCCCAGAGACATTACAGTAGGCCATAAAATACCTACCTAGGCTCGAAAAACTCTGCAGGAGGTAGAGGGACATGAAACTCCTCAAGGCACATTCTGATAGAGCAAGATACCAAAGAGATTTTCGAGCTATTTTTCATCCATGAGCCACATCATTGATACTGAACCTTCTTATCATGGAGAAGAGACAGGTCAGTAGGTATGAAAAGATGCCATGGCAGAAGAGTGTCAGTCCATCTTGAAGAATGATGTGTGGGATATTGTTCCTAGACCAGAAGGGAAGTCTATAGTAACTTCCAAGTCGATCTATAAATTCAAGCATGCAGTTGATGGAAGTGTCAAGAAATACAAAGTGATATTTGTAGCCAGAGGATTCTCATAGGTGGAGGGAATTGATTATGAGGAGACATTTTCTCCAGTAGCCTGATACGCCTCCATCTGTACTATGATTGCACTAGCTTCATCCATGGGTTGGAAACTACATCATATGGATGTACAAACAACATTTCTCAATGGTGAGATTGAGGAAGAAGTTTACATCAAGAAACCAGAAGGATTCATGATACGCGATGAGAAATATCATGTGTACAGGTTGAAGAAAACCATGTATGGACTAAAGCAATCACCTCGTTCTTGGTACGCGAATATGGATGGATTCTTGATGAGTTTGGGCTTCAAAAAAAGTGTTTCTGATCCAAACCTATATTATCACATTGTTGGTGACGAGTGCCCGATCTTGGTCCTATATGTGGATGACTTATTCCTCATTGGTTCGGAAAGACTTACTGCTGAATGCAAGAGAGCATTGACTTCTAAATTTGAGATGAAGGACTTGGTGTTGGCACGATTTACAGGAAAGTGTGTGCTTGTCATTGATGGAAATAACAACAATGACGATGGTATGTTTATAGGCAAGAAAAGAAACAATGATGTAAAATAGGGAAAGAATAAGTTCAGAAGAAGAAACAAACAGTATGAAAATCAAAGCTCAGGAGTAATAGTGTGAGTGTGCAGAGATAAAATCTCGGGACAAAGCGTAAGGTTAGGAGGAGGAGCGACAGTGGCCATCGGATCAATGTCTAGACAGGAGGAGCGTGTAAAAACATTGAGCCATCGATTTGAGAACATGATCGATGAAAAAATTTTAGTTCGGGTCTAAAGATGTGAGGAGTTTACACTCAGGAAAGTTTGAGATTTGAAATCCCTGGAATGCGAAGTCCCATCAATCGTTGAATCAATTTCGAGTGGAAGGACATGATAAGCTAGCAAATTTGCATCGCAGAAAGATTGAGTCGTCGATATAATATTCTTATCGAACGAACAACATTCACTTCGGATATAAATATGCGAGGAGGTTATGCCCCAAAAAGTTTTATATTTGAAAAACCCAAAGCTTGAAAATCTGAAATGAATAAGGACCGTTAGATCTAGAGATCAGATGATGACCATTAGATCAGGGAGATCCACGTTAGCAGATTATGTCAGCTAATCTTTTCCTTAAGGACATGTGGCATACCACATCAACATGACTACGTTAGCAAGGACACATGGCGCAACCACACAATGACAAGTGTCAAGTTGATTCAACACTTCAAGTACGTGCAAATCAAAAATCCAAGTGACACATGGCAGCTACTAGGCTCATGACATGTCATCAAGTGACGTAAGTAAGTGGCGTCACTCCAAGATTTTTACTTCAGGATTTTCATCACCAGTGTGAAGGACAGAGTTCCGAAGTCCCGAAGGCAGAAGTCCTGAAAGGCCAAAGGACTGAAGTCACAAAGAGCCAAAGTGTCAAAGTCCTGAAGTGAATGAGGACTGTTGATTCGAAGAGGACACATGGAAGGAATTTGTGAACTGTGACTAAAAGCTTTTTGAGAAAGAGGAGGCTGAGAATTGAAATCTCCGAAGTCTGGAGACCCAAAGGATATCTCGACCGTTGATCTGAGAGGGACACACGTCATTGGATCATGGACTCTGAGTGAAATGCTCCGGGAGAAAACGAAGTTTGAGAATTGAAAGGCCCGAAGGTCAGACTCACGGAGGAAATCCTGATCGTCGATTGAAGAGGACAAATGTCAGCAGATCTTCCATTTAAGAAGATATCCAGTCAACAACAACAGGGTTTGAGATTTGAAACTCCTGGAGCCTAGATCACGAAGTAAATCTCAACCGTTGATTTAGGAAGGAGAGATATGGTCCATAGACTTGAGAATACAGATCTGAACCATCCATTGAGGATAATTGTCAAGATCATGAGATTGACATTCGTTCTCCATTACGAGGACAAAACATGCTTGGGCCTTAATGTTTCATGAGCGGGTCACAATTGAAACCATGGTTTTTTAGAAAGGATGCGTGGAGGCTCGTAGTGAATTATGGGGTGAAAAGTGGCTTGCCCTCAAACCACTTATGGATGCACTCGCAATATCATGGTCACATGAAGCTCATAGCCCAAGTTCATATCGTGAAATGGATCCAATGCTCACTAGACATAAATCGGGAAGTGCCTTATGAATAACCGTTTGGTCACCATCGATGGTCATGCGAGGGAAGGGGCATAGAAGCCAAAGAAGCCATAATTGAATGGATATAACTAACAAAGAAGATGAAGATTTTTGACATCTAGAGAAGAAAAGGAATCTAAGCATAACGCCTATAGATGATGAACACACTGAGTGTAATTGACAGAGAAGACGAAGAGTTTTTATGATGATCAGGCAGAGGACTCAACGTGACAAAAACATGCAGAATAGAGAAGAGGTGTGCTATTTTGGTTAACTATAGTTGTGGGTAGAAACGAGAGGAGAAAAGGATCTAAAGAGTATCGAAGAGGCACAACATGAAGTATGCAGAAGGAGAACAAAGAGTATAAAAACGTAGAACAAAGAAGAGATGTCAACTGTTGTTGAGTGTGATTCATGCGAGTAGAAGCAAGCTATGTGCAACAACTGAAATGCATAGAAGAGGAATAGTGCATAGAATGGACATGGCACACAGATCATAAAAGGAAGAAGAATATAAATCATAGGATATGTGAGTAGAGAGACACTGATGCAGGCAGAGTAGAGCAGTGTAGAAGAACAATGATGAGACTAGTAAGCCATAGATAAATGTTGTATCACTATGATAAATTAATGAAAAGAAAAGATTTATATTTCAAGGTGGTAGGGAGGTGCTATGGAGGACTGGTATCCTCAGAGTTTCAAGTGGGTTCTTGAACATAGGGAGTTGTAGCTTCCTTCTAGTGGGTGCTAGAGAAACCAGAGAGTTGGTTCTCTCAACAAGTTGCTGCTTGTAAAACAGAGGTTGTAGCCTCAAGAGGAGTTGGAGCTCATAAGAATGATAATGTAAAGAAAATAAAAATTACTTATCATATCAAGAAGAAGAGGTTTTTCCCTTTATGGGTTCCCTCAGGAAATATCTGTCTCTGTATATTTCATGTGTGTGATTGATGTTTAATATTCTATTGCTTACTTCCTTTCATCATTGTGATCGTCATTGAGTGTTTTGTAAAGAGTTTAAAATGGGCATAATTGTTTAAGCACAGTAACAACTGATTCACCCCCCCTCTTATTTGTCCAACAATTGGTATCAGAGCAGGTTCCTTTTATCTAAGGGTAGATCCTAGAGCTTAAACATGACTAGCCATGAAGGAACTTCAACCAATAAGGCTCCCCAGTTCAATGGAACAGATTTTTCCTTTTGGAAAGTTAGGATGAGAACCTACATAATGTCTTTAGGTGCAGATGTCTGGGATGTGGTAGAGACTGGTTATGTAAAGCCATTTGTACTAGCTTCTAAGGATGAAAATCTAGAATTCAGCTTCAATGCTAAGGCTATGAATGTTATTTTGAGTGGGCTTACAAAAGTAGAATTTGTAAAAGTTATGCACTTAGAATCTGCCAAAGAAATGTGGGACAAACTCATTAGAATTTATGAAGGTAAAGGATGCCAATCTTTAGACCTACAAATTACAGTTTGAACAACTAAAGATGAAAGAGGAAACTTTAGGGAAGTACTTTCTAAGAGTTGAAGAACTAGTGAATGCCATGAAGAGTCTTGGTGAGAAGTTTGAAGACGTAGTTTTAGTCCAGAATATTTTAAGATCTTTTCTAGATAGGTTCAACCCAAAGGTCTCTGCTATAGAAGAACTTAATGATCTAAAAACTCTTCCTTTAGATCAAATTCTAGGAATGTTGACTACATATTAAATGAGGATAGGTAAAGATAAATCCACCTCTAGAGAAGCATCATTTAAAGAAGATAAGAATGAGGATTCTGAGCCTGATGATATTGAAGAAAAATTTGTGAGAAGACTAAAGAAAGTATCAAAAAAGTACCAAGGCAAATTTCCCTTCAAATATTTTAACTGTGGAAAGATAGGTCACTTTGCATCTAAGTGTCCACACAAGAAGTAGGATCAGAATTCTGAAGGTGAAAATATGTTCAAACCCAAGAGATTTGGTAAAAAGAAAAGTTTATGTGTAAACAATGATGACTCTTCAGAAGACATAGATAGTGACTCTTCCTGTGAAGATAAGGTTAGTGAATTTATGCTTATGGACAAAGAGGATTATGATAATGAAATCAAAGGAAGTGATGTTGACGATGAAGAAGTCATGGTTGACTTGAAAGGAGAATTGATCAGTGCTCTGGAAGAAATTGCTAGACTTAGATCTAAGAAGAAAAATAAAAAAAATTTGTTGATACAGTTTGAGAAAGACAAGAAAGAACCTAATGAAGACTTTGCCCTGCTAAAAGTGGAATTAGAATAGGCAAAGAAAATAGAGGACATTCTGAAACAACAATTATCAAAAATGAAGTCAAGATGTGAAGCCTTGGAAGAAGAGGTAGTAAAAACCAGAAAAGAGATGGAGAAGTTTAAAACATTGTATCTCCAAAACCTTCCAAGCATTAAATCCACAACAGAACTAAATGACATTCTGAGAAAACAAAGATATCCTTTGTTGAATACTGGTTTAGGTTATGTAAATGGTTCAAGCAACAAACAACTAGAAACCAAAGAGCCAGTAAAGATGATCAAGTTCCAAGTCAGCATACAATCAAACCATGAGAGTAATCTGTCACCTAAAGCTAATAAAGACAAGATGATCCCTGATAAAAAACAAAGAGATCAGATGATGGAGAAAAAAATGCCAAGAAGAAGGCCATCCTTCAGGTACCAAAATTTCTTTCATGGCTACTGTTTTTACTGTTCTAATTTCGGTCATAAGATTGTAAATTTTCAAATTAAGTTTAGAGACATGAAACTAAGGAGGTCAAGAAATAAACAATGTTTACAACATAGAACTAAGTAGCCAATGAATAGACAACGTAGCACCAATCACTTTGACCTACTGAAAAATGAGCTCGAATTTTATAACTGTCATAACCTTGGTCCCAAAGCTGCAAACTTCCATTTGAAGAAGTACAAAGAAGATCCAAGGATAAGTCCTTTAGCTAGAAGTGCCAACACATGGAAAAAGAAAGATAGTGAAAAATGTGGTCTAGTACTTTCAGTTCAAAAACAAAAAGACCCCTGGTATATAGACAGGGGATGTTCCAAGAACATGACTGGAGACAAGGATAAGTTTATATCTATAAGTAAAAACAAAATAGGAAATGTAACCTTTGGAAATGATGAACTAGGTAAAATCAAGGGTAAAGGGATGGTGAGTTCGAGTAATGGTAAAGGAAAAGCCCAGGGTGTTTTGCTTATAGATGGGCTGAAACATAATTTTCTCAGTGTAAGTCAAATGTGTGATAGAGGATGTGAAGTGGTGTTCACTTCGAAGGATTGTAAGATAAGTTCTATAAACTCGAGACAAGTGGTGACTAAAGTCAGAAGGACAAAAAATAATGTATATGTGCTGAAAGAAGATGAAGAAGAGTGTCGTCTAAGAAAACATGATGAAAGATGGTTATGGCATAGGAGACTTGGACATCTAAACTTTGACCACTTAATCAAGCTCACAAATCTTGAGGCAGTAAAAGATATTCCAAGAATATCAAAGCCACAAGACTCTGTGTGTAAACCCTGCCCAGTAGGAAAGATAACCAGGACACAGTTTAAATCCAAGAGCTCTACTTCAACATAGAAACCACTCCAATTAGTTCATATGGATTTATGTGGACCATCAAGACATGAATGCATAGGGAAGGATAACTACTTTATGTTGATAATTGATGATTACTCCAGACTTACTTGGGTTTCTTTTCTCAAAGAAAAAGATGAAGCTTTGAGAAATTTAAAATATTTAAGGCTTTAACTGAGAATCGAATAGGCAAGAGGTTAAAGGCAGTAAGATCATACATAGGAGGAGAATTTATTTCAAGTTATTTCAAGGAATTCTATGATAAACATGGGATAAAGAGAGAATACACAATCTCAGAAACTCCACAACAAAATGGGGTAGTTGAGAGAAAAAAAAAACATTTCAACAAATGGTGAGGTCAGTGATGAATGAGAAGAACATTGGTCAAACTTACTGGGTAGAAGCAATACAAACAATAGTCCATATTCTTAACAAGGCCCACCTCATACCACATAGTGACAAGAGACCTTATGAACTATGGTATGGAAGACCTTCTTCAATCAAACACTTAAAAGTCTTTGGGAGTAAGTGCTACATAAAGAATAATGATGAAAACCTTGACAAGTATGATGACAGGGCTTATGAAGGAATGTTCTTAGGATATTGTACCAATAGTAAAGGATATAGATGCTTTAATAAAATATTGCATAAATTAGTTGATTGCATTGATTTAAAGGTTGATGAAGGAGTCCCAGAAAGAGAGGTGATCAATATTGAGTGTACTATAGAGGACACAACTGAAACTAAAGATGAACAGGTCCAAGAATCAGATGGAGAAGAGACACCCATACAAGAAGAGTCAAGACAACAATCAACATCAAATCCTTCCTCCAGAATTACTCAAAATAATCATCCTAAAAGTCAGATAATTGGTGAGAAAGAAAAAGGTGTACAAACCAGGAGAAGGATAATCAAATACATCGAGCAATCACATATGGCCTTCATATCCATGGTGGAACATAAGAACTTCAATGAAGCCAGTGAATATGTAAATTGGTTTAAATCAATGAATAAGGAACTGGACCAAATTGAAAAGAATGACACTTGGGAACTCGTTCCTAGGCCAACAAATAAAAATGTAATAGGATCCAAATGGGTCTACAAAAATAAGATGAATGAGAAAGGAAATATTTTAACAAATAAGGCTAGATTGGTCTACAAGTGATATGCTCAAATAGAAGGAGTGGACTTTGATGAAATATTTGTGCCTGTAGCAAGATTAGAAGCTATTAGAATGTTTCTTGCATATGCTTGTCATAAACAGTTTAAAGTCTACCAAATGGATGTCAAGTGAGATTTTCTAAATGGATATCTAAAAGAAGAAGTCTATATGGAACAACTAGAGGGTTTCCAACTATCAGATAACCCTGACTTTGTCTGCAAGATCAAGAAATCCTTATATTGGTTGAAACAAGCCCCTCATGCCTGGTATCACAAACTAGATATGTATCTACAAGACAAAGGGTTCAAGAGAGGAATAGTTGACAACAATCTATATATCAAAACAAAGGGTAATGATCTGCTCATTGTGTTGGTCTATGTAGATGACATCATCTTCGGTAGTAATAATGATTCATTGGTAAAATGGTTTGCTTATGCCATGCAGTCTGAATTTGAAATGTCCATGATAGGGGAACTATCATTTTTTATTGGCCAACAAATTACTCAGAGGTCTGAAGGAATATTTCTTTCTCAAGAAAAATATCTAAGAGAAATGTTGAAAATGTTTCAAATGGAAGATTCTAAACCTATGAGCACACCTATGGTCACTGGATGCAAATTAAGAAAGGGTGATGACTCCCCTAGTGTTGATCATAGTTCATATAGGTTTATGATAGGAAACCTATTGTACATCACATCATCCCATCCAAACATAATGCATGTTGTTGGAATGGTACGAAGGTATTAGGCCACACCTAAACAAAGTCATTTGTTAGCTGTCAAAAGAATATTCAGATACTTGAAAGGAACAATGGACTATGGCCTATGGTATACTAGGAATCAGAATTTTCAACTATTAGTCTATTCAGATGTTGATTGGGATAATTGCATGGATGAAAGGAAAAGAACGAGTGGTGGGGAATTCTTCTTAAGAGATTCCCTTGTATCATTGTTGAGCAAGAAGCAAGGTTCCATTTCCTTATCAACTATAAAATATGAATACATTGCAGCTTCCACATGTTGTACCCAAGTATTTTGGATGATTCAGACACTTGCAGACTTGGAGGTAAAATATACTGCATCGATCCCAATGAATTGTGATAATACTAGTGAAATCAGTCTGTCAAAGAACCCTGCATTTCACTCCAAGACCAAGCATATACCCGTCAAGTATCACTTATTGAGGGAACATGTGACCAACTCTATTGTTTTTTTGCATTATATTCCATCCAAAGATCAGATTGCTGATATCTTCACTAAATCGCTTGCAAAGGCTCAATTTGAATATCTACGCCAAAAGTTGGGCGTGAACACATTATCAACCTAAGAGGGTCCATCCTATCAGGGGGAGTATGTACTAGTTGAATATTTGATACTTCTGACAAGTACTGCAACAACTTAGGGGAAGCATGCTTTCTTTGACATTGATGTCAAAGGGGGAGAAGAGGAGTGGTCTGGATGCTATAGTTGGAGGTCCAAACAGAATAGCGCAGCCTTTTAGGGTTGTCATCAATGCCAAAGGGGGATATTGTTGGCATGATTTACAAGAAAGTGTGTGCTTTTCATTGATGTCAAGAACAATAATAGCGATGGAAAACAAGAACAATGATGACGATGGTATGTTTACAGGAAAGAAAAGCAGCAATGATGGAAAACATGGAAAACATAAGTTCAGAAGAAGAAGTGAATAGTATGAAAATAAAATCTCAGGAGGAATAGTGTGATTATGAAGAGATCAAATATCGAGAGGAAGAATAATATCAAGAGGAGGAGAGACAATGGTCGTCGTATCAGTGTCCAGACAGGGGGAGCACACAGAAATATCAAGCCATCGATCTAAGAATATGATCGACAAAAAATGTTTAGTTCGGGTCTAAAGATGCAAAGAGTTTACACTCAGGAAAGTTTGATATTTGAAATCCCTGGAGTGCGAAGTCCTGTCAGCCTTCGGATCAATTTCGAGTGGAAGGACATGAGAAGCTAGCAAAGCTGCATCACAGAAATATTGAGCCGTCGATCTAAGATTCTGATTGAATGAACAACATTCACTTCGGATATAAATATGCGAGGAGGTTACGCCCCAGAAAGTTTGAGATTTGAAAAACCCAAAGCCCAAAAATCCAAAATGAATAAGGACTGTCAGATCTGGAGATCAGATGATGACCATTAGATCAGGGAGATCTACGTTAACAAATCTCATCCTCAAGGACATGTGGCAGACCATGTCAGCATGCACATGTGGAAAACCATGTCAACAAGGACACGTGGCACAATCAGAAAATGACAAATGTCAAGTTGATTCGGACTTCAAGTACGTGCAAATCACAAATTCTAGTGACACATGGAAGATACTAGGCTCATGACACATCATCAAGTGATGTAAGTAAGTGACATCACACTGATATTTTTAATTCCGTAGTTTCACCACCGACGCAAAGGACAGAGTTTCGAAATCCTGAAGGCCAAAGTCGCGAAAGGCCAAAGGAACGAAGTCATGAAGATACGAAGTGCCAAAGTCCCGAAGTGAATGAGGACCATTGATTTGAAGAGGATACATGGCAGGAATCTATGTACTCCAGCTAAAAGTTTTTTGAGAAAGCAGAGGTTGATAATTGAAATCTATGAAGTCCAGAGACCCAAACGAGATCTCAACCATTGATTTGAGAGGGGCACACGTCGTTGGATCGTGGACTCTAAGTGAAATGCTCCGAGAGAAAGTGGAGTTTGAGAATTGAAAGGCGCAAAGGTCAGAATCATAGAGGAAATCCTGATCATTGATTGAAGAGGAAATATGTCAGTAGATCTTTCATTACGAAAGATATCCAGTCAATAGCAACATGGTTTGAGATTTGAAACTCCTGGAGCCTGTATCATGAAGTAAATCTCAGCCGTTGATTTAGGGAGAGATCTGGTCTGTAGACTTGAGAAGACAGATATGAACCATTCATTTAGGAGCACTCTCAAGATTGTGAGATCAAAGGTTGTTCTCCATTGTGGGGCGAGAACATGCTCAGGCCTTAATTTTTCATGAGTGGGCCGCAATTGAAACCACAGTTTTTGAGAAAGAATGCATGGAGGCTCATAGTGAATTGTAGGGTGAAAAGAGGGTTTCCCTCAAACCTATTATGGATGCGCCCGCAATCACGTGGTCACATGAATCTCATAGCCCAAGGTCATATCTTGAAATGGATCCAGTGCTCACTAGACAGAAAATTGGGAAGTGCCTTCTGAACAACCGTTTGGTCACCGCCGGTGGTCATGCAAGGGAAGGAGCTTAGAAGCAAAAGAAGCCATAATTGACTGGCTGTAACTGACAGAGAAGATGAAGAGTTTTGACATCTAGAGAAGCTAAGGAATCTGAGTATAATGCCTATAGATGACGAACACACTGAGTGTAACTAACAGAGAAGATGAAGAGTTGTTATGATGATCAGGCAGAGGACTCGATGTGACAAAAACATGTAGAACATAGAAGAGGTATACTCTTTTGGTTAACTATAGTCGTGGGTAGAAATGAGCGGAGAAAAAGATCTGAAGAGTACAGAAGAGGCTCGACATGAAGTATGCATAAAGATCACAGAGAGAATAAAAATGTAGAACAGAGAAGAGATGGGAGTTGTTATTGAGTGTGATTCATGCGAGTAGAAGCGAGTTGTGTGCAGCAGCTGAAATGCATAGAAGAGGTATATCACATAGAATGGACATGGCACACAGAGAATAAAAGGGAGAAGAAGAGAAAGTGCAAGAGATGCGAGCAGAGAGACACAGATGCAGGCAGAGCAGAGCAGTGTAGCAGAACAGTGATGAGACTGGTAAGCCATAGATAAATGATGTATCACTGTGATAAATTAATGAAAATAAAATATTTATATTTTGGGGTGCTAGGGAGGATTGGTGTCCTCAGAGTTTCAAGTGGGTGCTTGAACACAGGGAGTTGTAGATTCCATCTGGTTGCAACCAAAAAAACCAGGGTGGCAGGGTGGTGCAAGGGAGAACTATTTTTCTCTGTTATACAGGTTGGTTCCTGTGTGACTGGAAGTTGGTGCTTCCATCCAGTTGGTGATGGAACACTCAGGGAGTTGGTGCTTTCTTCTAGTGGGTGCTAGAGAAACCAGAGAGTTGGTACTCTCAACAAGTTGTTTCTTGTAAAACAGAGGTTGTAGCCTCAAGAGGAGTTGGAGCTCATAAGAATGATAATGTAAAGAAAATAAAGATTACTTATCATATCAAGAAGAAGAGGTTTTTCCCTTTATGGGTTTCGTCAAGAAATATCTGTCTCTGTATATTCCATGTGTGTGATTGATGTTCAATATTCTATTGCTTACTTCCCTGCATCATTGTGATCGTCATTGATTATTTTGTAAAGAGTTTAAAATGGGCATAATTGTTTAAGCATAGTAACAATTGATTCACCCCCCCTCTCAGTTGTCCAACACCTGGGTATGATGCACTACTTCTTGGGACTAGAAGTATGACAGAGGACTGATGAGATTTTCCTGAGTCAAGGAAAATATACGGTGGAGATATTGAAGAAGTTTGGTATGACATACTGCAAATACATGCCTACATCGATGGTGATGGATTTGAAGAAAATGAATGATGCTTCTACTGATTCAGGCGAGATTGATCCACATTTATATCAACAACTGATTGGATCATTGATGTATCTGGTTAACACCAGACCTGATATATTATATGTAATGAATATACTTAGTCATTTCATGAGTCTGTCAAGACAGACTCATTGGATAGTATAAAAAAATGTATTGAGATATCTAAGAGGCACAGTTGGATATGGCCTGAGATATCCCTCTAATGTAGACATGAGTTTTTAGGGATATGTCGATGCAGATTGGGCAAGGAGAAAAATGGACTGGAAGAGCACATCTAGTTTTTGTTTTACCTTGGGGTCTGCCATGGTTATCTGGTGCAGTAGGAAACATAGGTCTATGGCCTTGAGTACCATAGAAGTAGAGTATATAGCATTGAGTGTGGAAGTATGCATAGTAGTGTGGCTTCGCAAGCTCCTGACATATTTATTTGATCATGAGATGGATCCTACCATTATTCATTGTGATAACCAGATATGTGTGAAGCTCTCTGAGAATCATGTGTTTCACGATAGATCAAAACCCATTGAGATAAAATATCGTTATATTAGAGGCATGGTGCAGAGGAAAGAAATACACGTGCAGTACCTTCCTACACATGAGCAGATTGCAGATATCTTCACCAAACCACTTGCCAAGATGAAGTTTGAGTACTTCCATGAGAGAATTATGTTTGTGGAGAATGCCTGCCTAGCTGAGAGGGAGTGTTGATGATTGTAACTTTATGATACATCCTCCATGAGACGTTCTCCTTTGAGACTGAGTTGAGTTGACCTATGAGAGAGCCCATGTGCTGGGTGTGCCCATGTGATGGGTGTGTCATTCCTCTCTGAACTGATATGAGACAATTTGTGCCCCTATGTGGGGTGAGGATTCCCATGATATGGGTGTGTCATTCCTCTCTGAATTAAGATGAAATGTTGTGTACCCCTGTGTGGGATGAAGGTACCCATGTGATGGGTGTGTGTCAGACTCTAGACTAAATTGTTATGACATGTGGTCTCCTACCTTGTGGACTCAGTTGAGTCAGGCTTGAGATGGTACTCCAGATGATTCTCTTATGGACTCAGTGAGATAGAGATCTGTTGAGTAGATCATCCCTATGGCTGAGAACAGGTGGACATGCCCCTAGTGGCTGAGAAGTAGTGGATGTGTGAGATCCCTTGTTATATTGTCTGAGAGTAAGATTTACCTGTAACCTAATTGTGATGTAAAGGGTATAGGTTGGCCCCACCATATGTGAAAGATAATTAATGTTTATTGTAATAGTTAATTATTTTCTGAGTTATTGAGGTTGGACCTGTTGTGCCAATAGACACCACATTTGGTCTGTCCAGTCTAGTATAAATAAAGGTGATTTCCCCATTGAGGAAACACACAATTCACTTGTTATTTCATAATTTTAGAAAGTACATTCTAGGGATGAAGTGCACACCTCTCTTGGGCACAAGTTTCAAGGTAGTAGAGCACTCTCTTGTGTGAATTAAGGTTTCATGGTTGGAGGCTCTTCTTTTGAGAATATAACAAAGTTGACGGGTTTTTCTCCCTTGTTGAGAAGGGTTTTCCCAAGATATTTCTTGTGTTCTTGTGTATGGCATTTCTTCTTGTGATATTGGTTATTGAAGCAGTTGTGAATGGTGTAGATGCATTTTTTTATGATTCAAGTATATGAATAAAATGAAATAAACCTCATGCTTGGGCCAAGAATAGTGAAAGTTCAACACTGATTTTGTTTCTTGTAGCCTCAGATATGGTTGTTTGAGTTCTGCACGATCCATTTTCTCCCCAAATTCATGGCCTCATGTTCTTTGTGATTTTTGATATTTTCTATCCATTTTATGACCTAATCACCTCTTCCATTGCATTCCTATGCTCGATACCTTTTCAAATAGGTATTATAGGTTCAATTCTGACACTTGTAGCCCAAGATAAGGTCGTTTAAAAAATGTTGCCTGAATGTGGTCACAAAGAGTTGGTCAGGTTGGGAAGGAGCTGATTGGATCATAAAAAGTTGGTTAGGTCAGGAAGATATGGTTGGATTTGAAAGGGTTGATCGAAAGGATTGGTCTTCATGAGGAAGAGTTGATCAGAAAGAGGTCGTCAGAAAGGGGTGATTAGAAAGGGGTGGTCGAAAAGGGGTCGTGGTCGAAAGGATCAGATCAAAAGGAGATTCATCCATATGGATGTTGGTGGCCACCCACGTTTTCTAACTGGCTCAAAACAGTTTTCTGACATTTTTGGCAATTTACTATTTTTAGTTGTTTTAACTTCTGGGGCCATTTTGAGGGCCTAAATGAAGGATTTTTAGTATCGAGATCCTCAATGATAGTCGAAGGCATGATTGATCCCCCAAAATGAATATCCTCGATGATACCTTTCCAACGGGCTATCACATGCCTAAAACAAAGATTGTATGAAAAAGTTACGACCCCAGGAAGTTGATGTACTAACCTACCCAAACGGGGCCCACATGACTTTTGGCGCTTCATCTCCTAGGGTTAGGTTTTTGGATGTCTAGGGTTTGTGGCATTCTTTATTATTGTAAAAATTCCTTCAGAGCCTCATTGTAACCTTCTTCTTTCTAATGCGTGCTACCATCACATCTCTTCTCAGAGATAAGATACCACCATTCCAGCAAGCTTGTTTCCGCTACATTTTACAGTTTCAACTTATTTCGTTATTGAATAGAAAACCAGTTTTACTGTATCTCTGTTATTTTTTGTTAAGCACCTGTTAATAATCTGTAGTCATTTAATTCTTCTCATAAAATCTGGATCAGTGGTATCAGAGCGGTTTGCTCCTTGTCATCTTAATGCATGTCCCCAACGAGGTCGGAGTACAAAGAGTTGGGTCTCGAGCTTGTTTCTCTTGAGGACAGAAGCTCTCACATGCCCAAGAAACCTACCATGGCAGGATAAAAGAAAGATGATAGGACAAGAGATCCTTTCAAACTGTTGATTGAGGAATCCCTCACGCAACAGAGGAACGGGATGATGGATAGTTTCGCGCAAATCCTTCGGCGACTACCAACAGGTGACACATCTTCTTCGAACGGAGGCGTCGCCCCCTTCAAGGTACAAATAAACTTTGATATTCCTATATTTGAAGGTCAGATAGACGCAGATGTTGTAGACAAGTGGTTGAATCTACTAGA
>JZKD02S1531641.1:290894-358179 GCA_000966675.3 Picea glauca
ATCTACTAGAAGGGTATTTTTCTATTCATAAATTTTTGAATAGAGAAAAGATTACTTTTACGCTCCTCAAAGCCATTCCCCATGTCAAATATTGGTGGGAAACTTTCTGTGAGCAAAAGGAAACAGGGGAAACCTCATTATTTTCAGTCACGACCACTTGGGAATCCTTCAGGGATGCTATTAAGGAACAATACTACCCTGTCGAAAGTTATGACAACTTGTATACCAGATGGACCACACTGTGGCAAAAAAGAGACCAAGCAGTGCCAGATTTCACAAATATCTTCCATACCTTGCGCACCAAGTTGGGTATCAAAGATTCAGAGCAAAATCTGGTGCTCAAGTATCATGGTGCTCTGCATAGATACATCTAGACTAAAATGGAATTTCTGGACATCTCATCCTTGGGTGCATCCTACCGATATGTCGTCAAAATCGAGTAGAAGCTCAAACAAAAGACGCGGCAATTTGGGCATGGGAACCCCTCACAACAAAAGCTAGTTAAGGGCGGCCCCAACCTACCGAAAAAAGGACAGAGCAAAGATGGACAGTATCAGGACAATTGGTACAAGCTGCAAGCAAAGAAGGACACCAGAAAGACAAAGAAAGATAATAGGAAGTGGTGCGACTTCCATAAGAGCCCTTGGCATAAAACTGCTGACTGTTGCTCAAAGCAGTCGCTGGTGGCTGAAGTGAAAGCCTCTGAATCAGATGTAGATTCTGACTCTGAGATAGAACCAGAACGGGGAAGATGGATCATTGACGTGGAACCCAGTGCCACCATTGCTACCACCAAGCTCCAGCCTGGTGAACCAGATGAGCCAGAAGAAGGAGAGTGCCTCTTCCATGCACAAATGTGGGTAAAAGGCACCCCGCTGCATTTCATCATTGATAGCGGTAGCTAGAAGAACCTCATATTAATAGAGTTCGTCAAGTAGCTGGCCCTGTCAACAATGCCGCACCCACAACCCTACACCATTGGATGGCTCTGCCAAGGAATAGATCTCCACATCAGCCAATAGTGTCGAATGTCGTACGACATCAAGCCCTTAAAAGACAAGGTATTGTGTGATGTTGCTCCTCTTGAAGTTTGTGATGTTCTTTTGGGCCAACCTTATTTATGGAAACATCATGTTGTATATGAGTCTAGGCCTCGTAGTGTTATTATTACTTTGAACAGGAAATTGTACATGATACCCGAGGTAGTCCCACCTAGTGTTATTTCCTTGATCTCTACTAAGCAATGCAGGAAGGTCATCTCTCAGATGGGGAAGTTTTTCTTCTTTGTGATTCTCTCTCAGAATAAGAGAAATATCGCAGCCACATCCAAGGTCTCTACGACCGACCTCTCCACATAGCAGAAGCAAGTAGATAAGGTCATGGAAGAATACTCGGATATCTTCTCCTCACCTACAGGGGTACCTCTGCACTACTAGGTCAAGCACCCCATTGATTTGACCCCCAACACACCGTTGCCGAATGGGCCAGTCTATCATTTCTCTTTGTTAGAGAATGAGGATATCAAGCGACAGATCCAAGAACTTCTCCACAAGGAGCACATCCGCCCCAGTTCATCACCTTGCAGAAGCCCAATCATGCTGGTACAGAATAAGGATGGAACCTAGAGACTCTGTATTGATTACCGAGATCTGAATAAAATCACTGTAAGAAACCGGTACCCGATTCCCCGAATCGATGACCTCCTTGATCAACTCATGGGGGCCAAATACTTTAGTAAGATTGATCTGAATCCTGGCTACCACAAGGTGCTGATAGAAAAAACATATGTATGGAAGACCGCCTTCAAGTCAGAGGAAGGACTTTTTGAATGGTTGGTCATGCCCTTTGGTTTGACAAATGCTCCAGCCACTTTCATGAGGATGATGGATGATATCCTACGACCATTCACCAATACTTTTGTAGTGGTGTATCTGGATGACATTCTAATTTACAGCAAGACTAGGGTCAAACACTTGCAGCATATTCAGCAGGTTCTACACAACCTATGGAAGCACAAGCTATACGCCAACTTAGAAAAATTCTCCTTTAGCATGGACAGGGTCCATTACCTGGGCTACATCATTGATCAACATGGTGTACATGTGGATCTAGCCAATATCCAATTCATCCATGACTGGCCAGCCCCAACAACACTCATTGAGCTTCAGAGCTTCTTGGGACTTGCTAATTTCTACCACAGGTTCATGTTGGGTTTCTCTCATATTGCATAGGCCCTCAGTCAAATTTGCGTGGGGTCGGTCCCAACAACAAGCCTTCAATGATTTGAAGGAACTCTTGTGCTCAACCCCAGTACTTTCACTGCCAGACCTGGAACATCCCTTTGAGATTGAGACAGATGCTTTAGACTATGTTGTGGGTGCCATTCTCACTCAGCACGACCACCCCATGGCCTATCATAGTGAGACACTGTCAGATACTGTCCGTAAGTACCCTACTTATGAAAAAGAAATGTACTCCATTGTGCAATCATGCCGCCAGTGGAGACATTACATTCTTGGGAAGGAGACAGTCATCCACACTGATCATAAGCCACTGCAGTTCATGCAGACACAGGGAAAATTGTAGAATGACCGCCCTCAAAAGTGGTCCACATACTTGCAGCAATTCCACCTCAACATCAAGTATACAATAGGAAGCACCAATCATGTCACTGATTTCCTCAGCCAACTTCCAGTCGTGGCACTCACCATGGTGCTAGAATATTGCGCCATGAGACATCTGGATGGCCCCAACTCTATGAGACAGAACCTAACTTTGCCACCACCTACCAAATGCTGGGTGCAAATGTAGTTGTCGATAATTTCCATTTTTAGGATGGGTTGTTTTGTCATCTGGGCCATATCTATGTTCCATCAAGTGATCGAGATAAGATGATCTGGTAATCCCACTACAGTCGGGTGGTAGGACTCTTTGTCATCGAAAAGAACTCTTTTTCATCGAAAAGACAGTGGCAATGCTACAGAAACATTTCTACTGGACAAAACTTTGACAGGAGGTCGGCAAGTATATTAGGTCCTGCACTGCCTACGCTATTGCCAAAACGACCATTAAGAAATAGGGCATGTACACCCCTCTTCCTACTCCTGACAGACCATGGGAATCCATCTCAATGGACTACATGTCGAGCCTCCCATCCACCAAGCGGGGAAATGACAGTGTTTTTGTGGTTGTTGATCGCTTTTCTAAGATGGTGATTCTGGTTGCCTGCAAGAAGAGCATCACAATAGAGGCCACTACCAAGCTCTTCTTTGAACGAGTTTGGGTACATTTTGGAATCCCACAAACCATTGTCTTAGATCGGGATAGTCGATTTCTCAGCACATTCCAGTCGAGCCTCTGGTCACTACTGGACACCAAGCTCACCAAATCCACGGCCTTCCACCCCCAGAAAGATGGCCAAACCGAGGTTCTAAATCGAATGATTGTGCATATCCTTCGCATGTATAATTCAAAGAACCCTCACACATGGGATGATATCCTTCCCTATGTCCAACATAGCAACAATAGAGCCTTGCATAGCTCAACTAGCCACTACCCGTTTCAAGTGGGATTGGGATTCCAACCATTGGGTCCCATAGATGTTGCACTTCCCCTTATGGTCACCTCGAATGACTCATCTCCTACTCCAATTGAAGCTGACAAAGCCACCTGGTTCATTGAGAAGATCCAGCACATCCACCAATAGGTTCAGGATATCCTACAAAAGTCCAATGACAAGTACAAACAATGCCATGATCAACATCGGGTGCCGCATAAGTTTTAGGTGGGTGACAAATTTTGGTTGCACTTGTAGAAAGAACGTCTTACAGGACCCCATCGAAAGATTTTCCCACTCCATTATGGACTGTACACTATCACCAAGGCCATGGGGGATAATGATTTTGAGCTCAACATTCCTCCTTTCCTTGGTCTGCACCCAGTGTTCAACGTGGATCTCCTTCGCCCTTATTTCCCACCATTATTGGACACCTCAGAAGTAGCAGAATAGTTGACACCAAAAGATCTCAACCTCGACTTAATACAATAGGCATCCAATGATCATATTGTGGACAGATAGATCATGGGCACTCAACAAGAAAGGATCCATCTTTATCAAGTCGTCAAAGTATGGCAGCTCCTGCACCAAGGCAAGTGGCTCACCCAGGGCCAAATTCAGCAGAATTTTCCTCATCTAATGGGGGAACTCAACGCAATGGAGACCATTGCTTCCTAAAGAGGGAGGATTGATCCATATGGATATCAGTGGCCACTCACCTTTTCCAACTGGCTCAAAACAATTTTCTGACATTTTTGGCAATTTACTATTTTTAGCAGTTTTAACTTCTGGGGCCATTTTAAGGGCCTAAATGAAGGTTTTTTAGTATAAATATCCTCAATGATAGTTGAAGGCATAATTGAGCCCCAAAAATGAATCTCCTCGATGATACCTTTCCAACGGGCTATCACACGCCTAAAACAGAGATCGTATGCAAAAGTGACGACCCCAGGAAGTTGATGAACTAACTTACCCAAACAGGGCCTACATGAATTTTGGCGCTTCATCTCCTAGGGTTAGGTTTTTGGATGTCTATGGTTTTTGGCATTCTTGCTTATTGTAAAAATGCCTTCAGAGCCTCATTGTAACCTTCTTATTGTGAATGCACGTTGTCGTCACATCTCTTCTCAGAGATAAGCCGCCACCATTCCAGCAAGCTTGTTTCCACTACATTTTACAGTTTCAGCTTATTTCGTTATTGAATAGAAAACCAATTTTATTGTATCTCTATTATTTTGTGTTAAGAACCTGTTAATAATCTGTATTCATTTTTTTCTACTCATAAAATCTGGATCAAAGATGGTAAGGTCAGAAGGAGGTGATCAGGTAGAAAATAGGTTGATAAGGATGGAGCTAATAAAAAAGGTTTGTTCTTCATTGGTAGGGGTTGATTGGAATGGATCTAATCAAAAAGGGTTGATCGTTGTTAGAAACATTTATGTCATAGGTTGGTTTTAAAGAGGTCAAATGGGCGCAGAATCAAGATGATATCATTTTAACTCAGAAAACTGGACTGGTATGCACATGTAGGTGAGGTCTTAATTAACTTTAGTTAGTAAGTTGGAGTAAGGGTGAATAGAGGAAAGACTTTGGTGAGGAGAGTGTAGAGGTATGTCATAGACATCAGGTCTTCTAGTAGCCTAAGGAGGAAAATCTTCAAATACAATATCTTCTTGGATTCAAAACTTCAAGAAACTGAAGAACGTAAATAACCGCACTGCAATCAAACATACATTACAATATAGTCAAAACAATCCATGTGAATCCTTCAATCATGGAGACTTAAGTATCAAAGGAAAATATGATGAAAAAGAAGCTGACTTTCATTAAACAAGAAGTCTCAGATCAAAATACATAACCAGAGAACCAGAGTTCTTCATCAAAAGTTTTACAATATGGGAGCGTCGCTCAACCTCGACCTTTACAAAATATCAAAACTACCTATAAATAAGAAGAACTGCTACAACCATCAGGAGCATGATAAGATTGCTTCATTCAAAGATTTCAGTCATAGTTTGCTTTATCAGACTGTCAAGACAATCTTCTGTTGTCAGACATGAGCTCTTTCATCTGGACCTTCCCTGTCAGACTGTACATGCAGCTCTCTATCAGAGGTGAGCTCAAATATTCCAATTCTTTTTGGCTTTACATTTATGTGCTGAGACGATGTCTTACCAACGAATACTTTCATTCATTAACTAAACCATTGATATCGGGACGAAGCTTAGTGCCTAGGGGGAAGCCATGTGATGCTCTCGGATTGGACACTATATGAACACCTTATTGCGGGGCTGTCAAAAGTGGTTTGAAATCACCCAAGGGCCAAATCCAAAGGAAAAACTCCCCCCTGCAAGAATATGTGATAACATTAGGCTCCATGGGGGATAGAGTCCTCCCTGTGAGGCTCTAAGAACTCTTGTAGTTCCAGTCACCTTATGCATTGGGCTATGGAGTCAAGCTCAAAACACCCTGTTGAGGAATACAGGCCAATAAGTAAAAAAAAATTGAAAATAAACACACATGCTCCAAGGAGATTATATATGTACAGTTCTAAACTAATTTAATTTTTACACAGTACTAGGTGAAAGAAAAATTCCACCATAGCCATTCAAGAAACTTCCTAGCTGCAAATTTGTTTATTTTGTCAATGATCAATAGCAGATAATGAAACCATGACAACAAAATAGTTACATCCTTCAGCTTCTCTCCAAAGGCTGAAGTTGAGAAACAGTTGGGCAGCTCCAAGATATGAAGGAAATTCCACTCCAAGTACTCACTGACAGGCTCATAGAATGAGTTGAAAACTCTAGAAAATTTGTAACAAACATCACGTTCTGCTCCACAGCTGCTCAAACAGGGCTGAATATCTTTGGTAAGATCAGGTGGGTGAAAATTCGATGCAGGCTGACTGGCCTTGGGTGATGGTTTCTCACTGACAGGCTCTGGACAGGAGATAAACTGGCCCTATGTCTCTTCCTTTTCTCCTTCATGGCTCTCCCAAGGGTCAGATTCATAATCATCATAAACAGGACCCGTGGGAAAGCTTTGCTCTTCGATTTGCTACTCAACATCTTTTGCAGGCCCGAGATGGCTGATTTCCTCATAATATTTTTCTTCAATGAACAGAGGATGGGACTCTATAGTATGTTCTTGGAAATCCTGCATATCCATCTCAGAATCTGATTCATAGTTGTCATATAGAGGTTGGATTCTCACCAAGTCATCAAAATATGATGCAAGGATCTGCTGCTCTTCATCTGAATACACAATTATTTCTTTTCTTGAATCTGAGACAAGAGTTGCATCAGGGGAAGAATTTGCTACCTCTATGGCTATGTAATCATCAACCTCACCATCATGGGCAGGGATTCCAAGAACATCTACTCCCAGGACTGGAAAATCCTCTGCGCTTTCTCCAAAAGAGAAGTGAACACGATCTACCTTCAATTTATCCATCCTTTCAGAAATTGACCTCGCTAGCCATGCCAACATAACCAGGGCATCTTCTTCCTCCTTGTAGCCTTCCTCCTCACATATTTCACATATTTCATCCTCACAACTTTCATTCTCACAACTTTCATTCTCACAACTTTCATTTGAAACAATCATACCTTAAACATAGACATTATATTCTTCACAACAATTATGATAAATTAACTTAGAGGAAGAATACCTTTGACAATGCTTATTGAAAGTTGCATGAAATTATTCTAGGAAGGAGATGCTAGCAGGGGGTAAGGAGTGATACCATTCACGAGAATCTCCTGCTAATTAGAACACAAACATATTTAATAATACATCCTCATGATGTATCTCCCATTGATGCATGAGTTCATGAAACTCACAGAGATTCTCTACAGGGTTGTCCTCTTTACGCTCTTTAAATATGGGAAAAAAATCACCCCATTCATCCATAGTAGGAACAACATTTGGAAAACTAGGAGTAAAGGAGAAATTAAGAGGAGCAAACCTTCGAGCCAGAATTTTGTCCATTTCATAACAATGGAGTCGCCAATCGATCCTTTAACCATGGAGTTTCCAGGTGAATGTTATGAAGTCTGAAGATGTCTGGTCTTTGTTCACCATCAAAAACCATATCTGGTCATTATCGTTCTTCCAGAGAGATTTTTAATTTGGGCCAGCAGCTAAAGCCTTCACGAGAAAGATTTCCTTTCTTGATAATCCTCTCTGGGTAAGTTTTAGGTGTAGCCCGAGGCAGTTGTGTGGGTCTGCCTCTAGAATCCACGACTAAAACAGTAGAGTCACTAGGTGCACAGTTGCAATATTTGATGTACTGAGTTCTAATGCACCTTCAGAATCAGTAAGCTTTGTCGTTCAATACCAAGGAAAAATCTTCAATTTGTTCCCCGGCAATGGCGCCATAAATGTTAGGACTAGAAGTCACCTCTAGATTGTGTTGGAGGTAAGCCCAGTACCCATTAGATTTTTATGTCACAGGTTGGTTTTAAAGAGGTCAAATGGGCACAGACTCAATATGATATCATTTTAAATCAGAAAACTGGACTGGTATGCACATGCAGGTGAGGTCTTAGTTAACTTCAATCAGTAAGTTGGAGTAAGGGTGAATAGAGGGAATAATTTGGTGAGGAGAGTGTAGAGGTCTATCGTAGAAATCAGTTTTTCTAACAGCCTAAGGAGGAAAACCTTCAAATACAAGATCTTCTTGGATTCAAAACTTCAAGAAATTGAAGAATGTAAATAACAACACTGCAATCTAACATACATTACAATACAGTGAAAACAATCCATGTGAATCCTTCAATCATGGACACTTCAGTATCAAAGGAAAATAGGATGAAAAAGAAGTTGACTTTCATTAAAAAAGAAATCTCATATCAAAATACATAACCATAGAACTAGAGTTCTTCATCAAAAGTTTTACAATACAGGAGCATAGCTCAACCATCGACCTTTACAAAATATCAAAACTGCCTATAAATAAGCAGAACTGTTGCAACCATATGGAACATGATCAGATTGCTACATTCAAAGATTTCAGTAGGCGTCTGCTCTGTCAGACTGTATAGACAATCTTCTATTGTCAGACACGAGATCTTCTGTCTCGACCTTCCCTATCAGACTGCGCATGCATCTCTCTGTCAGACGCGAGCTCAAATTTGCCAATTTTTTCTAGCTTTCCATTTATGTGCTGAGACGAGGTCTTACCAACTAGTCCTTTCATTCATTAACTGAACCCTCGAGATCAGGATGAGGCTTAGTGCCTAGGGGGAGGCCACGCACTTCTCTCAGATTGGACACTATATGAACAATTTATTGCGGGGTCGTCAAAAGAGGTGTGAGCTCACACTTCTTTTGGGCCCGCAATCCATCGCCTTCTACCATGTATCACGTTCACCAAACCATGGTTTCAATTGTGGGATCACTCAATAATTTTATCGATTGAACAAGTTGCGTCCCCGCAATGAAGCATGGTCATTGATTTGGATGCGGTCTGCGATCTCGGCGCACCTACTAGATTTAGTGCCACTGGCAAGCTTAACCACCCGCCAACTTTAGAATCTGCCACAACATGCCCCAACTTTGGATGACACACATTTGTGGGTTTTTAAGCCCCCTTCTTTCGCATTTTGTCACCCAAAGGAAAAACTCCCCCCCGCAAGAATATGTGATAACAGATTCGATAGCTTTGGGAGCTTAGGATCTCAAGTAAAATGTAATCCAAGGTAATTTTCTTGTCGATGAGAGATAAAATGGTAAGGATCAAAGTTCTGGACAAGGATCAAAACTCCAGCCTCATCACCACAATGATGATAAAAATATAAATCTAGATGAGGCTTGGGAAAGACAAGGCTTATTCCATAATGTTTATCATTGCCTTCAAATTGCAAACAATATCTGGATAGAGGTCTAGGAAAGACAAATAAGGTCAATGGATTCCCCCCACATGGATCTTAAGGTTGGAGAAATCATGTGAAGAAAGTGATCCTGTGAACCTGATCCTGCAACCATAGACTCATAAGATAAGATAAATCATGTGAATAAAAGGACACTTTCCAATATACCATAAACATTATATTCCCCTCCTTCAAGCAAACATCATAAATGAGTGTTGGGTCTATTAAAAGATAATCACAGATAGTTGTAGATAAGTTTTGTGAAAAATGCATGTGCTAAGTCTCAAACTCAAGAGAAGGATTAGTGATTGTGTGATTGAATATTCTGAAACCAAAGAGTGTGATCATATACAAGAGAATAAAGATGAATATATTAAGCACAACATGCAAGCAAGAGAATGAAAACTTTGAATTAGTCATTCAAAACAATCATCAAAAACTAACTCATTCAAGACATACAATAGAACATCAAACCGTACAACCTTAGGATCATCAAGCACTTCAGAATCTATAAAAGGTTCAAATATAAGGTTTCAATTCCATCATACAAATGCAACAAAACATCATAGGTCAATAAGCATCATGGAGACATTTGAAATCATAAGATCAAAATGAATGGTCAACCTCTATCAATACAATCATCCATAGAGATAAAACCTCCAACTCCCTCAAAGTAGATGAAGAATAAGCATTAGGATTATAGTAGTAAATAATTAGGCATTAGAATTCAAATTTTAGTAGGGGGGGATTTCCTTTTTCTTGTAAAAGAAAAAGAAAAGGGGATTTGTGGCCTCAACAAATAGGAATCATGATTCAAGGGAAAAATGTATCATCCATATCTAAATATAACTTGGTGACAATTGGGTCTTAGTAATCATGGTGGTGCTCAAGTACATGGTCATTGCTAATATTGAATTAGTTTTCTTTGAATTTATGAAGTGTTGATCTAAAATGATCTTTTAAAGACTATGGTTGAGTTTTAAGCATGAGTTCATTTACGAATTAAGAATTGATAAGAGAAGAAGAAATTAATAAGATATTATAGCATCCATAATAAGAAATGAATATCAGAATGTAAGCACAAAGAGCAACAAACCATAACAATAAAGTTGTTAACGAAGTTCGATAAGATTCCCTATGTATTTGGGCCTTTGTCTTAGTGGGTGAGGCTTTCTTATTTCTCTTGAATTCTCCAAACATGCATCATAAAAGTGTCAAATGTATTACCAAATAGTCTATATGTGTTCTTCTCAACCTCAAGAATCCAACACAACTGCCGGCACTAAAAACGGTTGAGCGTAGCTCCCGGAATTGGCTCGCAAAGTTCCCCTCCTTAATGGATTCCCTGCATAAAAATGGATTTGGATTTCAAATTCCTCATCATTTATCCTATTATGAACCTCTCTAATGCTCCTAAGAACCCCTGGTTTATATATATTTGAAGTGGGTATCAACCTCCCAACTTCCTCCCAATATCTGGCCTCAAATCAGGCTCCAAATCTCCCAATAATGGGAAAAATCCATTAAAAACACGCTTAAATCAACATAAAAATCTCAACATAAGGTAAAAAACCCAAAATTTGAAATATTACAGGGTGCAACACCCTTTCTTCATCCTCCAGGTGACATGTGCTCTGCCATGTGGCCAAGGACTAGTAATTGGTGTGCTGGCCCCCTTGATTATGGGTCCTGGTCATGTGGTTATGGCCCATGTGACCCTATTCCTAGCCCCTATTCGGTCAGGGCTGGTGTTGGCACAAGGGCAGACCCAGGGTTCAACACTATAACAATGCAACAACAAAACCCTAACTATTGACTCTTTCGACAAAACCTGCGAAGCAGATGAAGTCTCACCCGAGGTAGAGGCAGGGGTGGTTGCAGGACTCGGATGTCTGCAACCTTAGTTGGGACAGAGATATATGATTATATTACTTAATAAATAATTTAGCACCGACAATTAGTCAATGTATAACCAATATTTTACTGCGCAGATAGAATAGAACATTGCATCATTCACTCAGATATGATGTATTTAAGCACTTGGCATAAGTAAAATTGATTATATCTAGTAGATTAAGCACTAAGCACATTCATATGGAGCAGATCTAACATTCTTACACCTCATTAGCACAAAGCATGATCAGATTTATCTATCTCTATCAAAGCACTTAGCACGAGAAGGCATAAACACATCAAGACAAAGCACAAAGCAGAACAATAGAGTGTTTACGTGGTTCACCCCCACCTTGGGGCTACATCCACCAACTCTTCTTCTTTATTGTCTTCGATCAATCAGTTACAAGAACAGAGCCATCAAAACCTTACCCCACCTAGGATAGGAGATATGTGCAGCTCGCTATATCCTCCTTCCCTGAGTAGATCTAAGCACACAGTTTTCCACAATTTCTTGCAATGACTTGCACTTATATCTGCAAGTCTCACACAGGCACACAACACTTACAATCCTTCAATCACATATGTGTAGCACTTAGCTCATCAACCTATTGGTCTCATTTTTATTACAATGCCTAGTTATCTATTTATACTTTATAAAATAGGCCTAAGCATGGGTAAACTCATGGGTCGACATCCCATTCCCATTACATAATCCCAAAAACCCAAAAAGGACCCAAAAAGGGGCTGAGATCCCATGATATCTACTTCGTCTTGTGATCCTCCTTTGAGAGGCTTTCGAAGTCCAAAAATAGGTCAACATGACCAAGAATCTCCCAAAACATGGTCAAGGGTCAACATGGCCCCAACACTCACCTGTGACTCGTCCTGAGCCACTTTGGTCTAGCCAATTTTGCTTCGAAAGCCTCGAGCTTGGCTCGAGCTGCTTCGACTTGCTGTTGTGTTATGGCCTCTTGCTTGGTGAACTCCTGGGTCACTGCGTCATTCACGGTCCCTTCTAGGAATTGTTCTACTGCATTAACAACCTTCTCTAGCTCTTCTCCTTGGATTTCAACCTCTATGAACAATTGGCACGCCTTATCTTGAACTGGTTGAAGCCTTTAAGTTAATTCCATAACTCTGATTTGAATCGTATGGATCTGCTGCTGGGTGGTGCGCTACTCTTGATATCTCTTCATTATTTCTACAGTCGACAGGGCCTTCAACTACACTTGTAGTGTATCTGTGTGCTTCTTTGCTTCCTGGAGATGCAACTCCAATGCCCGTAACTATGGATTCTCGGTGAGGTTCTCATATGTTTGGGCACTACAGTTACCCAACTGCTTGCATTCTAGGGAAAGAGCTTTTAATCTGTCAGCTGCACTCCTAGCAGTTGCTTCTCTTTGGTCTCTTACATCTTGCAGGGTCTCAGGCACAGTGCGTAGCTCTAAAACTGCTATGCGCTGATGTAGCTTTTGGATAGCTTCTGCGAGCTGGTTGATCTACTGTGTAACTTGGTCTTCTTCCTAGATTTCTACCACTGTCATAGAGAGAAGTTCTCTTTTGACTACTTCATTTACTTCAAGTTTCTCTGTGAGCAACTATTCCTTGCCTTGCTATAGCTGTTCTTTTTCTTCATCGAACTTCGCTTGGAGAGCAAGATTTTCTCATTTTGCAGTATTGCGTTTCTCTACAAGGGCTCCTTGTATTTGTGCCAAAGCCTGGGTGGCTTGCATTGTTTCTTCTTGCGCTCGTCGAAGGCAAGTGTTGGCCCTTAACCAAGTTTTGGGATATTCTTAGTCAGGTAACCTATTTTGGGACTTTGACACCCTGTCGAAGGAAGAGCACAAGATGAAGTGGAGATCACGGGATCTCGGCCCACTTCGGGTCCCTTTTGGGTTTTTGGGAATGTGTAATTGGAAAGGGATGTCGGCCTGTAGGTTTACCCACGCTTAGGCCCACTTTTGTAATGTATAAAAGGATGGATGGATATATAGATAGAGAAGTGTATGTGATGTAAGCTAAGTTCTAATAGACTTTGTAAGTGCTTTTTGCATGACTGTATAAGGCTTGCAAAGCTAAGTGCAAGTTGTTGTAAGAAGTTATAGAAGGCTTTGTAATGTAGTGCAAGGAAGAAGGATCTAGCGATCTGTGCAGATCTTCTGTCCTATGCAAAGAAGGGTTTTGTGTCTCTATGCTGTAAACCGATTGAAGACACTAATAAATAAGAAGAGTTGGTGGACATAGCCCCATGGTGGGGGTGAACCACATAAATCTATGTGTTATGCATTGTGCTTTGACTCAATGTGATTATCTCTACTTTTGCTAAGTGCTTTGATGTATTTAGATAGATCCACTTATGCTTTGTGCTTCTTGGATGTGTGTGAATGTTAGATCTAACATTTATGAAGATGCTTAGTGCTAATCTATTGGATATGATCTGTTTTACTATTGCTAAGTGCTGAAATACCTTAGATCTAAGTGAATGTTGCGATGCTCTGTGCTATCCGTGAAGTATCATAAAGGTTGAATATTGATGAATAATCGATGATACGTGCTCTATAAGGGATATAATCACAGATCTATGCCCCATCTAAGGTTGTAGACACCTGAGTCTCACAACCACCCCTGCCTCTACCTTGGGTGAGACTCCATCTGCTTCACAGGTGTTTTCGAAAGGGTTGGTAGGTAGGGTTTTGTTGGTGTGTTGTTGTAGTGTTGAACCCCAGGTCTACCCCTGTGCCAACAAATGGTTTCATTGCCAGGACTGAAATTGTGATTATTGGGAACTAAGGGAGAAGAAGCTCTGTGCGGAGATTCAATTGGAAACTGTGGAAGCTTTGTGTGTATATTTGTTGCCCTAGTGCACATCTTTTTAATTAACTCGTAAAGATTTGTGCCAAGAAATGAAGGTCAGATCTGAAGAAAAGAAGTGAGATATGAACGCTTTGTGATCTAAGAAAAGTAAAAGTGGAAATTTCTAAAGGAAAGAGGTCATATATGCAGAAAAGAGGTAAGATTTGTAATCTTTGTGCTCCGATAAAGGTAATAATAGTGAAAGTTTCTTAGATCTCGAAGCTTTGTGCTCTGTAGAAGTAAGATAAGTGGAAATTTTTGTTTCTAGAGCATGGATCTAGGTATGTTTGATACATTTTGTCCTAGCTTAAAAACTAGGGAATTAATAGCTGAAAGAAAGTTTGATATGAATAAATCTGATAAGAATAGTGATAGATATATTATACCTATGCATAGAAAGAATGTTGGGACTATCAAATGGATGCAAGATCCTAGAAATAATTTTTTGGAGGGTAGCTACCACGATCCTAGTGTGAAGTACAGGAGAGGCTAGGAATCATTTAAAATAAAGAGAGGATTAACCCTCTATTACAGTTGCAAAAAACTAGGCCATCTAGCTAAGGAATGCCCTGGTGAAAGACCTAGTTGTCTTTGTTGCAAAGCTATGGACCATGAAGTGTTGGATTGCCCTAGAATGATTGATAAGCTTGAAAGAATGAATATGAACCACAAAAACCCTAAGGAAGATCCAAAAATAGAAAAACCCCAGAAAGAATCAGAGAAGGTATTACTACAGATGAAAGGCACCTTGAATGACCACCGACATGTTAGATTATTAGAGGGATTTAAAGAAAAAGATTGCATCGAGGTAAGAATAGGAGACTTCAACATTGACTGTGTTCTAGATGAGGAAACACAGGTGAATGTTATGACAGAGAGAACTTGGGAAGCTATAGGAAGGCCTACTATGATCCCTTCATTAAAAGTAATAGGGCTATTCAGAGGAAAAATGGTGAACCTATGTGGAAGTCTCACTCAGATATCTATGAATGTCAAAGGAACTTCGACAAAAGAAGATTTTGAGATTATCACCTTTATTGAGGACAACACTCCGTTTACTATGTTACTAGGAAAACCTTGGATTGAAAGAGATCAAGCCAGAAGGAAGGAAGAAGAAGAGTTTTTAGAACAACAGAGACAAGAGTTAAAAGATTTCATGACTAGAAGGATCGCACAGTTGATTGAAGAACAGGAGAACAAATTGAATATACTTAACACTAGAAACCTAGATGTCGAAGTTGAAAGAGCATTAAAGGACTCACAGAAGATTGAAGTATATGTCTCAGATATAGAAGAGGTAGTACCCCCGAGTCCTAGGAGAGAATTTCAATAGTGAGAAGTGCATATGTTCAAGGAAAATAAGCATCAGAACGGGAAAAGAACCACCGAGATGAAGCTCACTGGGAAAAATGCTAGAAAGTTGAGTAAGAAGAAGGCTAATATTGAAAAGTTACAATAGGTTCTAGAGGGTACCTCGCAGAAAGAAACTTTTCATAATTGGAGATTTGTCAGGATATCAGAACAACGACACGGGTCAGTTCGCCATGGTGAAGCAATATAACAGTTAGAGGGCAATATATCCATTTGACTGTCTCTCTGAATGGATCAAAAAGCATTGATGGCTCATCACTAGCTCATTGGACCATACCATAATGGACATAACATGAATTAATGAGGCTCATAACCATTGCAAACCAAACCATTGCCAAGATCACCTATATATCTCGTCGCGCCATGTACGAAGAATACTTTTTCCAACTACTAATTTGAAGCACGTAGAATAGCAAGTGTATACATTGATCATCGCTCCCTTGTTGTTCATTCCTGTGCAGTGTTTAAGATCATTGTGACCCCAATAATTTATCCCGAGTTCATATGTTCGATGAGCTCACCCCAGTCGAAGCATCCGTAACCAAAGTTCTTCTTGATTTAATGACTGAGAGAGTCATGTCGGAAAGAGGAGTATCCATAGGTGTTCAAGCATCATCAACGAGAGGACTGGAAGCCTTTCCATCCACTGCTCGAGCTGGACCATCTCGACAGGCCGATGAGAAGCGTACTAAACACAGAGAAGATATTGCGAATGCCAAGCTAATTTTGAGCATTATACCTGCCTACCTACCCCCTCTAAGCAGTGCCATCAACCGAGATAGTGTGCCCAGAGATTTTGACTATGCTTTGGTCATGGTGTACCTCCCAAAAGGTATACGTGTAGTTCACGCCGACCAGGATAAGGTCGCAGCATTGAAGTTCAATGACTTCAACCTTGGTGACAGGAAGGCTTACAACATGCTCGCCCCACACAAGTATCTGACCAGAAATAAAGGAAATAATTCAAATATTATCCCTTAGTCATGGACCCAAAACCTCGCGCAGTCCACACTTCTCAATGTGTTGAAGATTCCCCACTTCGGAAGACATTAGGAGGTGAATGCATGTGTAAATTTACTGTTGTCCTACTACCATGGAGGATACTTATGGTTGAACTGATGCATCACTGTGGATCCAACCTTGATCAATCGGATCATAGGGCTGAGCATGCAGGGCCCTGACCCACAAGAATTTTACCCTGGAAAGACCTCAGACCGAGCATTAGCGTAGAGAATCAAAGAAACTTATGGAGATGTCAAGAAGGGCATGCGAGGTTACAAGGTAGCCTCTATTGAAAGCGGCACAATGTGCCTTGCATGTCAGTTGATCGCAGGCAAGTTAGTTCACAAGAACTGACCCACCCAAGTGACTGGATTCGTAGTAGATCTCGCAGGGAAGTGCGCAGAAGGACTTTAGATGAATTGGGTGAAGTACCGTGTAAACTAGCTAGAAATTGATTGCAGGGAAGCATAAGACCAAGGGTATGAGTTCCACTTCATCTGGCTTCTCATATTGACCACTTTCATTGCATGGGAGATGTCGAAAGGTGAGACCTTCCTAGACATAGTGATGCAGGAGCATCACCAATGTCAAGCGAGCGTGGGGCAAGTGCAACACATTTTGAGCACATGATGAATTGTTTAAAAAAATTTGAATATGGGTGTGCCAAACTTAAATGTGATAGTTAAGAAGAGGCGCACTAATAGATTGTAATCGGACCTCAAGTTATCTGCTCTCATCCTTAGGAGACAGAAAGCATTTATGTTGGTATGTAGCTTTAATGCATAGATTAGACAGTTTAGAATGAGAGAGGGAAAATGGAATATAGACACCCTCATTGTATATTGTAACATTATTCTGGAGAGCATAGAGGAGAAACAAAGAGCTGTGTAGCAGACCCCATGTACAGAAGTTCTGAATCAATACAAGAAAGCTGTGATTCAGACTCATGGTGTCCATATATTCTCTGTGTATGCATCTTTGAATGTTATGCTCTTGAATGTTTTTACTCTTTTTGTTATTCAATTGCTTTTATGCTATGTATGAATGATTTCTTTTTGAATGTTTGAAATCTGAGAGGAAAGGGAAAAGGAATGAGTTTCAATTGTTTCTCTATCTGAGAAAGAGTTCTTCCAAGGAGTGCAGTTGAATTGTCCGCAAGGAGTGCATCGACAAAGGGTTTAGAGGTTTGTCTCTAAAACCTCAGATAGGGTAGCTTTTGTTCTCATTCACTCAAAAGTGTAGTGGGGCACAGGAGTCGTGCAAGGAGTGCATAGGCTGAGCAAAGTCTCAGGTTTGTGGACCTGAGTGGAGTATTGAAGGACTGTTGTTGCAGAGTGTGCGCAAGGTCGAAGAGCATTCAACACCTCGAGTGTTTGGAGGTAGCTGGAAGGAGTGTGTGCAAGAGTCTTCTTTAAGACTTGAAGTTGAGAGAAAGATTTAGAAGGATTGGAACCTATGAAGTCGTCAGAGGGAAGAAACAGATGGCCGGAATTCTCTATAGAGAATTAGCAAAATCCCGCCAGCCGTCAGATCTGACAGAGAAGCGAGGAGGTTACGACTGATTCCCAAGGTGCAAGCTTAGAACATTGTGAATCGTCGAATCTTCACTTATATACCTATCATTCGTCCAATCTAACAAAATTTTCATGGGGTTTAAACCCTCTCAAGTCAAGCGAAGGCCTCGAAAGGTGTCGGGATATTGAGGTGTCAGAGTTTGGGATATCAGAAGTCCTGTGGACAGGAGATCATGTAAATCCATAGTGAAAACCCTAAAACAAATCAGAACCGTCCATTTGTTGGGACATGTCTAGAAACCATCAACATCTCAAAAGTCTAGAAACCAAGAGTCTGAGACCTTTTGAGTCCCAAAACAACGAAAGGATCATAGCCGTTGATCTAAGGAGGGACGCTTGTCATGAGATCATCCAATTCGGAGATTCGGACACCGGGACTCACATAGGTGAGTGTTTTGACTTCGCATTAGGCGAAGTCCAAGATTTGATCTGGACCGTCCATCCATTTGGGACGCATGGTGAAAATCTGAGAATTCGGGGTTCAGCGTTTCACGAATCCTAAAGACAACAAACCCTTGCATTTCAGAATAGTGAAGTCCGAAATCCCGACAAGTTGGAAAGATCCGTCGGGAGAGGGCCAGCTATCATCATATCGGAAAATCAGAATTTGAGAGATCAGAAGACCCGAGGACAAATGCATTTCGGCATTTGAAACCCCGAAGTCTTGAGGGAGATCAGGGACTGTTGGTTTAGTATATGATCCCAACCGTTGATCATGTTTAAGGCGTAGAGGGGTTCCTAGTTGATGTCATATCGGGATTCGGAGGATCGAGGATCCTGAGGACAAGGGGTCAAATGCAACTCGACACCCTAAAGCCCGAAATTCTGAAAAGAGATAGGACTGTGGTCATATAAGGCGATGTTGTGTGGACCACAAGTCTAGCCCAGGGGGCTAATTGAAGTTAAGGAATATGGGGATAGCGGAGATCAGGAGACTGAAAGGACAAAGTTGTGACATCGGGATTATGAAACCCTGAAGCCCAAAATTCCCTTTTTCCTGTCGTGAAAGGAACAATGATTGGGCCTAGAGGCTATGAGGAGACGAAAATACCTATGGGTCAAATTTAACAGAGATTTCAGTGGGGAATCGAATGAGCCACTTCACCTTGAAGGTTAAATTTGAAAAATTCTTAAGACCGGGAGGTCAGCGCAGAGAGCCCATGACCGAGGTAGGGGTTACGTCTGCACCAAGTGGTATTAGAGCACATAAAATATTCTTTGCTTTTTGTAGCAGAGAAAAGGAAAATTCACCATGCCGCCAAGAAGAAGGGACATGCAAACACCCGATTCGCCAGAGGAAAGGGAAATACCAAGAAGAAGAGGTAGGCAGATGCCTGACCCAGTCATGGTAAGAGAAATGTGTGATTTACGCGCCAGACTTGAGGACATGGAGATAGCACAGAGACACACAATCGGTATTGGGGATCTTAGTGATTCCGAAAACAAAATGGAAGTTGAATATGAAGAATAAGAAGTTGCAGCCGAAGATGCAGCAAATAAACGCCTACTCAAGGCTTTTGCAAGGATGGGTGCCAAGGAAAAAATGGACATTCCAGTTTATGAGGGAAACCTGAATGCTGAAGAGCTTCTAGACTGGATTAGAGCTCTGGATACTTATTTCGACCATGAAGATGTTGAGGATGAAAAGAAGGTCAGACACGATGTCACGAGATTAAAAGGACATGCATCATTATGGTGGGATGAACTACAAGCTGACAGACACTGCAAAGGCAAGCAGAAGATCAAGAGCTGGGATAGAATGATCGCGAAGATGAAGGAAAAATTCATTCCCAGAGATTACCAAATTACTATGTTTTGAAGAATGCAGAACCTGAGACAGAATCTGATGACAGTGAAAGAATACACTGAAGAATTCTACAAGCTGAACATTAGGGCAGGTCATCGGGAAAGAGATGATGAGAAAGTTACCAGATACATGAATGGCCTGAGATATGACATTCAGGATGAGATGAGAATGGTAACCATTCGAACGGTGGAAGATGCGTATCAAATGACTCTAAAAGCAGAAGAGAAGCTGAGCCAAAAGCAGGGTCAAAGAGGCTGAGGCAGAAGTCAGCCCAGAGGCAAATCAGTTGCCCAAGATAAATATCAGAAGCCCAAGGAGGACTGGAAGAAACCTCAGACTCGAACTGAGAGAGGTGGAAGCTCACAGTGAGGGTATCATACTGAACATAGAGGAGATTATGCTGACAATAATACTTTTCCTCATACTAGAGGTAGAGGAAGAGGAAGAGGTGGAGTAATAACATGCTGAAAGAATGGGCACAAGTATTATGAGTGTCCAGATAAAAAGAAAGAAGGAGGAGAGACTCACATCGTCGAAGCACAGAGGCAAGATGTTGAGGAAGAAAATGCTAAAGGCGGAAGATTGTTGATGATGCAGAAATTTCTCTTAACACCAGAGAAGGAGGTGGAGAGTTCAGTACAAAGAAACAGTCTTTTTCGGACTGCTTGCAAAACCAAGGAAAGGGTATGCAAGGTCATTGTGGACAGTGGTAGCATAGATAATCTCATTTCAACAGAGATGGTAGAAAAGCTGGAGCTGGAGACAATTGATCATCCAAGCCCATATAGAGTTTCGTGGCTACAAAAAGGACATCAGGTAACTGTCACTAAACAATGTTTAGTTGAATTTAAGATAGGAGGATATAATGATAGGATACTTTGTGATGTTATTCCCATGGATGTTTGTCATTTATTGTTGGGTAGTCCATGGAAATATGACAGAAATGTGATTCATGATGGGAGGATGAATACATATACCTTAGAGAAGAATGGGAGGACTCACATGTTGCTTCCAATCAAGGATAAGGAGGTGAAACTGGAAGTAAGTAACACCGTACTCCTCATGAGTGGGAAGGAACTTCTTACAGAGCTTAAGAAGAAGGAGGAACTGCAATTTATTGTGTTTAGGAAGCCAACCATTGTTTTAACTAGAACAAGGGTAGATGATTTACCAGAAGAGGTACAGGAATTGCTGGAAGAGTTCGCTGACATAGTAGTGGATGAAATACCTCGTTCGTTGCCACCAATCAGAAGTGTGAGTCATCACATTGATCTCATACCTGGAGCCAGTTTACCAAACAAAGCAACGTACATATTAACGCTGCAAGAGAATGAAGAGGTAAAAAGACAAGTCCAAGATTTGTTGGACAAAGGGTTGGTTAGAGAAAGTTTGAGTCCATGTGTTGTTCCGATAGTACTCAGTCCAAAGAAAGACGGAGGCTGGAGGATGTGTACTGATTCAAGGGAAATTAACAAGATAATCATCAGGTATAGATTCTCACTGCCAAGGATGGATGATCTGATGGATTGCTTAAGTGGAGAATTTTTTGTTTCAAAGATTGATTTGAAAAGTGGATATCACCAGATTCGCATGAGGGAAGGTGATGAGTGGAAGACAACATTCAAAACCAATGAAGGGTTGTTTGAATGGATCGTTATGCCATTTGGATTAACAAATGCACCAAGTACCTTTATGAGGTTGATGAACGAAGTCCTGAAGGATTTCATTGGAAAATTTGTCGTTGTGTATCTGGATGATATACTGGTTTTTAGTCAAACAAAGGCGGAGCATCTAAAACACTTGGCTAGTGTGATGAAGAGATTACAGCAAGAGAAGCTGCTGATAAACATGAAGAAATATTCATTCATGAATATAGAGCTCATTTACTTGGGATTTTTTATTTCTACGGATGAGTTGAGGATGGATCTAGATAAGGTGGAAGTAATCAGGAATTGGCCATCACCGAGGAGTATATTCGAGGTGAGAAGTTTTCACGGATTGGCTAGTTTCTACCAAAAGTTCATCAGGAATTTTAGTGGAATTAGTGCACCTATGATGGATACCATGAAGAAGAGACATAAGTCTTTTCACTGGACAAAAGAGGCTGAGAAGAGTTTTAATCTGTTGAAGAGGAAAATCATGGAGAAACCAATTCTGGTGTTGCCAGATTTCAGGAATACATTCCAGGTGAAATGTGATGCAAGTGGATTTGCAATAGGGGTAGTCTTGAGTCAAGAAGACAGGCCGATAGCATACTTCAGCGAGAAGCTGAATGAAGCAAAAGTGAAATACTCCACTTATGATAAGGAGTTCTATGCTATCATCCAGGCATTAAAGAAATGGAGGCATTACTTGATTCCCAAAGAGTTTGTCTTATACAGTGACAATCATGCACTACAGTTTGTGGCTCAACAGGAAAAGTTGAATCAGAGACATATAAAATGGGTTGAATACATGCAAAACTCTACTTTTGTAATTAAACATATTTCTAGAACTGTTAACAAGGTTGCTGATGCTTTGAGCAGGAAATGTTTGTTGTTGCAGGAGTTCAGAGTCAAAACATTGGGTTTTGATGATCTTAGGGACATGTATAGAGATGATTCAGATTTTAAGGAGGTGTATGAAGCAGCTGAGAATCCAATTCTCAGAGACAGAATTCAATGGACATAATACATGATCCAGGAGGGATTACTATTTAAGGGTAATCAACTTTGTATTCCAAAATGCCCCATGAGGGAGAACTTGCTGAAGGAGAAACATAGTGGAGGACTGGCAGGGCACTTTGGTCACGACAAGACATTCACAAAGTTGAATGAGTCATATTTTTGGAAAGGAATGCGAGCATATGTCAAAAGATTCATGGATAGATGTAGGACTTGCCAGCATTCAAAGGGAAGGAGACAGAATGCATGATTTTATCAACCGTTGCCAATACCTGAGAGGCCATGGGATGCAGTCAGCATGGATTTCATATTGGGGTTGCCAAGAACACAAAGAGGGGTTGAATCAATCTTTGTGGTAGTGGATATATTTTCCAAAATGGAACACTTTATTCCATGTCAAAAACCAGTGACGCAACTCACATTGCGAACCTGTTTTTCAAAGAAGTCATTCGACTTCACGGCTTACCAAGGAGCATAGTTTTAGATTGAGACACTAAGTTCGTGGGACACTTTTGGAGAACTTTATGGAAGAATATGGGAACTAACTTGTTTTTTAGTTCAACTTATCATCCTTAGATGGATAGACAGACAGAAGTAGTGAACAGAAGTCTGGGAGACTTGCTGAGGAGCTTGGTGACGAAACACCACAGCCAGTGGGACAACATATTAACATAGGTGGAGTTTGCTTATAATGATCCAATCAACAGAAGCACAGGACGAAGTCCATTTCAAATTGTTTATGGGATGTATCCAAGAGGAATTTCTGAGCTGAGGGATTCAAAACAGAATGCAACTAGAAGTGCTAGTGCAGAATATTTCGCAGAGGCAATGAAAGAACTTCACAGCCAGGTGAAGGGGCATTTACAGAACTCGAGCCAGGAGTATAAACGAAGAGAAGATCAACACAGGAGACAAATTTAGTTTGAGGTTGGTGATTTGGTTCTGGCACATTTGAGAAAGGAAAGATTCCCGAGAGGAACGTATAATAAGCTTAAGATGAAGAAAATCGGACCGTGTGAGGTCTTGAAGAAATTCGGGGCAAATGCTTATGAGATTGAATTACCCGATGGGATCGGAATTTCTCCGATATTCAATATCTCATATTTGTACCCATATAAGGCTGAGGAAGTAGGGATAGGAGATGAGAAATCGGTGATCCAGTGGACAAAACAGATGCCAGTTGCAGAAAAGCCGCAGATGGAGTGCATACTGGACAAAAGAGTGAGCAAGAAGACCAGGTGGAAGCAATACTTTGAGTATTTGGTCAAGTGAAAAGGAAATCCAGTTGAAGATGCCAGCTCGGAAAATGAAGAAGAGATTCAGAAGCATGGCCAGACCGTGCGAGAGCTCATGGACAGGAGCCCATGAAAATTTTCAAGTGAGGGAGTATGATGCAGGAGCATCACCAATGTCAAGCGAGCGTGGGGAAAGTGCAACACATTTTGAGCACATGATGAATTGTTTAAAAAATTTTGAAGATGGGTGCCCAAAAATTAAATGTGATAGTTAAGGAGAGGTGTACTAGTAGATTGTAATCGGACCTCGAGCTATCCCCTCTCGTCCTTAGGATACATAAGGCATTTATGTTAGTAGGTAGCTTTAATGCATAGATTAGACAGTTTAGAATGAGAGAGGGAAAACAGAATATAGACACCCTCATTGTATATTGTAACATTATTATGGAGAGAATAGAGGAGAAACAAAGAGTTGTGTAGCAGACCCGATGTACAAAAGTTCCGAATCAATACAAGAAAGCTGTGATTCAGACTCATGGTGTCCATATATTCTCTGTGTATGCATCTTTGAATGTTATGCTCTTGAATGTTTTTACTCTTTCTGTTATGCAATTTCTTTTATGCTATGTATGAATGATTTCTTGCTGAATGTTTGAAATCTAAGAGGAAAGGGAAAAGGAATGAGTTTCAATTGTTTCTCTATCTGAGCAAGAGTTCTTGGAAGGAGTGCATTTGAATTGTCCGCATAGAATGCGTCGACAAAGGGTTCAGAGGTTTGTCTCTGAAACCTCATATAGGATAGCTTTTGTTCTCATTCACTCAGAAGTGCAGTGGGGCATAGGAGCCGTGCAAGGAGTGCATAGGCTAAGTGAAGTCTCAGGGTTGTGGACCTGAGTGGAGTATTGAAGGACTGTTGCTGCAGAGTGTGCGCAAGGTCGAAGAGCATTCAACAAATCAAGTGTTTGGAGGTAGCCGCAAGGAGTGTGTTCAAGAGTCTTCTTTAAGACTCGAAGTTGTGAGAAATCTTTAGAAGGATTGGAACCTATGAAGTCATCGGAGGGAAGAAAAAGACGGTTGAAATTCTCTATAGAGAATTAGTGAAATCCCGCCAGCCATCAGATTTGACAGAGAAGCGAGGAGGTTATGACTGGTTTCCAAGGTGCAAGCTTAGAAGATTGTGAATCGTCGTATCTTCACTTAGATACCCGTCATCCGTCTGATCTAACAGGAGTTGCACAGGGTTTAAACCCTCTCAAGTTGAGAGAAGGCCTCGAAAGGTGTCGGGATATTGAGGTGTTGGATTTCGGGATATTGGAAGTCCTGTGGACAGGAGATCAGGTAAATCCACAGTGAAAACCCCGAAACAAATCAGAATCGTCCATCTGTTGGGACACGTAGTAGGGATCGAGAGCCATAGACATCTTGGAAGTCTAGAAACCAAGAGGCTGAGACCTTTTGAGTCTCGAAACAACAAAAGGATCACAATTGTTGATCTAAGGAGGGACGTGTGTCACACGATCATCCAATTCGGAGATTTGGACACTGGGACTCACATAGGTGAATGTTTTGACTTCGGATCAGGCGAAGTCCAAGATTTGATCTGGACCGTCCATCCATTTGGGATGTGTGGCGAAATTCCAAGAATTCGGGGTTTGGCGTTTCGCGAATCCTGAAGATAGGAAACCCTTGCGTTTTGGAATAACGAAGTCCGAAATCCTGACAAGTTGGAAAGCTCCATCGAGAAAGGGCCAGCTGTCATCATATCAGAAAATCGGAATTTGAGAGATTGGAAGACTCAAGGACAAATGCATTTTGGCATTTGAAACCCTGAAGTCCCAAGGGAGATCAGGGACCGTTGGTTTAGTAGACGATCCTGAACGTTGATCGTGTTTAAGGTAGAAAGGGGTTTCTATTTGACGTCAGATCGGGATTCGGAGGATCGGGGATCTTGAGGACAAGGGGTCAAATACATCTCGACACCCTGAAGCTCGAAATTCCAAAAAGAGATAGGACTGCGGTCATATAAGGTGAGGTTGTGTGGACCACAAGTCTAGCCCAAGGGGCTAACTGAAGTTAAGGCATATCAGGATAGTGGATATCGGGAAACCAAAAGGACAAAGTTGTGACATCAGGATTACAAAACCCCGAAGCCCAAAATTCCCTTTTTCCTGTCATGAAAGGAACAACGATTGGGCCTAGAGGCTATGAGGAGCAGAAAATACCTATGGGTCAATTTTAATAGAGATTCCAGTGGGGAATCGAATGAGCCACTTCAGCTCGAAGGTGAAATTTGAACGATCCTTAAGACCGAGAGGTCAGCGCAGAGAGCCCGTGACTGAGGTAGGGGTTACATCTGCACCACATAGAGCCCTTCGAACCTTTGGCTGCGAAGTTTAGTACCTTGTGGTACTCTAATGATATGAACAAGCAGTGGCAATCCAATGTCATCTTCCATACTTACTACAACAAGTTGAAGATTGACATCTAGTCCGAGCCTCGTATGACCCCAAATACCCTCCACAGATTTTGTCCCTTAATGAAGTTCAGTGCGGACCGCCACTTCATTTATATAACAATGGACGTTGATGAAAACAAGCAACAATTGCAGTCATATTACAATTTGACCGAGGAAGACATCGAAGAGATCACAAAGGATTGGTTGATAGACCTTCTCATTCCAGTGAACCCCGCAAAGCTGTCCAATATTGATAGCCTAGAAACTGTGTCGAATACACCAAGACCAAGAAAGACAAAGAAGCCTGAAGAGGTTCATGATGTAGACAGTGCATCTGTAAGGACTGCCTCTATCACACCAGATGAAGGAGGTGATGGCGAAGAGGTAGAAGGTGCAGAAATTGAACAACATAAAGGCAAAGTACCACCGCCTAGGGACGAAGAGGAATCGTCGAAGAAAAGGAAGGTTTTGCCTCCAAAATATTCCTCCCAGAAGAAACCTAAAACCCCTGTAACCAATATGTGGAGTACCCTCTCATTGGATGATTTTAGTTTCATCATTGCAGCCGTGAATGATGCTTCACAGGAAGTAGTAGAGAAATAGGAAGTGAAGCAGGAACAGAGGTATAACTGCATTGAGATTGAAATCCAAGGATTTTAGTAGGCACTCCAGTCTAGCCGCGCAGTCTCCACCACGCCTCTCACAGTAGGGATAGTAGAACCGGGAGATGAGCCAACTCAACTTCACCGGATTGCTGATATAGTCGAAGCTTGCCTTCGACAGGTTCAGGAAGACACAGTGCAAGCCACCCAGGCTTTGACATAGGTATAGGGAGTACTTGTTGAGCAGTGCAATGCTTCTGAATGAGAAAAAATTTCTCTTCAATTACAGTGGGACAAAGAGAAAGCAAAGCTACAACAAAGCAAGGAACAATTGCTCACAGAGCAGCTCAAAGTAAAGGAACTATTCAACAAAGAACTCCGATCTGTGACAGTTTTTGAAGTACAGGCTGAAGAAAGAGTTCCACAGCAGGTGGTACAACTTGAAGAAGTAATCCAAAATCTCCAATAGTGCATCACAGATCTGGAACTTCATACTGTGCCCATGACCCCCCATGATATAAGATACCTACGGGAGGAAACTTCCCATAGCGCAGTTCGAAGATTACAATATATTTCTTTGGAATGAAAGAAGATAAGCTCTAAGAGTGCTCAGACTTATGAGAACCTCACAGAGAATCCAGAGTTTCAGGCATTGGAGTCGCAACTCCAATAAGCGAAGCAACACACACATATGTTACAAGTGCAGCTGAGGCCTTGTCACCAGTTGAAAGGATGAAGAGGTTTCAAGAGCAATGCACCGCCCAACAACAGATCCACATGATCCAAAGTAAAGTGATGGAAGTCTCTCAACGAATTCAGCGAGTGCAAGAGAAGGCATGTCAATTGTTCACTAAAGTTGAAAGCCAAGGAGTAGAGCTTGAACAGGTTGTCATCACTGCAGAACAATGCTTAGAAGGGCCAGTAAACAACACAGTGATCCAGGACTTCACTGCGCAAGAATTCATAGCAATGCAGTAGGTTGAAGTAGCCCGAGCCAAGCTCAAGGTATTTGAGGAAAAATTGCTCAGACCAGAGTGACTCAGGACGAGTCACAAGTGAGTGTTGGGGGCCTATTGGCCCTTGACCAAGTTTTCGGATAATATTGGTCAGGTAACCTATTTTGGGACTTTGACACCCTGTCAAAGGAAGAGTGCAAGATGAAGTAGAGATCACGGGATATCAGCCCACTTTAGGTCCCTTTTGGGTTTTTGGGAATATGTAATGGGAAAGGGATGTCGACCCATGGGTTTACCCACGCTTAGGCCCACTTTTGAAATGTATAAAAGGATGGATGGATAGATAGATAGAGAAGTGTATGTAATGTAAGCTAAGTGCCAATAGAATTTGTAAGTGTTGTGTGCATGACTATATAAGGCTTGCAGATCGAAGTGCAAGTTGTTGTAAGAAGTTATAGAAGGCTCTCTGCTATAGTGCAAGGAAGAAGGATCTAGTGAGCTAGGTAGATATTATGTCCTATGTGAAGAAGGGTTTCGTGGCTCTATGCTATAAACCAATTGAAGACACTAATAAATAATAAGAGTTGGTGGACATAGCCCCAGGGTGAGGGTGAACCACGTAAATTTGTGTGTTATGCATTGTGCTTTGACTCAATGTGATTATCTCTTCTTTTGCTAAGTGATTTGATGTATTTAGATAGATCCACTTATGATTTTTGCTTCTTAGATGTGTGTGAATGTTAGATCTAACATGTATGAAGATGCTTAGTGATAATATATTGAATCTAGTTTGTTTTACTATTGCTAAGTGCTGAAATACCCTAGATCTAAGTGAATGTTGCGATGATATGTGCTATATGTGAAGTATTATAAAGGTTGAATATTGATGAATAACTGATGCTAAGTGCTCTATAAGCAAAATAATCACAGACTTGTGTCCCAGCTAAGGTTGCAAACACCCGAGTCTCACAACCACCCTCGCCTCTACCTCAGGTGAGACTTCATCTGCTTCGTAGGTGTTGCCAAAAGGGCCGATAGTTAGGGTTTTGTTGGTGTGTTGTTATAGCATTGAACTCTGGATCTGCTCCTGTGCCAACAATGAGCTTTGACTGTATCAGTGATTCGATGGAGCTGAGTTGGCCCATCTCCCAATTCTGGTGTTCCTATTGATAGAGGCGTAGTGGAGACTGCGTAGTTGGAATGTAATGCCTGATGCACTCCTTGGAGGTCGATCTCAATTTGATTGTACATCTCCTCCTATCTAGCTTCTTGTTTTTCAATTATCTCCAGTGAGGCATCGTTCAAGGCTTCTATGATGAATTAAAATCTTCTGAAGTGAGTGTAGTCTGCATCTTGGTTATGGAATCTTTCGGCTTCTTCTTGGAAGAAGGCTTTAGGGGGAAAACCTTCCTTTTCTTCGAGGGGTCCTCCTCGTCCCTAGGCGATGTCACCTCACCTTTATTTTTTTCATATTATGTGCCCTCTACCTCTTTTCCATCACCTACTTTCTTTGGTGATATAGAAGAAGTCTTCATAGATGCATTGTCTATTTTCTGGACATCTTCAGTCTTCTTTGTCTTGTTGGGTCCGAGTGTATCCTGCGTTGTTTCTGGGATTTCTATGTCGTATATCTCTACAGGGTTTTCTTGAATAAGGAGGTCCACCAACCATTCCTTGGTGATCTCCTCCAATTCCTCCTCCGTCAGCTTGTAATATGACTACAATTGTTTCTTATGTCCATCGACACATGCTGATATGTAAATAAAGTGCCTATTAGTGTTGAATTTCATCAAGGGCCAGAACCTGTGTAAAGTGTTCAGATTCATGCAAGGCTCGAACTAGATGGATACCTTCAGCTGATTTTAGTATGTATGGAACATGAAATTTGACTTCCAATTTTTATTCATGTCATTTGAGTACCATAGTGTACTAAACTTCGCGGTCAGTGGTTCAAATATCTTGATGTCTGGGAAGGTCACACCTTCCGGCATCTCCCATGCAACGAATGCAATCAGAATCAAAAGCCAACTAAAATGAAATTCGTATCCTTGATCCTTCACTTCTTTGCAGTCAAGTTCTAATTGGTTCACTAGATACTTCACCTAGTTCATCTGAAGTCCTTCTGTGCATTTCCTTGCGAGGTCGACTACGAAACTGGTGACTTGGGTCAGTCGGTTCTTTTGTACTAACTTCCTTGCGATCAACTAATAGGCGAGGTGCACTGCGCCACTCTGGATAGAAGCTACCTTGTAGCCTCACGTCCCTTTCTCAACATCACCATATATCTCTTTGATCTTTTGTCCTAGTGCTCGATCTGTGGTTTTTCCAGGGTAAAAATCATGTGGATCATGTCCTTGCATACTTAAGCCCGTGATATGATGGATCAAGGTCGAGTCAACTATGATGCGACAGTTCAGTCACAAATAACCACCATGGTAATAGGAAAGCAACAACTTGACACATGCATTCACCTCTTGGTGCCTTCCAAAGTGGGGAATCTTCATGACATTCAGCAAGGTGGACTGCGCGAGGTTATGGGTCCATGACTAAGGGAGGATATTTGAATTATTTCTCTTTGTCTTAGTGAGGTACTTGTATGGGGTGAGCATGTTATATACCTTCCTATCATTGAGGTTGAAGTTGCTAAACTTCAACGCTGCAATCTTATCTTGGTCTTCCCGAAATTCGCGTATCCCTTTCAGAAGGTACATTGTAACTAGGGTGTATTCAAAATCTCTAGGCACACTGTCTTGATTCACTGCACCACTCAAAGGTGGAACATAGGTAGGTAATATGGATGGGATCAATTTAGCATTTGCGAGATCATCCTTGTTCTTGGTTCGCTTCTCATTGGATGGCTAGGATGGACTGGCTCGAGCAGTCGATGGGGATGCTTGCACTATTATCGTGGATGAAGCCTGTACACCTATAGATAATCCTCTCTCTGACATGACTCTTTCAGTGATCAAGTTGAGGAGTACTTCTGTCACTGATTCTTCAGCTACAGTGATCTCGTCAGACATACGCACTTGGGATTAACTTAGAAACTGCAATGGAATAAACAACGACAATGTGATAATCACTGTGCAAGATAAAATTATTCTGCGGGCTCAAATTCTCAGTTAGCAAAAGTGTTCTCGATGCATGGCGCGGCGAGAAAAATAGGTAACTCGACAACGGGTCTCTTGCAATGGGTATGAAGCCTCCATTAAATCTTTTCAGTTTGTTATGGCACGGTCCAATGGTCTGATGGTCAACCATAAATTATTTTTGACATGTTCGAAGCATCAACCGAATGGTTATAATGTCCCCAACGACTATATTGCCTCACCACGACAAAGTGCCATATGTCGATGTTCTGATATCCCGAAGAAGCTCCAATTTTGCAAATTTTTCTCCTACGAAGTCCCTTCTGGAACCTTCTATGACTTCTCAATATTAGCTCTCTTCTTACTTATCTTTATAGCCTTCTTTCCAATGAGCTTCGTCTCGGTATTCCTTTTTCCATTTTGATTCTTATCTTCTTTGGACATAGTGACTTCACGTTGTTGATATTCTTTCTTATGTAGTATCTATTCTCCATCCGAAATAGATGCTCCAGTCTTCTGTGGATCCTCTAATGTTCTTGCAGCTTCAACATCTAGGTCTCTAGTGTTCAGTAGCTTCGATCTGCTCTCTTGTTCTTTAATCAAGTGTGTGATCCTCCTAGTCATGAAATCTTTTAATTCCTGCTTCTTCTGCTCCAAAACTTCTTCTTTTTCCTTTCGTCTGGCTTGATCTCTATCAATCCAATGTTTTCCTAATAACATATCAAATGGAGCATTGTCCTCAATAAATTTAATAATCTCAAAATATTCTTCTATCGAAGTTCCATTTGCATTTATAGATATCTGAGTGAGCCTTCCACATAGGTTTATCAACTTTCCTCTGAATAATCCTATTCTTCCTAGTGAAGGGCTCATAACAGGATTTCCTAAAATTTCCCTAGTTCTTTATGTCATAACATTCACCTCTGTTTCCTCATCCAGAACACAGTCAACGTTGAAGTCTCCTATTCTTGCTTCAATGCATTATTTCTCTTTGAAGATCTCTGATAAGCTGACAAGTCGGTGGTCATTCAGGGTTTCTTTCATCTGTAGCAATACTTTCTCTGATTCTTTCTGGGATTCTGCCATATCCTTAGTTTTTAGATCTGCCTTAGGGTTTTCTTGGTTCAGATTCACTCCTTCAAGCTTAGCAATCATTCTAGGGAAATCCAACACTTCATGGTCCATAGCTTTGCAACAGAGACAACTAGGTCTTATACCAGGGCATTCCTTAGCAAGATGTCCCAGTCTTCTGCAACTATAATAGAGGTTTAGTCCTCTCTTTATTTTAAATGATCCCCATCTTTTTCTGTACTGAGCACCAGGATCATGGTAGCTAACCTGTAAAAAAATATTTCTAGGATCCTTCATCCATTTATTAGTCCAAATATTCTTTCTATGCATAGGTATAACATACTTTTTACTATTCCTATGAGATGTATTCATATCAAACCTTCTCTCATCTATCAGTGTCTTAGTTTTCAAGCTAGGACATAATCTATCAAACATACCTAGATCCATACTTTAGAAACAAAAATTTCCACTTATCTTACTTTTACAGAGCACAAATCTTTCAAATCTAAAAATTTTCACTATTCTTACCTTTATCAGAGAATAGAGCTTACAGATCTTACCTCTTTTCTTCAGATCTGACCTCTTTTCTTCAAATCTGATCGTTCTCCTTAGCACAGAGCTTTCACAGATCCAGTAGAATACTGAGCAATAGGGCAATAGATCTACGCATGGAGCTTTCACAGTTCTAGGTCAAATCTTTGCACAAAGCTTCTTCTTTCTCAAGTCCCAATAATCACAGTTTCAGTCCCGACAATGGAACCATTTGTTGGGACAAGGTTATACCCAGGGTTCAACGCACCAACAATGCACCCACAAAACCCTAACTACCATCCCTTTCAGCAACAACTGCAAAGAAGATGAAGTCTCACCCGAGGTAGAGGCAGGGGTGGTTGTAGGAATCAGATGTCTGCAACCTTAGCTGGGACATAGATCTGTGATTATATTACTTAATAAATCACTTAGTACTGCCAGTTCATCAATGCATAATCAATATTCTACTGCACAAATAGAATAAAGCATCGCATCATTCACTTAGATCTGATGTATATAAGCACTTATCATAAGTAAATTGGATTAGATCTAGTAGATTAAGCACTAAGAACATTCATATGGATCAGATCTAACATTCTTACACCTCATTAGCACAAAGCATGAGCATATTTATCTATCTCTATCAAAGGACTTAGCACGAGAAGGAATAAACACATCAAGACAAAGCACAAAGAAGAACAACACAGTGTTTACGTTGTTCACCCCCACCCTAGGGCTAAGTCCACCAACTCTTCTTCTTTATTGTCTTTGATCAATGAGTTACAAGCACAGAGCCATCAAAACCTTACTCTGCCTAGGATAGGAGATCTGCGCAGCTCGCTAGATCCTCCTTCCCTGAGTACATCTAAGCGCACAGTCTTCCACAACTTATTGCAATGACTTGCACTTAGCTTTACATGTCTCACACAGGCACAAAGCACATAAAATCCTTTAATCACATAGGTCTAGCAATTAGCTCATCAACCTATTGGTCTAATTTTTCTTACAATGCCTAGTTATCTATTTATACTTTATAAAATAGGCCTAAGCATGGGTAAACCCATGGGCCGACATCCCATTCCCATTACATAATCCCAAAAACCCAAAAAGGACCTAAAAAGGGGTTGAGATCCCGTGATCTATGCTTCTTCTTGTGATCCTCCTTCGATAGGTTGTCGAAGTCCCAAAATAGGTCAACATGACCAAGAATCTCCCAAAACTTGGTCAAGGACCAACAACTGGCCCCCACTGATTGGGGCCTATCCCAAACAACCGCCATCGCAAACACATATATGAAATGCGTCATTTGGTTAACAAGACCCACCATTAGCGCAATAATTTATCGCAGGGATTTATTCTATTGCGCCCACGGAGGTTGGGGGTTTGAATCCCCTAGAAGCCATAACAAAATTTTGAACTAGCCAATATTGGAAAAATCTGGAGTGCCACGTGCCGCCCTCTAATTGGGCCACATGTCACCTTATGATTGGACTGTACCACAGAATTACCAACACAGTCAACAATCCATTCACCTACCACACCACTTTTGTACAACCAAGTCACCTTCCCAATCACCTGCCACATCACCTATTGTACAACCATGTGTCATGTTACGTCATCATCCATACTACACAGTCACCTTGCCACATCAGGATCTGTACATTGCAGTTTTCATCCATACTGTCACATGTTAGCTTGCCATTGAGCCATGTCATGTACAAACTTCCATGTGTCAGCTTGATATTGGGCCACGCCATGTACAGTCTACCACATGTCATTCGTACAGTGCCACGTGTCAAATCCATACATGTGCCAACTCAACCCGAAAATGACAAATTTGAGTGACATGTGTCACCTCCTGGTGATGCCAAGTCAGCATGATGACATCATCATGATGTCATTATGATATCACCTTTTGTACTGCTGATGTCAATAGTATGACCTGTTGACTTTGACCAGTTGACTTTTTTGTCTGTTTGGGAAATCAGTCAGAATGTGATATCTTTCGCATACGACGTCCATTTGCGAAAAAGCATATATGTCTAAAATCAGTGCGATGAGCCGAACATAATGGCACTAGTTTCATTCGATTCCGAGAACTTTTATTTTTAGGACTTCCTAGATACTTTTTGGATCATGCCTCTCCACTAACACCTTTTAGTCCTCTAAAAGGGTATTAACCAATCATCAAGTGTGGGATAGGCCACCCCACTTGTTCTTTGTCTTTAAACTATGTCTTGTGCACCTGTCTCATCAAGATCAATTGCAAAACAACCATGACAACTAACATTATATTGTTAGCCACTTGTACTCTTTCACACCTTATTGAATCCACTACCATCCATGTTGAAAACATTAGCAACGATAACATCAGAAATATGACTGCAAATGAGCTAATATGTTTGTAGTACTTGCACGAAATTAGCTTATCTTGAAGCAAATTATGATTGAACTTCCATTCTACAACCATCTTATGTTCATGCTTAAGATCAATTGTTTGATTTTTCACAATTATAGGTGTGTTTCTTGCATAAGCTGCCTTCCTTAATTGTTCCATTGTTTGTAGAGATTGATTTTCCTTTAAGTGATGAACATGTACAACATATTCATTTCCTTCTTTGGTTAAGTGATATTGATTCTATTCCCTGTAGAATATTTATTTGTGATCATACAAATAAAGACTCCCTAAGACCATTCCACATTCAATGAGTGGCACCACATCACACGTTACCTCATCCACAAACTTTGATGAAATTGCAAACTTTAAAGTGCATTTCTTTATTATGTGCAATTTATGATTATTTATTATCCATTTAAGTGAGTAAGGTTTATGATGCATCTTAGTGTTTAATCCCAATTGTTTAACCACTTCCTCTTAAATCAAGTTATATTGAGATCCACTATCTATCAATGTATCGATCTTGGTATGTTTCATTATCACCCTTATGTGAAACAATTTGCATTTAGAATCATATCCATCATCAATTTTACATGTCAAACGAACTGCTGTGATTTTAGTCTCATCACTTGAATAATAACCCAAATCTATTGGTCATATTGTTGCTGCAACTGTTTTTCTCCCTTTCCTCTCTTTGAACCACTTCAATCTCTTCTCTGGGTGAAATTTCCATCAATGGTCATCATCATGCCCTTCTTTCTTGCAATGCTTTCAAGAGAGCTTCTCTTCCCTTCTTGTCGCCGAGTTTTCTTTCTTTCCATTCTCCTTCCTTTTGTCCTCTTTCCTTGAAGACGATTACCCTGGTACACCAACTCTTGTTTTCTCTGCTTCAATGTATGTTTCTTGAACAAAAATCTCATCAATATTAGTAGGTCTAAACATAAATACAATGTTACGAATATGTGCAGGTAAAACTCCTATATACCTCATAAGAGTTTCTTGGGTATGTAATGGAATATTTAACATTAATTCCATCTTAAGAAATTCATCTGTGTATTCTTGCATTGTTTGTCCCTTTCTTAGTTTAAGACCTTTCCATGCAATTAAATTCTTCTCTTTATAACCCGAAGGATAAAATTGCTTTCTAAGTGAAAAAACAAAATCTTGCCATGATGGACATACATTACCCACTTGTTGTGTGCCATTTTGCAACTTACTCTGCCACTAGATGAGTGTCGTGCCTGCAAGATGAAGTGATGCCAATTTGATTTGAGTTGCCTCATCCTTGATTTGTTGCACACTGCAATAAACTTCCATCTGTATGAACCATTTGCCAAGCCTCTCAACATTGACTTCACCATCATACATGGGTAATTCAAATTTCACATCAAGCTTAAGTAAAGGCATGTCATGTTTATGTTTATGGGAATGTTTTCTTGAGGTGGATTTTGAACTTGTACTTGAAGAAGAAGAAGCTGATGGAGAAGAAGGAGGTGAAGGAGGAGTTTTAGGAGGATCCTCTCCTTCTTCAATTTTGTCTTGTTTAGAATATTCCCCTTGGAAAGGCTTCTTCTGTTCCAAGTAATCCTCATATAAGACCTTTACCATCTAAGACATGGGAAATAAAGTCTTTTTCAACTCTATCTCATTCTAAGACATGCCTTCTTTCGATGCCATCTCCTCACTTTGAGAAGTCCTCTTTCTCGATCCAATCTCTGGATCCCCTTCTACAAGCTTGCCTTCACCACAATTAATCTTTTCCCTGGTAATCATGGAAACTCAAAAGACAATCGTCAACCTTCTCTGATACCACTTGATCCAAAATGATCTTTTAAAGACTATGGTTGAGTTTTAAGCATGAGTTCATTTACCAATTAAGAATTGATGAAAGAAGAAGAAATTAATGAGATATTATAGTGGACATAATAAGAAATGAAGATCAAAATGTAAGCATAAAGAGAAACAAACCATAACAAAAAATTTCTTAATGGAGTTCGACAATATTGCCTACGTCTCTGGGCCTTTGTCTCAGTGGGTGAGGCTTTCTTATTTATATTCAATGCTCCAAAAGTACATCAGAAAAGTGTCAAATGGATTCCAAATTGGTCTAGCTATGTTCTTCTCTACCTTAAGAATCCAACACAACTGAAGGCACTGAAAACGGTTGAGCGTAGCTCTCGGAATTGGCCCTCAAATTTCCCCTCCTCAATGTCTTCCCTTCATAAAAATGGCTTTGGATTTCAAATTCCTCAGCATTTCTCTTGTTCTAAACCTCTGTAATGCTTTTAAGAACCCATGGTTTATATAGATTTGTAGTGAGCATCAAAATCTCAACTTCCTCCCAAGATCGCGCCTCAAATCGGGCTCCAAATCTCCCAATAATGGGCAAAATCCATTAAAAACAACCTTAAATCAGCATAAAAATTTTAAAATAAGGTAAAAAACCCAAAATTTGAGATATTACAGGGCACAACCCCCTATCTTTAGGCTCCAGGTCACATGCGCTCTGCCATGTGGTCGAGGGATAGTAATTGGCATGCTGATCCCTTTGATTTTGGGTCATGGTCATGTGGTTATGGCCCATGTGGTCAGGCTCTTACCTCTCCATGCCCACATATGGTTAAGCCCCATATTCATAGCCCCTGGTCATTCGGGGTTGGCCCCCACCAACTAGGGCCTATCTGAAACAACCGCCACCACAAACATATATATTAAATGCACTGTTTAGTTAACAAGACCCACCATTAACACAACCGATTAGCCCGGGAAGTTAGTCTGTTGCGCCCATGGAGGTCAAGGGTTCGAATCCTCCGTAAGCCATAAAATATTTTTGAGCTAGCCAATATTGGCAAAATCTGGGGTGCTACGTGGCACCCTCTGATTAGGCCATGTGTCACCCTGTGATTGGACCGTACCACACTGTCAACAATCTATTCACCTGCCATGTCACTTTCATACAACCAAGTCACCTGCCACGTCACTGTTCATACAACCATGTGTCATGCCACATCATCATCCGTACTACAGAGTCACCCTACCACATCAGCATCCGTATAGTCCAACTATCATGCATACTGCCACGTGTCATCCTTCCATTGAGAGACATCATGTATTGACTACCATGTGTCATCCTGCCATTGGGACATGTCATGTATAGATTGCCACGTGTCAACTATACAGTGCCACATGTCAAATCCGTACAGGTGCCAATTCAACCTAAAAATGCCAAATTTGAATGAGACATGTCACCTCTTGGTGATACCATGTTAGCATGATGAAATCATCATGAAATCATGTTGAATTCACCTGTTGTACTATTGACATCAACAGTACGACCTCTTGACTTTGACCAGTTCACTTTTTTACCTGTTTGGGAAATCAGTCAGAACGTGATATCTTTCGCATAAGACATCCATTTGCGAAAAAAATTATATTTCTGAAATCAACATGACAAGACAGACGCAATGGCGCTGCTTTCATACGATTATAAGAACTTTTATTTTTAGGCCTTCTTGGATCAATTTTTGGATCAAGTGTAATGTGTCCCATTTATGGAAATTAATTCTTAGTTACATGAGAGCATCCACTCAAATTGCTATTTAATGAATTGAACAGATTGTTGCATGAACACTCTGACTATAAAGAGAGAGAGATTGTAACGATTTATAAAGTTGCAATTCCTATATATCTCAGTTCAAGTGAACGATGATCTCTTATATTTCTAGATAGTTAGTTAATTTGCATTTAATTCTGAGTTTACTTTACAATTTGGATTATTTTCTACTAGAGTAGAATCTGATCCTGCACATATAGTGTTTGCATCTCATAAGTTTACGTACCCCGTATTGATAATAAAATGTAATAGGATTTATACATATAGTTGCTTGAAAAAGACATGGTGTGTCAATTGAAGAGATCACCATATGGATTGAAGCAATCCGTCACAAATTGTACCAATAGTTTGAAAAATATGTTGTGGGATGAGGGATTGAAAGAAGTTTAGCAAACCATTGTGTTTACTTCAAGAAAGAAGGTAGTAACTACATTATTCTAGTCTTATGTGTTGATGATATTATTTTGATTATTGATTTTCTCAAATCTAGTCAAGGAGGCTAAGTTCTAATAGTCATGTGAGTTTTACATGAAGGAATTATGTGAGTTTCACTAGTGTCAGGGAAGTTTTATGAAGAGAAACCACTAAAGAAGGAATTTTTATATCGACCAAACAAATTATGTGGAAATCATACTTTAACTCTTTAGGATTGATAAATGTAAACCTACTTGCACTTCATCTCAAGTAGGAGTGAGTCTTTCAACTGACATGAATCTTGAGAGAAAAAAAGTGAAAGATGAGATGGAAAAAATGTCATATGCTAGTGTAGATGAAAACCTTATATATGCAATGGAATGAATAACAACAAATATTGCATATGCAGTGGGATTTGTAAGGAGATAAAAGGAAAATTTGAGGAGAGATCATTGTATAACTATCAAAATGATCTTTAGGTACCTATGGGGAATGAATGACTATGCTATTTCTTATTAAGAAAATGGAAGTAAGAAGCTTTGGGTGCATGGGTTTGTTGATGCTTACTAAGTAGGTGATGTGGAAAATTCAAAGTCCACTAGTTCATATATATATATTTGAAGGGGCTATGAGTTGGAAGAGAAAGAGACAACAATTGGTTTCCCATTGCAATACTAAATTAGAGTACATTGTAGCTTTAGAGGTTTCGAAGGAAGTTGTTTGGTTGAAATATTTTTCTAGATATGTTAGACTTGAACATGGGTACTTTGTACCTATTTGTTGTGAAAATTAAGTGTAATTACTTTGGAAAATAATCCCAAGTTTCATCCATAGAGAAATCATACCAAGGTGAAATTGCACTACGTGAGAGAGCTATTTATAAGTTTTTGTTGATTTAAAAAAAAAATAATCCTTTCATCTAGGAACATAAAGAATTTGATTAATTTCTTGATAATTTACTTCATGGAAAAGAGCATTGACATCATAGATAGATAATAAATTAAATCAAATGTAGATTTGTGATGTATATTCATATTGGAAATAATCACAAATATATATAAATACTAATAGAGTTTTACTTGAACAACTATAAGTTGAAACAAAATTAAAATTGTAAGAATAATGGAAATATTGGAATCCTTTGTTGTTGCAATTTTAACAAACTAAAATGTAGAAGAACTCTATGAATTTGGTGCATGTGTATCATTCCTTATTACATTTGTATTGATAAGAAAATTAGACGTGCTTCATGTTAATCTCCTAGGAGAATCTACATTTCCCCCCAAATCCTCTATGAGCTTCTCTAACGCCATTACCACATCTCTTAGAATTGGTCATTTGTTAGGTGAATCTTTTGAACAAAGAAAACCAATACGTATACAATTAATTAGGAACTTGTATACATTATTTTATTTAAAATCAATTTTATCAACCTCACTAAAAAGACCATGGTCAATTATATCCTTCACTCTATTTGGAAATGCCAAGTTCACCCACTTATTCAAGTTTAGGTCTCTAGAAAATATGTCACTAGTTTGTAGTTTCTTCGTAAGCATTTGCAATACAAAAATGTCATTGTTGTAAATATGTCCTTTGGTAGAAACTTTCTCACCTAAATCATACTTTGAATTGGAGGAAAAATTCATCAAAATTTTCTTGTCCAATGCATATAAAAATTGTTGGAGAAAAGACTAGTAAAATTAACATTCTAAAATGCCATACCTAGGGAAATGTAGCTCATTGATCCTTTCAAGGAAAGCAATAAAGTAAGTGAGTATTAATTTTTAAATACTAAAATCTACGATTTTTTCTCTTTCATGTATTCATCCAAAAGAACATTGTTGGGCTTTTAATCACAATGCACTACTCACAAAAAAGAATCATGATAAAGATATCATATGGAATGGGCCACATCTATGGAAATGACTAAACATGTTTCTATTCTTAGTTCACATACATCTTCATCATTGTTTTCATCTCTATTAGGATACAAATTCTTCTCCAAGATTCATTAAACATCAACTGGAACACTAATCCTTTGAAATGGAGGTTGGAACACAAGGTTACAATTCTCACCAAATTTCGATGTCGAATGCTTTGTAAGACATTGCATTCTACTCTAAAAATATTTTCAACCTTGTTGTTTTGGAATTGGAAAACATTCACAGAAAAAAGTGTATCATCACTTATAATAATTTTATAAACTAAACAAAAACTACATGTTCCCAGCAAGTTGGCCTCAACAAACCCATTAGTTCCTATGTGAAGATATTGATATGAGATCCTTTGATGCTCTAAATTTGATCCAGGTGGATATTAGTGGCCACCCACCTCTTCCAATTGGCTCACATATAGTTTTCATCTTGGCAGTTTGTTTTATAGATTTTCGAGTCTTAAACTTCTGGGGCCATTTTGAGGCCCTAAACAAAATTTTTGGGCTCGCAACAGTCACATTGTAAACTAAATTAGAGTGTGATGGAAAAATGTCTAGTCCTCGAATAAACATTTCAAAAAGGCTATCATGCACCTAAAACAAACATTGTATGCCAATGTGACGACCCTGAAAAGTTGATGTACCAACTTACCCCATTGGGGCCACATCACTTTTGGCGTTTCATCTCCTGGGGTTAGGTTTTTGGATGTCTAGGGTTTTCTGATTACTTCTTGTTGCTAAAAATTCTTGAAGGCCTCATTTTAATGTTCTCAAGAGAATACATGTAGCTGCCACATCTCTTCTCAGATATTAGCTATGACCATTCGAGAAATATTGTTTCATTCTGCATTTTACAGTTTCAACAAATTTATTTATTGAAAAGAAGTTAAGTTTTACTATATCTATGTTATTGTTCTCTATATATCTGTGTTAATGCTATAGATCCATGTTTCATTTTGTTCTTCTCATAAATCTGGATCACTAGTAACATAACGATTTTCTCTTCATTTGTTTCTCTGTGCATGTCCCCAACTAGGTCATGGTATAAGCAGTTGGGACTCGAATAAGTTGAGCCTTTGCAAGATCGGCCTCACTGAACCCGATGGTCGCCCATGGGGAAGAAAAGAAAGATGATGGGGAAGGATATCCCTTTAAATTGTTGCTCAAGGAATCCATCACATGACAAAGGAACGATATGATGGATAATTTTGCACAAATCCTTCGACGACTTCCAATATGCGATGCATCTTCCTCGAGCGAAGGTGCCACCCCCTTCAAGGTACAAATAAATTTTGATATTACTATATTTGAAGGTAAAATATATGCAAATGTTGTAGACAAATGGTTAAACTTTCTATAAGTGTATTTTTCTTTCCATAACTTTTCTGATAGAGAAACGATTACATTTTCTCTCCTTAATGTCATCTCCCATGTCAAAGATTGGTGGGAGACTTTCTGTGAGAAAAAGGAAACATAGGAATATACATTATTTGTAGTCACACCCATGCAGGTTTCTTTCAGGGATGATATTAAAGAACAATACTACCCTATTGGAATTTATGACAACTTATTATATACAAAATAGACCACACTGCGACAGGAAAGGAACCAACAGTGATAGAGTTCACTAATGTCTTCCATACCTTTCGCACCAAGCTAGGTATCAAAGAATCTAAGCGACATCTTGTGCTCAATTACCGCAACAGTCTACATATATACATCCAGATAGAAATGGAGTTTTTGGACATCTCATCCTTGGGTGCAACCTATCGATATGTTGTCAAAATCAAGCATCAGATTAAATAAAAGATGTGACAGTTTGGGTCTGCAAAGTCCTCACAACAGAAGTAGGGAAAAGGAGACACCAACCTACAGAACAAAGGAAAGAGCAAGGATGGACAACCTTAGGAAAACCAGTCTAAGTTGAAAAAAAATAAAGAAAATGGGAAGACAAATAAAGACACCGAGAAGTGGTGTGAGTTCCATAAGAGCCCCTAGCATAAAACCGTTGAATGTCTCTCAAAGCAGTCATTGGTGGTCGAGGTGAAAGCCTTTGAATCATATGTGGGCTCTGAATTTGAGTCAGAACTAGAAAAAGGGAGACACATCATTGATGCAGAACCCGGTGCCACCCTTTCTACCACCAAGGTCCAACCCGGTGAACCTGATGAACTAGAGGAAGGTGAGTGCCTCTTTCATTCATAGATGTGGGTGAAGGGTACTCTGCTACACATCATCGTTGATAGTGGTGGCCAAAGAAAACCATCTCAGTGGAGGTCATCAAGCAGTTGACTCTGCCGAGAACACCACACCCATAGTTGTACATCATCAGATGGCTCCACCAAGGGAGCAATATACACGTCAACCAATAGTGTCGCCTACCCTACAACATCAAGCCCTTAAAAGATGAGGTATTGTGTGATGTTGCCTCCCTTGAAGGTTGTGATGTTCTTTTGGGCCAACCTTATTTATGGAAATGTCATGTTGTATATGAGTCTAGGCCTCATAGTGCTATTATTACTTTGGACAAGAAATTGTATAGGATACCCGAGGTAGTCCCACCTACTGAAATTTCCTTGATATCTTCCAAGAAATGGAGGAAGGTCATCTCTCAAACCAGGAAGTTTGTATTCTTCGTGATTCGCGCTCAAAGTGAGAAGAAGGTTGCAACCACATCCATGGCCTCCGCAATAGGTCTCTCCATGCAAAAAAATAAATTGGATAATATCATGGAAGAATACAAAGACATATTCTCACCCATTGGGGTACCTCTTCACTGTCAGGTCAAGCACTCAATCAATATGAACCCTGGTGCACCACTACCCAATGGGCCAGTCTATCATCACTCTCTATCAAAAAATGAGGAAATCAAGCACCAGATCCAAGAGTTACTTGAAAAGGGGCATATCTGACCAATCTCATCACCTTGTGGAATCCCAATCATGCTTGTGAAGAAAGACAAGACCTGGTGACTTTGCATTGATTACTAGTCCCTAAATAAAATCATAGTTAGGAACCAGTACCTAATTCCCCAAATTGGCGATCTCCTTGACCAGATCAAGGGGGAAAAATACTTAAGTAAGATTGATCTGAAGTCCAGCTACCACCGGGTCCCAATGGAGCAGACCGATGTATGGAATACTTCCTTCAAGTTCAAAGAAGGTTTTTTTTAATGGTTGGTCATGCCCTTTGGCTTAACAAATTACCCAACAAATTTCATGAGGATGATGGATGATATCTTGTGGCCTTTCACCAATTCTTTTGTGGTGGTGTATTTGGATGACATCCTCATCTTTATCAAGAGTTGGGTGGAACACTTGCAACATATTCAACATGTTATGCACACTTTTCGGTAACACAATCTATATGCAAATTTGGAAAAATTCTCTTTCAACATGAAGAGGGTCGAATACCTAGGATACATTGTTGATGAGCATGGGGTGCATGTCGATCCAACCAATATCCAAGTAATTTGTGACTATCTAGCCCCGACCACACTCATTGAGTTTTAGAGCTTCTTAGGCCTTGCCAATTTCTATCGTAGGTTCGTGTTGGGATTCTCCCACATTGCATGGGCCCTTAGCCAAGTGACCAAGGGTGGTGGCAAGGAAAATTTTGTGTGGGACCATTCGCAATAGAAAGAGTTCGATGATTTGAAGCAATGATTGTGCTCTTCCCTAGTGCTCTCATTATTCAACCTGCAACAACCTTTTGATATTGAGATAGATGCTTTAGACTATACTGTGGGTGCAATTCTTACTCAACATGGACATCCCATGGCCTATCATAGTGAGAAACTATCAGATATCATCCGTAAGTACCCCACTTATGACAAAGGAATGTACTCAATTGTAAAAGCATGCCGCTAGTGGAGGAATTACATTCTCGGGAAGGATATAGTCATCCACACTGATCATAAGCCTCTACAGTTCTTGCAAACACAAGACAAATTACAGAATGAATGTCATCAGAAGTGGTCCGCATACTTGCAGCAGTTCCATCTCAACATCAAGTATAAGACAGGGAGAACTAACCACATCATTGATTGATCCAAGTGGATCTTAGTGGCCACCCATGTCTTCCAGTAGGCTCACATACAACTTTCATCTTGGTAGCTACAATTTTTATCTTGGCAGTTTTTTCTATATTTTTTGGTCCTAAAATTATGGGGCCATTTTGAGGCCCTAAACAACATTTTTTTGGGATCGCAAAAATCAAAATTAAAACGACATAATATGTAGTCCTCAGATAGACCTTTCCAATGGTATATTGTACGCCTAAAACAAAGATTGAATGAAAAAGTTACAACCCCGCGAAGTTGATGTATCAACTTACCCCATCGGGGCCCACATGACTTTTGGCGCTTCATCTCCTAGGGTTAGGTTTTTGAATGTCTAGGGTTTTATGTTTACTTCTTGTTGCTAAAAAGGCTTGGAGGTCTCATTGTAATGTTCTCAAACAGATGCACGTAGCTACCACATCTCTTATTAGAGATTAACTACCACCATTTGAGCAATATTGTTTTCATTCTACATTTTAGAGTTTCAACAGATTTCTTATTTAATAGAAGTTCAATTCCATTGTATCTATGTTATTGTTCTATGTATATCCATGTTAATGTTATAGATCTGTGTTCATTTTTTTTCTTTCATAAATCCAAATCACTTCCTTAGTCGACCTCCAGTTGTAGCACTAATCACAGTGCTACACTCTTCTAGACATAAACCTCTGGATGGCCCTAACTCTATGAGAGAGATATTGACTTTGCCAATACCTACCAAATGTTGGGCATAAACACAACTGCCACTAATTTCCATCTTCAAGATTGGTTGGTGTGCCATATGGGCCATCTTTGTGTCCCATCAAGTGAGTGAGCAAACATGATTTGGGAAGCTCACTACAGTTGGGTGGTAGGAGACTTCAGCATAGAAAAGACAGTGGTAGTGTTGCAACAACATTTCTATTGACCGAAACTCCGACAAGATGTCATCAAGTATATCAGGTCCTACATGGCCTGTGCCATTTCCAAACCGACCATTGAGAAAGAAGGAATGTACACCCCTCTTCCTACTCCTGACAAGCCTTGGGAATCCATCTTGATGGACTACATGTCGGGCCTTCCTTCAACCAAGCAGGGAAATGAATTTGTTTTGTGGTTGTTGATTGATTTTCCAAGATGACGATTATGGCCGCCTCCAAGAAAAACATCATAGCAGAGGCCAATGCCAAGCTCTTCTTTGAACAAGTGTGGGTACATTTTGGGATACCACAAACCATCATCTTAGACAGGGACATCTGGTTCCTTATCACATTCTGATCGATCCTCTGATCACACCAAAATCACCAAATCCACGACCTTCTACCCGCAAATGGATGGTCAAACTGAGGTCGTCAACATGATGATCATGCATATCTTGTGCATGTACAATTCCAAGAATCCACACATATGGGATGAGAGCCTTCCCTATGTTCAACACAATTACAACATAGCCATACATAGCTCAACCGATCATAGCCCCTTTCAGGTGGGGTTGGGATTTCAACTATTGGGTCCCATAAATGTTGGATTACCCCTTGTGTCCACACAGGAAGAAATGTCATATGCTCAAACTGAAGTCTACAAAGATACCCGGTTCATTGAATGAATCCAACACATCCACCAATAGGTTCAGGATATTTTTCAGAAGTCCAATGCCAAGTACAAGCAATTCCATGATCAACACCGGGTGCCACACAAGTTTCAGGTGGGCGATAAAGTTTGGATGCATTTGCAGAAATAATGCCTTATAAGACCCCATCAGAAGCTTCATCCACTCTGCTATGGACCTTAAACCATCACCAAGGATGTGGGTGACAATGATTTTGAGCTCAACATTCCCCCCTTCCTTGGCTTGCACCCAGTGTTTAATGTGGACCTCCTTCAGCCATACTTTTCACCATTATTGGACACCTCAAAGATAGAAAAACAATTGACATAAATAGAGCTTAACCTTGACTGCATGGAACATGAATCCACTGATCAGATCGTGGACACATAGATCAAGGGTACTCGCAAACAAAAGCTTCATCTCTATCATGTTTTCAAAGCAGACAAACTCCTACACCAAGGAAAGTGGCTCACCCGGGGCCAAATTCAACAGACATTTCCTCATCTAATGGGGGAACTCAACGCAATGGAGACCATTTCTTCCTAAGGGGGAGGATTTATCCAAGTGGATATCGATGGCCACCCACCTCTTCCAATTGGCTCACATACAATGGTCATCTTGGCAGTTTGTTTCTAGCTTTTCGGGTCCTAAACTTCTGGGGCTGTTTTGAGGCCCTAAACAATGTTGTTTAGGCTCACCACAATCAAACTATATAAAATGTGTAGTCCTCAGATAGACCTTTCCAATGGGATATCATGCACCTAAAATGGAGATCATATGCAAATGTTACAACCCTAGGAAGTTGATGTACCAACTTACCCCATTGGGGCCCACATGACTTTTAGTGCTCCATCTCCTAGGGTTAGGTTTTTGGATGTCTAGGGTTTTATGGTTACTTATTGATGCCAAAAATGCCTCGAGGCCTCATTTGAATGTGCTCAGGCGAATGCGTGTAGCCACCACATCTCTTCTCAAAGATTAGCTACCACCATTCGAGTAAAATTGTTTGATTCTGCATTTTACAGTTTCAACAAATTTATTTATTGAATAGAAGTTAAGTTTTATTGTATCTTTGTTATTTTTATCTCTCTCTCTATATATATGTGTGTGTGTTAGTGTTATAGATATGTGTTTCATTTTGTTCCTCTCATAAATTTGGATCAAACTTTCGGAAAATGGCTTGCAAGGAATCAAATTTTTGTATATGATATTCTTTTTCCGAAGAATCCCAAAAGTAGATAGCATAGTATAAAAGAAATAACTCTACTCACTAGTGATAGTACTCTTTTTCACAAATGCAAAATGACATCTTACTTACAGACATGCAAGTAACCGTAATGCTTATGGTCCACAAAAGCTACGATCTCCAATTAAGAACATGAAAATTGTTTGATTTGTGAAAAATTCTCCTTTTGAAATTCCCCCCTATGATATTGTTAAAAAATAAATTCAAACACTAAAGAATTTTCAACTTCTTGAGAATTATTGGTGTTAAGGAGTTAAAAGAGAGATCTAGGTTCATGAGACTTTGTAAATTTCCAAGTGAATCTAGAATAGAGCCTTGGAAGACATTTCTAAATAAGTTCAATAATTGAAGAAAATGTCTATATCTTGAGGCATTGCAATTTTACCAATCTCCATGGACAAAAAAAACTTGAAATAAATTCCATGAAAAATTCAAATAGAATTGTAGATTAGAAAGCTTAACAGTGTTTTGTGGTATGTTTCTTATGAATGGATTGGCATTGTGAGACAAATCAGTCAATTGCACATTTTTATAGTGTCCTAAGTTAGTAAGGAGGCTTCCTGATAATCGGTTATGATGAGAAAGGAGACTTCTTAGTTGTTTAAGGAGTGAAGGAGACTTCTTTCCATCACCACATATTATAATGTAATAATTTAGTGAAGGTGGAAAATGGATATTAAATCAATAAATTTGTGAGATTTGTAAAGAAAATAAAATCAAGTAATCTGCGAGATTTGTTCATAAAGAAAATTTATCATTCAACACTAGTTGTCGGGACAATTTTCCCATTCAACACTAGTTTAGGCGTCGTTCCCAGGATCATATTTACATCGTAGTTGCATCGTGGGTGTGTTAATTTGGTGTCATGATACAATGCCAAAAAAATTAAAAACAAATTTATTTCATTGCATCATGTTTGTGTTGGTATATGTTTGGATGTGTGTCGATCTTACATTGAATGTGTCAAACATGTGTCAGTCTTATAAACATTGTAATGAACATGCATCATAAGCATAAATGTAGCATCGTTAAGTCAAAGTTTTAGCATCGTTCTTGTGTTATCCTTGTTCTTGTGTTATCCTTGTGTCTCTAGTAAAAAAAAATCATAAATTTGTTATCAAATTTGTACACTATTCCAAAGTTTTAGCATCGTTCTTGTGTTATCCTTGTGTCTCTAGTAAAAAAAAATCATAAATTTGTTATCATATTTGCACACTATTCCATCACCATTCTTTTAGAGAGTTCCAACTCATTCTTGATGGGAGGGTTCTCAAAGCAACACATTGTAAATATGTTACTAATGATTCGATTCAACTTACAATATTACCTTATTATTATTAATGTTTGCAGTGTTTTTTTAATTGTGGTGCTTCACGGTGCTTCCACATGTCTGATTTAAAATTAAAGTATAAGAAGTTAATTGGGGTGCTTCAAGATGTTTACATATGTTTGATTTAAAATTAAATTATAAGAAGTTAAAAATAATTTATTAGATTTTTTTTAATTTTTAATTGATAAATATTTTTATATTTAATTAATAATACTTTGTTATGATTAAAAATAATTGAATGATATTTTAGAAGATATTTAAAATAATTTATTAATATTATTTTGAATTGAATAAAAGTTATTGTATTTAATTAATTAATAATAATAATAATAATAATAATTTAATAATTAATATTAATTTATAATTAATAATAATGATTATAGTTTGATGGGTTAGTTAGATTATTTGAGAGCTACGGTTTACAAGAAAGAGATTATGGGATCAAGTTCCTAGGCATATATATTGTAGTGATTGTTGGGTTTAGGTTGTCAAAAATGCAACCAACCAATTTACCTCTTGTATCATCCTAAAAATGAGGAGGTTTCCATGGACATATATTCCATCTAAAAATAAATAAATTAGTATTAATGATTATAATTAATAATAAGACTTGATTAATAATAATAATAAATTATGAATCATATATTGGAGATAATATATTTATATAATCAAAACAATTAGATTTTAGTGGTTTTGTATAATTTTACCCTATTTATGTTTAATGGTGATATGTTTATATGTCGATTGGTTGAGCCAAACATTTGCTGATTTTTGTTCATTAAAATATATATTATGAATTAGCAACTCTAATTCATTAAAAATCAAAAAGTAACCATACAAAACTTCCATGTGTGTGTTGGGTATGTGTTATATTCATTAAAAGTAATTTTTTTGGCGTTTTTTGCATTTGTTTTTTGGCAATTTTTTGGCACATGGTTTTCTAATTCTGGTTAAGGAATTAGGGTTTTTGACTAATCTAGGTCAATGGATTGGGGAATTGGATGTCACGAGATCCTCTATTATATATATTGTATTGTAAACAACGAAGATGGTGATGAATAGAATATTAGAGGTGTGGCTCTAAACAGGTTGTTGGTTTTTCCAATTTGGGTTTCCATGGTAAAAATCTTTGTGTAATGTGTGTGTGTGCCATTGTGTCCTTTTTGTTTTTATTGAGAATCTATTTGTAGTAAATAATTTTGCAAGGTTAAAATCTATAGTATGTATGTGTATTAAAAATACCACTAAGAGTACAATGAATAATTGACATCACTATACTCCTAATTCTACTTGATCACCCACATTTACTTCACCACTTACATTTACATCATCCTCTTCTTAACCCGGTGCAACAATTGAAAAAGACACATTTTCAAAATATCTTTTTCCTCTAGGTGTATATGGAATATCAAATGACCAAGTTTACATTGGGGTGGAAGAAAACATGTTCGTGGTTTTTTGAAAGCACAAATGGTTTGGCTTAAGATGTCAAAATTTCACTACAAATGACAATAGAGTATAATTCGCTATACAGCATGTTCCTAATAGATCTCCTTTTATTGAAAGGACCAAACCATTTACATTTAAAAAACAAACACCCAAAGGACCTATAGTCCAACTCAATTATCTCTTGAATGGTGCCAAAATATTCAAGTTGTCCTTCTATTGGATTTGTATCCCTTGAACTAGCACAACTTGTTTGATCAAATGAAATAAACACTCCACAATCACATGTTTATTTTCCAGAATCAACACTCTCCACTCTAAAATGATAAGCATATACCCATTTCACAGGATATGTTCGTACCTTTATGCATAGAGAAATTTGCATATTAAAATCAATAATTATTCTTAAACTTGTAAGAACACTTAAATATGTCTACTTAAATTTTGTGTAGATAATGCTATGATCCATCAGATACCATCCTTTCACAATCAATTCCTATGTTCAATGCATCTAGTTCAGTTTTATTATTGATTAGTCCCAATTTATGAATTTGCTCCTCCATGCATGTGTTTGTGCACTCTACAAGCCATTGATAACATAATTATTTAGGAAGTGGAATACGAGTGTTTGACCTTATAAAAAATTGTATGCCTTCTTTTCACTTTTTATGCAACTCATATTACATGACCACTCATTTCATAGTAGCCTCCATATTGAACAAAATGTATTTTGTAGGAAACAACCTATTGTTACAAATATTTGTAGGCACCAACCTACTGGAGACACCAATCCCCACCGCTAAGAACCAACTTAGCAAGAGACACCAATCTCTTTGTTTGAATGACACTGAACCTCAATTACATTATAACTGATTCAAAAGATAATGAACATCTGCATTGTCTTCACCAAGTCTACTCACTACTTTTACCTTTACCAAATTGGGTTGCTACTTCTGCCTTCATGAGATATGTCTGTTATTTCTTCCTTCACGAGATCTGTTCACTATTTCCTCCTTCACCATATATGTTCGTTATTTCTTCCTTCACGAGATATGTTCGCTAGATATTCCTTCATGAGATTTGTTCACTATTTCTTACTTCACAAGATCTTTTCAATAGATCTCCCTTCGCAATATTTATTCGTTGTTTTTGCCTTCACAAGATCTGTTCGCTAGATCTGCCTTCATGAGATCTATTCACTATATCATCACATATATATTATACTTCGTCACATACTTTGTCACTCTCTCCTTTTGGAATTATATTCTTTCTTCGCTCATATTTATTCTCCTCTTCAAATATTACATTTCTTCTCATCTCACACACTCCTCTTCAAAATATTATATCTATTTGTATACATCATCGTGACCCATTTTGAAGAGATGTGTTGATTCATTAATTAAATAATTATTTATTTTTATTCCACCTTTCCAAATACCATGCCTCCAAAACCATGGGCTTGAAACCACTAATTGTAAAACGAATTGTAAAATATTTCTTTGACGTTTTTACATGCACTTTTACTTTTAGAACCACAGGCTTGTGAAATATTTCTTTGAATTCTTTACATGCACTTTTAAATATACTAGTAAAATTCACTTTTTACTTTTTCACGTTCACCCTCCCTTTTTAATTATAATTTTATGTGTGTGTGTGTGTGTGTGTGAATTTTTGGATTCTCTCCCTTGCTACAAATGCATTAACATGACATCAATGAAAACATGTTAAAAAATATGTAAATGTGTTGAACCTGCACATAATAGATCTAGCTAGAAAATACTACACACATTTGCAGAGACAAATTGAAAAAGAAGAAGGAGAGAAAGAATGGAAGAATTCTCATTAACCGTAATGAATAATGAATAATTTACACATGATATGCTCTGTATAACTCAATGAATGTGAACTAGAGGAGAAACAATGCGCCATAGTGGTGGTATAGAGTGATCTGGACACACACAAACAATTATGGGAGTGAACTGCCACCTAGTCTAGTCTCTCAGGCAGTTATGGGAGTGAACTACCACCTAGCTGAGTTAACTAGTCAACCAGTCTTCAGTTAACTGATTGAATAGAGTGAAGTGAGGAGTAGATCAAGGAATCAAGGGTAATGCGCCATCATGGTGATGATCCCAAGGAAATTTCTCATTAGCATGGTGATGATCCCAATGTTTCATTGTGATAAAACCAATGCAACATATAGACTAAACTCAACTAGTTAAACTGAAGTGTCAACTAAAGAGAATTTTCTCCAGTTGGAATATTCTCTCCTAAAAAATAGGAGACTAGATAAATGACTAATAATGACTAATAAACAAGGAAAAACCTTAGGAAAAAGAAATCCTAGGTGTGTGTGAAGTAACTCCAACACCCCCCCTAAACATCACTATGGTGAAAATAAAGAATGNTTCCACCTTTCCAAATACCATGCCTCCAAAACCATGGGCTTGAAACCACTAATTGTAAAATGAATTGTAAAATATTTCTTTGACGTTTTTACATGCACTTTTACTTTCAAAACCACAGAATTGAAACCACAGGCTTGTAAAATATTTCTTTGAATTCTTTACATGCACTTTTAAATATACTAGTAAAATTCACTTTTTACTTTTTCATGTTCACCCCCCCTTTTTAATTATAATTTTATGTGTGTGTGTGTGTGTGTGTGAATTTTTGGATTCTCTCCCTCGCTACAAATGAATTAACATGACATCAATGAAAACATGTTCAAAAATATGTAAATGTGTTGAACCTGCACATAATAGATCTAGCTAGAAAATACTACACACATTTGCAGAGAGAAATTGAAAAAGAAGAAGGAGAGAAAGAATGGAAGAATTCTCATTAACCGTAATGAATAATGAATAATTTACACATGATATACTCTATATAACTCAATGAATGTGCACTGGAGGAGAAATAATGCGCCATAGTGGTGGTATAGAGTGATCTGGACACACACCAACAATTATGGGAGTGAACTGCCACCTAGTCTAGTCTCTCAGGTAGTTATGGGAGTGAACTACCACCTAGCTGAGTTAACTAGTCAACCAATCTTCAATTAACTGATTGAATAGAGTGAAGTGAGGAGTATATCAAGGAATCAAGGGTAACGCACCAATATGGTGATGATCCCAAGGAAATTTCTCATTAGCATGGTGATGATCTCAATGTTTCATGGTGATAAAACCAATGCGACATATAGACTCAACTCAAATAGTTAAACTGAAGTGTCAACTGAAGAGAATATTCTTTAGTTGGAATATTCTCTCCTAAAAAATAGGAGACTGGGTAAATGACTAATAATGACTAATAAACAAGGAAAAACCTTAGGAAAAAGAAATCCTAGGTGTGTGTGAAGTAACTCCAACACCCTCCCTAAACATCTATGGTGAAAATAAAGAATGGGTCCCGACAATGAGGCCATGTTAGGTACCCAAATACAAAATATACATTGAAATAAAGTAAGGAAAGAGGGAAAACCTAATGGGAAAAAACACCCCTCAAGGTACAATGTATGTAAAAGGAAGAACTACAGTTTCTAGGCAACTGTGTCCTTCATTCCAAGATGACTTCACAGAGAATGGAACTTCTGCTCAGTGAAGGTCTTCATGAAGATGTCTGTCGTATGTTCTGCTAAAGGATAGAACTATAGGTCGATGATCCCCTCATGTAATAAGTCACATATGTAGTGCATGTGGATGTTGATGTGCTTCGTCCACTGCCTCTGAACTAGATCTATGCAGAACTTCAGAGTGTTATTCTTTTCACACCAAATGATGATTGACCGATGAAACTGAATTCCTAACTCAGTGAGAAAATGATGTAGACACATAGCCTGAATGGTTATGTTAACTACCCTTCTGTACTCTGCCTCGGTTGAAGATAGAGCAATGGAAGCTTGCTTCTTTCTTGACAAACAAATAGGCCTGGAACTAAGACTTAGTGAGTAACCAGATGTGGACTTGCAATCAGTGTTATCGCCAGCCCAGTCAGAATCAGTAAACCCGATGAGATCTAATGTAGAGTTAGATTCATAATGAGTCCCAAAGGTGATGATTCTCTGTATGTATCAAAGGATATTCTTTGCAACCTTCCAATGTAGCTCATGCGGTTCCTGCATGAACCTGGAAACTGTTCCAACTGCATATGAGAGATCTGGTCTAGAGTGTGTGAGATACAACAATCTCCCCACTAGCTGTCTGTATAGTGTGTTGTCAACCAGTGGAGTCTCCCAACCATCCTCAAGTTTAAATCCTGATAGGAAAGGAGTCGGAGCAGACTTGCAATCTGTCATTTGAAATCTCTCAAGGAGATATCGTTCATACTCGTCCTGAGACAGTTTGATACCTGATGCATTCTAACCGATCTCAGGTCCAAGGAAGAAGTGTAGTGGACCTATGTCCTTCATGAAAAACAAGTCATGTAGAATCCTCTTTACTGCAGCAATCGCTGAAGTCGAGCAACCGATGATCAACAAATCATCAAGATACAAAACTAAGAGTAGACGTGAATCAACTGTCCTGAGCATGTAGACATGAAGGTTTGATTTACAACGTACAAAGTTCTGTGAAAACATGTAGGAGTCCATCTTGGCATACCATTCCCTCAGAGCATGCTTGAGGCCACAAAGGGACTTATTTAGTCGACAGACCAAAAATGAGTCCTGCATAAATCCCAGGGGCTTCTCCATATAGATATCCTCATAGAGATAACCATGAATAAATGCATTCTTCATGTCCATCTGATGGAATTCCCATCCCTTGGTTTCCGCAATGGCAAGTGCCAATCATATGGAATCCATCTTTGCTATTGGAGCGAAGGTATCATCATAGTCAATACCATGCACCTGCTTAAAGCCTTTGGAAAAAAGAATGGCTTTGTATCTTCTAATATATTCGTCCACTGTGCTCTTGGTCCTGTAGACCCATATGCATCTAAAAATTTTCCTCCCATAAGGAAGGGAAACCAGATCCCAATTCTGGTTCTCAAGGAGGGACTTGTACTCCTCCTGCATGGCAGATTTCCAAAAGGTATTTCCAGTAGCCTTGCCATAAGACTATGGATATGAAGACTGGACTAAGAAAAGATGCCTGGAGGGAAATGGTTCAGTGGCAGTGAGTGCAACATGAGGCTCCTCGAAATCAGATCGAGTCCTCCTAGTATTGGTTGGATCACCAATGAGGTCCCATGCATCCTGAAGAGTAGTATGTGCCCACATGGGTCTTTGCTCTAGCTCTGCAACTGCACCTGGATGCTCTGACTCTACATCGGATTGTGCTGAATCTGAATCTAAATCATCTGAGTCCTCTTAATCAGAACTCTCATCTGAAGAAGAGTTGGCATGTGCATGCTCATCATCTCGGACAGGTGGAAGAATTAAGGTGTTTGCATGTGGTTGTTGAGGTACATGCGAGACACTTTCCTCGAATTGGACACTACACTCAATGATGAGTCATTATGAGGAAAGATCAATAATCCTATATCCCTTCACACCATTGTGGTATCCAACAAAAATACACTCAGTTCTTTGTGGATGAAGTGCCTTCCTCTTTTCATATGGAATCTGGGCCCATCCACGTGAATCAAAAATGCGAAAGTGGGTCAATTACGGTTTGAGGCTGCTCCAAGCCTTGTAGGGGGTCTTATCCTTGACAGATATATGGGGAGATATTTTTTGGATGTATGTTGCACAATTAAGTGCTTCAGCCCATAGTCTCTGTGGTAGTGACTTTGTATGCAACATGCAAGATGCCATCTCCTTTAGAGATATGTTTTTCCGCTCAACAACTCTGTTTTGTTGTGGAGTATAGGGAACTGTGTGTTGCAACTGAATCCCTGCCTCATGGAAAATATTATGGATCTCATGATTTACATATTATCCCCCGTTATCAGTTCAGAGGAATTTGATATTCTTTTTGTATTGTGTCTCAACCAAGGATTTGAAATCTTTGAGGTGTTGAAAGACCTCATATTTTTTCTTGAGAAAGTAGATCCATGTAAAATGTGAGAAATCATCAACAAAAATGAGAAAAAACATCGCTTTGTTGATAGATGGATGTGGAAAAGGACCCATAAGGTCACTGTGGATCAGATATAAAGGCACATAAGCTCTCTGAGACTTTCCTTTGTTGAATTTCTCTTGAGGGTGTTTTCTGAGAACACATCCCTCACATACTCCCTTGGAGAAATGGATGTCTGGTAGACAATCAACCAATATTTTATTTCTAAGTTGTTGCATGTATCTAAAATTCAAATGTCCAAAACTTTCATGCCATATCCTACTACTTTCATCGGCATGAGTAAGCAGTAAAGAAGAATCAGGTTCAATGAATTTAGAAAATGTATACAATCTAGACTGATGATTTACGTCCAACCCTGGAGTTGGTTTGCATGTCATAGATGTCCATGAAATTTGGTGTGAATATTAATTTATTTATGGTGCCATAATTCATCATCTAATACATGGAGAGAAGGTTGACAAAAAGTTTGGGAATGTGCACCACATTCTCGAAGCTTTCGTTGGTGAGTTCAATCCTTCCTTTTCCGATGACTTTGACTGAAGAGTTTTCCCCCATAAAAATATGAGGACCTTTGCATGCATACAATGAAGAATAGACTACTTTTGAGGCAGCCATGTGATGTGATGATCCTAAATCTACGATCCAAGCATCGAGAGAGGAGTTGATGGCAATCAAGGCATGGCTAAAATTGCCTTTCTTGGGATTCTGATCTTCTGGCATCGTCTTCTTGGCACCCTCGTGGATAAGAAATCCAAGGTTGTTTTTCTGAAGTATTTGAGTCATTAGATCTATTTTTTTTCCATGCATGCAGATTCTGGATGGAATCCTTTGTGACTTTATGTGCATTTATCCCCTTTTCTTCCCTTTTCCCCTTTGGATCCAGAGGCATCGATGAAGGGTTTTGAGTACCCTTCCTTCTTCGGATTTGAACGATCTTTCCTTTTTCATTTATATTTATATTTCTGATATTGATGGCTGACATCTTGCATAGTAAGGGCATGTTCCTTTGGGCCTTTGATTTTTCCCATGTTGATGAGCTTGGTTTGATCTTGTGTCAGGGATTCGATAAAGTCATCAAGAGAAGGAATCATCTAGGTGGCTCTCGAAGAAAATCTGACTGAATGGAATGTGGACATGAACACAGAGAATTCAGGACCAAGTTTAGAGATAATGGTGAGAACCATTTGTTTCTCCTCCATACATTTATCAACCCTGCAAGCTTTGAGTTGCGACAGTAAATCCTTGAATTTTGTAAAGAAATATTGGATATTGTCGAATATTTTTGGATCCAATGTGAGAAATTCCACCTCCATCATGTGTCCCCTCATCTCATCCTATTTGATAAATATCCCTTCCATGGTGGTCCAAGATTCATTGGGAGTCTTACAGGAAGATATGTGAAAAACGAGATTGGGAGAAATAAGACTGCAAATTGTTCTGAATGCTTCATACATTCGATTTAAGTACTTGGATTTTTATATGGCTGATATCAGTTCTGTGTATGTATTCAAGTTAAACCTATACAATCCTCTGGTTCATAGATGTATGACTACTTTCTCCTTCCATGCAAAGTAGTTGTAAGGTGTAAGAATGAATTCTTTTGGGAAATCCATCTTTTCGATGTCTTCAATATTTTGTACCTACAAAACATTTTGGTGTAGATTTTTCTTAGAAGTCCGTCAGCTCTGATACCATGTAAATGTGTTGAACTTGCACAAAATAGATTTATCTAGAAAATACTACACACATTTGCAGAGAGAAATTGAGAAAGAAGAAGGAGAGAAAGAATGGAAGAATTCTCATTAACCGTAATAAATAATGAATAATTTACACAGGATATACTTTGTATAACTCAATGAATGCACAATGGAGGAGAACCAATGTGCCATAGTGGTGGTATAGAGTGATCTGGACACACACAAACAATTATGGGAGTGAACTTCCACCTAGTCTAGTCTCTCACATAGTTATGGGAGTGAACTGCCACCTACCTGAGTTAAATAGTCAACCAGTCTTTAGTTAACTGACTGAACATAGTGTAGTGAGGAGTAGATCAAGGAATCAAGGGTAATGCACTAGTCTGGTCATGATCCCAAGGAAAGTGCACATTATCATGGTGATGATCCTAATGTTTCATGGTGATAAAACCAATGCAATATCTAGACTCAACTCAACTAGTCAAACTAAAGTGTCAACTCAAGAGAATATTCTCTAGGTGGAATATTCTCTCCTAAAAAATAGGAGACTGGATAAATGATTAATAAACAATGAAAAACCTTAGGAAAAATAAATCCTAGGTCCGTGTCAAGTAACTCCAACATAATCCCCCCCTTTGTCATTGATGGAAATCCTACGATGAAATACATAATCCATGTCTGCAACTCTCCCCCTTTAACATCAATGGAANTTTTAACTGCAATGTATATTCCTTTAACTTATTAAAAAATGTTCATCAGTTCATCATTAATTTTTTATTGTATCATATAACATTAACATCCATCAGTGAATAATAAACAATAATAGACACATCCACACAATGCACAGTACACCCGTATTTTACATGGAATCCCAATGCGAGCGAAAACCACAATTTTTTTTTCGAATATGTCTTTAAGAATTACATTCAAGGAAGCACCAAATTCCAATTCTCCAACTGCAACTGGAAGGAGAATCTGACCTCCTATTTTCATGCTACAACTTGAGGGAAGATACAACTCCCCAATTCTCTGGTTACAACCAGAAAGAGGCTACAACCCCCTATGTTCTCCGACTACAACCAGAAGGTGGCTAAAACCACCTATCCTTTCCCCATCCTACCACCCTGAAATATAAGTGAAATGATGAAACCACTTCCACACTGTCATTGTGAGATATACCACTATAAACCTATACCAATCTATGCCAACAACCTATAACCAACCTGTGTGACTGTCTTGTAACCAACCTGTACTTGTACTCATCCTGTACCAACAAAATCCAATGGGTACGTGACATGTTTTTGTTGCAACACGTGTATGTATGTTCCCTTTATATACTGCATCCCATGTATGTACGCAAACTTTATATACTGCAACCTGTGTACACCTTTTGAGGGCTAGGGTTTTTACCTTTCTAAAAATATGACCCTTTTCTACCACTGTCACATCAACTTGAAACATTTTCCAACCTATACCAATCAACTTGTACCAATCAACTTGCACCATCAACCATGTACATCAATCACTCACACAACCTGTAACATTACAAGTGCATCAACTATGCACATCAAAATACCTCATAACCATAATCAAGACTAAGATGTGCTTTTACTAATATATGAAGATATCTGTGCCACACCATATATATACCATGGGTCAACAAAAATACTAGCAAATGCCTCTAAAAATGTACCAAGCATGTACCAATCATGTGTCACAAACACTACTAGCAAGTGCCTCTAACAATGCACCAAACATGTACCAATCATGTATCAACAAGTCAAACTATGACTCATCAAGATGTAACATGACCATACCATACACCTTGTGTATGTGCCAACTCATAAACTATATGTACCAACATGTATCTCAACCATATACCAATACATATACCAATATAACCAACAAAAGTCCTCTATCAATACATCACGCAATACATGATCCAAATACCATAAACCATTACATCAAACCATGTGCCAAAAACTCACTATTATGTAGCCTCAAGTGTGTACCAATAATATATCAAGACCACTAAAAAAATCCTCTCACAATGTACCATAAGATATACTAATAACACTCACACATGTACCAACCATGTACTACAACAGATCTGCCTCAAACTAACCAACAACTTCACTAGCACTTCACAACCCAAAACCCTCAACCATGTACATCAAAGGCCTCCAAGACATACCTTAAGCATGTTCCATATCATCCAATATTCAAACCTCAAGAAAATACATAAATGGCATACCTTTACTCATGAGAACCTATAGAATGCTGACCTAGGAACTTGCTTGATACTTTAGGAACTTTGTACTAACATCCACTCAAGTTTTTCATGCATTTTTTCAAATGTACACTACCTTTTCATGTACAACCCATGTACATACGCTACCTTTCTACAGTCAGCCCACATATGTATGCTACCTTTATATAGTCATCCCACGTACATCTTAGAAAATAGGGTTTTTTCAGTATTTCTGCAGCTCCGAAACTTTCGACGTCAACCCTCTTTCACTACCTCAGACTCGTGTAACTTGATGTATCAATGTGTACCTGCAATATACCTTTCAAAATATATATTCAATGATATTCAAATAGGTAGGGTAGGTTCTAATGGGAGATTCTTTCTCTCTTATTTATACTTTCATGTAGCTTTCTCAAGGGGTTACATTTTAACCAACTTAACCCTACTTCTTTCTTCTAGGGATATCCCACTTCTAACCACTTGTCCACTTACAACCACTTTATCCACAAACGATAATCTCTCCACTTCTGGTTGCAACTAACTTTATTATTTAATTAATTTCCTTTGCAACCACTTTGACTTATCCACAAATAGTTGTTACAACAAATTTTGCCTCACCCTTTGCAACTTGCTTGCATGGCCTTTCCATTTCCCTATGCAGACTTGAAGTCCCCTTTTGTACCTTCCAGATCCAAAAAACACATTTTTCCACATATGTGTGCCCTATCAGTTAAACAACAAGCGAATACGCATGTTTCTCCACAACAAGCCACATACATCGGATTTGGTGCCCAAAATTAAAAATTATGTTGGGTTTCCATGCCATGTCATGATATCCATGCTCCTTGACCTTCCATATGATGGAAATGCTCCAACGTGGCCCTTTAGTTTCATTTGAAGTCTATAAATTGAACCATATCAAAGTCTTGAAAAAGAGAAAAATTAAAATTTGAGAGAAAAGACACTCTAGAGAAATTTCACTTCATATGGAGTCTGCATCCCTTTTTCCTTGAAAGTTTGAACCCCTTGATCATCCCCCAAGCTCTTCCTTCTTTGTGATGGAGAACCTCATTATCTCCTTTATATGAGCTTGCCTTTGGTGGAGGATTGAAGTGGTGGAGGCCCAGCTGGAGGGACTTAGTTTCTCGGTTTCGATATGCATCGTTACAGAAGTTTTTCACCTATATACTTCCGTCGATTATTTTAATAGAAATACTCTTCTCTCATCTAATTGATATCTTGAAAATATTTGAATTATTATTCCATGGGAATATTTGTCATGTATGTTAATGGATTATGCTAATGTATATTCTAACACTATATATTGTCACCATATGCTTGCGTATATTGGTTTTTGAGGATAGGTTGTAGGTATAAAGCTTTGAATTGCGTGCTCAATTATGGTCTTCATCAAACGTCCGGATGAGGTAGGCTCTTGGACTTGTCTTGTTAGCATTTCATTTATATAGCATATTTGGGATTAGAGTTTATTTATGCATGTCATTCCATTTGTTGTGGTTTACCCCATGCCATAGAGAGACTTTTCTCGTAACAAAATTTGTGACCATACTAGGGATTGATCTTCTTTATTGGGGTTTGGAGTGGTTTTCTCCTTGATTTTCTCTCTGTTAGCCTGAGTTTCCTTGTCGCCTGATTACTTGGAAACCTATTTTTACTTTTCATCTGAGTTTCTTGGCTTAACTCTTTCCCTGGTAGTGTTTTACTATATATACAGTTTTATTTTCCTTGATAGACACGTACATGCATGAGTTGTCCTCCTGTAGGGTGCGTACATACGCGAGTTTTGCTCAAACAATAGCGTACATCAACTCTTTAGTCTTGTTGGTTGAGTTTGATGCTTGTTGGGTGAGTTTGGTTGGTTTCTGAGTCATCTTGGGTCGCTATCCTGACTGTTAATTACTTACAGAGTGATAAGAAACCTTGTTTTTTTGAATTTTTGGGCGGTATTCTTTCTTATCATTTTTTTCATTGGTTTTCCTTGCACATTGGCCAAAGTGTTTTCTTCTTGGTATCCTTCTTGGCTTGTATCTTTTTTCTTGCAGTAGGGTCTATATGTGAAGTTCCTATTCAGTCCTTTCATTTTCTTTTCTTTACATCGAAAATAAATAAATAAACATTTTCTCATTTTGAATTATGGCATTTGCTCTTTTGATTGCTTTGCATTGATTTTGACACATATGAAGAGATTGATTGGAATTGTAGAGATTGCATTGAAAAGTTGTATTTAGAAGCATACCATCTCTTTGGAATTGAAGATTATTACTTAGCAGTGTTTTTTACATTCGCTTATTTTGTATGCTGAGTCGTAATACCATCAGTTTCACGATCACACCTCTTGAGTAAGTAGAAGCCATTAAAAGTAACGTTGATGAATTAAAACTGATTAGAAACAATTTTTCAGGGTACACAAACAAGTATAGGAAATAGATCCTTGGAATATGATTTTGTGATTAAACTTCTCCAAGGCTATTAAAATAAACATATGTGTCTGACGAGGGAGTGGTGAAACCCATTGTGTAATTAGTGACGTCATGAGGCTTCGCTCACACTAGATTTAAGCATGAGGTCGCGCGAATTTGGTTGTAGAGATATCCCTCTAATAACTTCTTAGCATCAAATATATTTTTGGATTTCTATTCATATTTGGGGGTCTTTCTAGTACCTTTACCTATGTGATAGGTGGTGCTTTCAAGATTTCAAGATTTGTTACCCTGCCCATACGGTGAACCGGACTTATGATTGTTCACCTATCAATTGGTTATATTGTGGTGAGTCTAGTTGCTTGAAATAGGTATTCACATAGGTTACTTGTAGGGGTTATTCTCCAGGTACACTAAGTCAGATAAGGGTCGGAAAATACACAACCTTTATGGAGGATTACCTCTCCTAGGGGATTTGACCAACTGCACTGTTAATCCCATGAGGGACTTATAACTGATTTTGATACCTCTAATATTTTGAAGGGAGTCTCAGGCCCCTCTTGGGTGAGACATAACTACTCTAGTGAGGGAGGCCCCTTTTCAGCCACTATATCATGCTTGTGTGTATTGGCATTTTTCACTTTATTTTTGTGGGCTCTCTAATTATTAGTCAACCCTAGGATCTGGTTTTATATCTCGAGTCTTGAGTCATCGTGGAGCAAGGCCATCCTCCTCGCAGATCTTGTTGTTTGTTGAAATTAACACCACATCTTGATTCTTTACCAAAGTTTCCTTCTAAAAGGCGTAAAGTTAACAAACGTGGTACATATGTCTCCACCTCCCAGACTTGTGATTATCTAGTTATGAGTACTAAGTCAAACCCGAATGTCACAGGGAGTCCCTCGACTCCTATATCTTCTGTGATTAGTGGGATCCCTTCAACTCCTTTAGCCTCGACGGTTGGGATGTCGAAGATCCTCGCCTCTACTTCCACCCAACCTATGGGTTCTACTTGACCCATAGGAACGAAGCCTTTCAGATCTCTTTTTGGAACTCCAGGATAAAATTCTCAGTCAATACCTTTGGTCTCTAATCCATTTTATTTTTATATGCCCAACATGATGTCACAACTCTCATCCTCTATTCCAACGGCCAATGAAAATCCTAGTTTTGGACCTAGGGGCATGGATCCTCCATACACTCCTCTCTCATTTGGTGGAGGCCATATTCCCCAAACGAATTCTACAGTTGGAGGTTGGCCTCCTTTTTCTTTTGGGCCTAATCCTAGTCTCAATGCTCCTAGATGGAGTGATCAACTGGGTGAACAAGTTGTAAATGTTTTGAGCCTGCACATAATAGGTCTAGCTATAAAATACCACACACATTTACAGAGAGAAATTGAGAAAGAAGAAGCAAGAGAGAAAGAATGGAAGAATTATCATTGACCGAATGAATAATGAATAATGAATAATTTACACATGATATGCTCTATATAAATCAACCAATGTGCATTGGAGGTGAAGCCAATGCACCATAGTGGTGGTCTAGAGTGATTTGGACACACACCAACAGTTACGGAAGTGAACTGCCACATAGTCTAGTCTCTCAGGAAATTACGGGAGTGAACTGCCACCTAGCTGAGTTAACTAGTCTACCAGTCTTCAGTTTACTAACTGAAACATAGTGAAATGAGGAGGAGATCAGGGAATCATGTTTAATGTACTAGTCTGGTGATGATCCCAAGGACAATGCACATTAGCTGGTGATGGTCCCAATGTTGCATGGTGACAAAACCAATGCAACATCTAGACTCCACTCAACTAGTTATACTGAAGTGAAAACTGAAGAGAATATTATCCTAGATGAATATTCTCTCTAAACTTTAGGAGACTAGATAAAGACTAATAAACATAGGAAAAACCTTAGGAAAAATAAATCCTAGGTGTGTGTGAATTAACTCCAACACCCCCCTAAACATCACTATGGTGAAAATAAATAATGGGTCCCGACAATGAGGCCATGTTAGGCACCCAAATACAAATCACACACTGAAATAAAGTGAGGAGAGAGGGAAAAACTCATGGGAAAAACCATCGTTCAAGGTACAATGCATGGAAAGAGAAGAACTGACATTTTCTAGGAAATTGTGTACTTCACTCCAAGATGACTTCGCAGAGAATGAAACTTCTGCTCAATGAAGGTCTTGGTGAAGATGTGTATCATATGTTATGGTGAAGGACAAAACTGTAGGTCGATGATCCCCTCATGTACTAAGTCCCGAATGTAGTGCATGTGAATCTCAGTATGCTTCATCCACTTCCTCTGAAATAGATCTATGTAGAACTTTAGATTGTTCTAGTTGTCACACTAGATGACGATCGGTCGATGAAACTGAATTTCCAACTAACTAAGAAAATATTTTAGCTACATAGATTGAATGGTTATGTTAACTACCCCTTTGTACTCTGCCTCGGCTGAAGATATAGAAATAGTAGCCTTCTTCTTGCTTGACCAACAGATGGGCCCAGAACCAATACTAAGTGAGTAACCAGATGTGGAATTGTGATTAGTTCTATTGGCACCCAGTCAGAATCAATGAACCCAATGAGATCTAATGTAAAGTCTGCTACATAATGAATCCCAAAGGTGATGGTTCCCTATATGTATCGAAGTATATGCTCATGCAGCTCCTGCATGAACCTGGAAACTACTCCAACTGCATAGGAGAGGTTTGGTCTGGTGTGTGTGAGATACAAAAATATCCCTACTAGTTGTATGTACAGTGTATTTTCAACCAATGGAGTGTCCTTTCCATCCTCAAGTTTGAATCCTGATAGGAAAGGAGTTGGAGCAGACTTGCAGCCTGTCATGTGAAATATCTCAAGGAGATATCGTGCATACTTGGCCTAAGACAGTTTGATTCCTGATGCATACTGACTGATCTCAAGTCTAAGGAAGAAGTGTAGTGGACCCATGTCCATCATTAATAACATGTCATATAGAATCCTCTTCACTGCAACAATTTCTAAAGTCAAGCAACCGATGATCAACAAATCATCAACATACATAATTAAGAGTAGAAGTGAATCATTCATCCTGAGCATGTAGACATTCAGGTCTGATTTAAAACGTACAAATTTCTATGACAACAAGTAGGAGTCCATCTTGGAATACCATGCCCTCAGATCCTTCTTGAGGCCATAAAGAGATTTTTCACTCGACAGACCAAAGATGAATCATGCATAAATTCCTAGGGATGCTCCATATAGATATCCTCAAAGAGATCACCATGAAGAAATGCATTATTCACATCCATCTGATGGACTTCCCATCCCTTGGTTGTCGTAATGGAAAGTGAAAAATGTATAAAATCCATCTTCACTACTGGAGCAAAGGTTGTTGGAAGATTGGTTGCTGTCATTGATGTCAACCCTAGTCATGGGTTTTGGACCGCAAGATTGATAAAGGTATTTGGACATGAAGGACAATGTAGATGCATATACAATACCCATGAATGGATAATATACATCATTTTGTTTTCAGTGGTATGTGGCATGTCACGTGGATCCTCATGGTTGAGGAGAAATGATTTTTTCAAGATAACAAAGTGAATTGAAGAAGGAAGTACATGTAGGCCCTGAAGATAATTAAAGAAAAGAATTACAAAATAAGAAAGTGTCAGGTTGGCCCTAATGTTAAAAGGAAGTGACATAAATGGTATAAATAAACATCATTATATATTCATTTGATACAAGTCATATTTCAGAAGAAATAAGAAGAAAAGAAGGCCGGATTTCAAGGGAGGATGAAGTCTTTTGGTGATGTGTTCTAAGGTATGTTATTTTCAGGTCATCTTACCATGTTTTCTATAACTTTTTTCCTAGAACGATTCAGATGGTGAAATTTCCATGGTATTGAGAATACATATCAAGGTACCTCTGAAAAAAATATTAGCTCTTGATTCACTATAACTATGGAGATACACTCTGTGTAAGATAGGGTTTGTGACCAGTCCTGAAGCTAGTCAATAAACAAGTGTTCCGGGTAAAATAGTCATAACTTCTTCATAAAGAATCCAAATGAATTGGAACAAATTTAATTGGAAATAGTACGGACTGTAGTTTCTTGTATGTGAGTTTCAGAATTGAATGTTAATTATTGAGTGTGGGGCATTCTGTGCAAGTTCACTCTCCTGAATAGACTAGAATTGAATAAAGTCTACCATTCTTTCTATAACATTTTTTTGGGGAGGATTCAAGGAGTGAAAATTGCAGGAGTTTCAGAGAATACATTGAGTAATATTATCTA
>JZKD02S1531641.1:359218-371453 GCA_000966675.3 Picea glauca
TGAGAGTGATGAAGAAGATAATGATGGAGGAGAAGTCCTCTTCATAACCCAAGAAACCTAGGATGATGATCATAAGAATTATAAAGAAGAAGAAATCATTTGTGAAGAAGATTCATATGAAGAAACCAACCTTGATTGTTTTTGGGGATACAAAGACAATGCAGAGAGTGAACAAGAAGATGAGAATCTTGAAAAATTGAAGCATGTTGAAACTGAAAATAGCAACCTGAGAAACACAAACATAATACTAAAAGGTAAATTGAGTAGTTGTGAAGAAGAGAATTACAAGATTGAAAAGACCATTAATAGATTGAAGGAACAATTAGAAGATTATGAGAAATTGAAAGTAGAATTGGATCACACAAACGGGGAGCTACTATTGACAACAAAAAAGATGAACAAGTTTGAAAAAAGAACTGAAAAATTAGATGAGATCCTTAGCAGCCAAAGATCTCCAAATGACAAGACATGAATAGGATACAATGACAGTTTGAAGACAACAAAACAAGAGAAGGAAGTTGAAAATGATGAAACCAAGACTCCAGAACAAGTTGAACAACAAGATATAAGACTAGAATTCAGAAGGAATGAGACATCAAAAATATCCTCTCCCATCAGGTATGAAAGCAATCATTATGAAGGAAACTACAGAAGAATAGATCGTGAACCCAGATGGACCACACCACAAAGAAGGTCACATACTCCCAATGACGCAAACCCCCCTGCCTCAGCAGGTTCTGCACGACCTCCCGGTCTAAGGATCATTTAAATTCCCCTTGAGTTGAAGAGGATCTTTCAGATCCCTATCGGGACCTCAAACATTCGATCCAAAGGTCCTTCTTCTTTCCATGGCCTCTGTACACGACCATTCCCCTTTTCACGACAGGAATTATATTTTTGGGTTTCGTGACTTCCTGTGTCCTGTTGTCGAGAGTCCTTGACCCTTCATCTTTCCGATCTCTGAAATTTCGATTTGCTGAAATGTCTTTAACAACAATTAGCCCTAGGGATTTACCTCTGGTCCATGTGACCGCTTGCCATATGACCACAGTCCTATTTCAGGATTTTATAGATGCAAGAGTCCGATCTCCTATCCTCTGGACTCCTGAAAACCTGACTTCTGAAAAACCAAATTTAACTCTGTCTCAACTTCCGGTTCTCCCTTCGCAATTTCGATCTTTCCGTTGCTAAAATGATCGATCCTCTACTCCATAGGATCCCAGAAATGCCAAACCCCAGTATCCCGAAATGGCTTTACCTGGTCTTCTCCTTTCGTTCTTTTGGGACTTCAAATGACGAAATGCCTAGCCTTGTCTTCGAAACTCCTGAAGTTCCAAACTATGATACGTTGAAATGACGCCTCCCAAAAATCCTTTTGGACTTTTGCGTTTCAGGTTCCCCCATTGCAAGGTTCTCCTCTACCCCTATTCTCTCGCACTTCCGGTATCTGAAATGTCGAAGTGATAATATGGCCTTTTTACTTCTGGCCAAGATCAATGCTTATGATCCTCTCCTCGATTCAACGTCCCTGATCATTTCAGAGTTTTCCTCCCTAAGAGCCCAGATCTCTCATCCTCAGGACTCCCAATATCCCGACATCTAGTATGCCAAAATTCTCCAAGAAAGACTGCTCCTATGAACACCTTTGGGACTTCGTGTTTTAGAACTTCGTGAATCCCAAAGCAACAATTCTCCACTGACCTCTGGTAACCTTGATACCAGAAGCACCAAAGTAACTACCTGCTGCCATGTGTCCTCTCTCTGGATGCTTTCGATCTTCTTTCAAATTTCAGAACTCTGCGACCCCTGTGACACTTCCTCTATCTGTTCGAATCCTCGATATACAAAATCCCAGTAGACTCCCCGATCTCCTCCACGTTTCATCCTACCTGGACGGTTCAGATCGTTTTGGGACTTTCAATGTGAAGTGTTCCGACCTCTCATCATCAGGACCTTTGAAATCCTGAATTCTCGAACTTCAAAATCCCGATACCTTGACTATTTCGGGACTCCTTTGGTTCTATGCTCTGCGCTTAAGGATTAAACCATGCACTTCTTCTGACAGATCCAACGACTATCTACTTGTTCGAATGAGATCTGAAAGCTCAGATCTATTCTTGCTGTGCACTCTCCTGCTGCTCCCTGGATGTGGAAATCCAACGATCCAGATCTCTTTCTCAGCCTGATCCGATGGTAGTTGTACTCCTCCTGAGGATGCACGTTCTTCCAGAACTTGGAATAATTTTCCAAGTGTCCAAAGGCCTTGACCTTTTCTCTTTCCCTCTGTGAACTCTACAACTTTGAATCTCACCCGCGTTCTCAACGATGCTATTCCTTCTAAGCTCTTGGGATCCTACACTATTCCCCTGCCTCTGTGATATTTGTAGCTATGGCCTGTGCACAAAGGAACTTTTCCTCCTGAGCTTCTCCCTTCGAATCCTTAAGGGATTCTTTGAATTATACACTCCTTGCAGAGTCTTTGCATGCACAAAGGTGCTATCTCTTCAGAAATTTTAGCTTCGAACTCTAAGGAATTAATCCTTTTTCTTCTCCTTCAGATGGAGAATCTGATGCCCTCCTGGCACTTCTTTTCTCAAGCAACTCCTTGTTGAGTCTTCAGGGTGTTCAAAAACCTTTTGAAGATCCTTCTCTTGGATTCTTCTCTATTTCATAACTCAAAAGAGTTATTTCATGTGTTCTAATTGCACACTAACTCAATGCCCTCCTGGCAGAGTTTTCTCCTCATAGAACATTCAGCAGTTCTATCTTCTCCTATGCACTCTATGCACCTTCTCAATGCCTTCTTGGCAGAGCTTTAGAGAACTCCTCAGAGCTTCTGTCTTCTCACTGTGTTTTATCCCACACAATCTTGCCTCCAAGGTGTTCAAGAACCTTGAACCTTGGGGTCTCTTCCCTGATTTAATGATTTTAGTTGGTGCCCTCCTAGCACGTCTTTGTCCAAATTCCATAGAACTAGAAGTGCTCTCTATGCACTGGCTCTCAGAACCCTCAGTGTTCTATCACACTCCCTTGGCATGAGACCACAAATAACCCCAACCAGAAATCAAAGAACCCACAGATAACAAAACCTTTCTGTCCCTGCAAATGCACACTACCACACATTCACAACATATAAAGAACATATAAAAGCATTCACACAACACAGAATGACATGCAGGAAAAACTAATGTTTGTATTAATGTAAAATGCCTCCTTTACAAGGTGTTCTTGAGCTTAGAATTTTTACAGAGTCTCGACTCCTTCTCTATCTATTTCCTCCTCTCACTCTTTTTTATCAAAAAAAGATCCAAGACCTTTTACATGAGGGGGCTCTTCAAGCTCTTCCCTCCAAAGCTACCTACCCTATTCAACTTACATTAACTCTACATTGAATGGTTTGTCTAGTCCAGATTGGATTTAGATTGCAGCCTTACAACCATTAAAGGCTATCTACATCTAAAGCCTGTGTATAGGCATGGCCTTTTGGCTCTAACAACCTTAAAATATTAAATGTCTTCGATTCAAATTCAAAATTTGAATATGAGAGGGCTATGCCTCTCTTCCTCATTGAATGCATTCACTGAGTGGGCTGGCTAGTTGGCGCATGGCTAGCATGGAGAGATGCTCCTACATCATACTCCTCAGCTGTAAAATTCATGAGCTTTTGCTCATGAGCTTCCCATCTCAGCTGTTGAAATCCTCCTGGATCCCAAACAATTCTTGGGAGTTGTTCATCTACTCCAATTCCCTATTGTTGCTGCTACTTCTGCTTTCCTTCTACTTAGCCTTTCCTTGCTAGCAGTCTCTACTGATCTCAACATCATCCTTCTGATGTCTTCTATCACCTCATCCAGATGCTGCAATGACTGGCTCTGCCCTTCCAGTCTCCTCTGCTGAAATTTTTTCTGTAGATGGGCAGATCATCACGATCTCCCATGCCATCTTCTTCATCCTTTGTGGCACTAAGTGTCCACTCCACTACAGTTCCCTCTGCAATCTCCTCTTGACTTGTCTTTTGTTCATCCATCACCTCTGACAGTTCTTCTACCATTCCTCTTGCTGCTATGTGTCCAGCTTCTTCTAGCTGCTCCTCAGACTGGAATTCTTCTTCATCTGTTTCCAACCTCACTTGTTGGATGTGAATGCCCTGCACTATCACCCTTCTCTCCAGGGATTCAATCTGTTCACACAAATCATCAAAGCTCATGCTTTCTTCTTCTTCTTCTTCTTGTTTTGCAATCTCCCATGTTGCAGTCTTTTTAGTTTCCTGGCTGAAAATATTGAGCCACTCCTCAGAATGCTCATCTTCCTCTGTTTGGGCAGCCTCCTATGTCTACTCCAATTCTTCTTTCACAGTCAAAGCTAGTTGTATTTATATTGTTGTTGTTGTTTCATTGGCAACAAAAACTTTGGCCTCCTCTAGGATATGTGGCAGGAATATTCCAATTACTCCAATCATTAGAAAATTTCTCTGATCTTCCTTCCCTATCAGCTTCTCTGGCTGATCCAAATCCATTTCTGAGCTCATGAGAATCTCACATAGCCTCATTTATGTTCCCATGCTCACCTGGAAAATTGGGATTTTCCTGCTGCCCTCCTAGCAGTCCATGATATTCTGTAGTGACCTCATTTCATTTCCCTCTTGGCAATGTGAAATTCCCTGGATGTCCTTATGAAAGTCTCTGAAATCCTGTAGTAATCTCATCTCATTTTCCTCTTGGAAATAGGGAACTTCTATTATGCCCTCTTAGCAGTATTTGAGACCATCCTGTGACCTCAGTTCATCCTTAGCATCACTGAGATTTCTCCCAGCCTCTGGTTCACATACCTGAACCATCTCCTCTTGTCTGTTGAGGTTTTCAGCATGCCTCAACCATATTTTCAACAACCTTTGTTGTCTTTTAGCCATCAACTCCTTGACTGGCCATGTTTCTTTTGTCTTCATGGGCCATTCATATACCCATCTTGACTTGGTATCCTGCTGCATCCCAAATTCAAGTTCATCCATCCTTGCCTTGATCTCGATAAGATCCTTATCCCATGCAGTGTTCTCCTGCTGTTGGTGGTTCTTCCTCCCACCATGTGCATGACTTTCAGTAGTCATTCTTCCCTTTGTTCGCCCTCTTGGAAAACCTATTGTTTTCACTCTTCAACTATGAGTGCTTCAACTTCTCCTACAGCCCTCCTCACTATCTTCTTGATTGTTGTCTACCTGCAAACAATCATTACAGAGCTTCTAGTACTCTGTCTTCCTTTTCCTTCTTTCTGCCTGTCCCTGCAAGTTACCTCTGATACCAAACTGACCTGTACCAGAGTATTCTCCTTCTCTTTTTGCTTCCTCTGTCTGCAATGTTTAAACAGAGTCAAGCTCTGATACCACAACTGATGATGTGTATCAGAGTGTTTTTCTTCTCCTTCTCTGCCTCCTTCTGCCTGCAGTATACAGATAGAACCTCTCTTTGATACCACAACTGACGCAGACCCCCCCTGCCTTAGCAGGTTCTGGACGACCTCCTAGTCTAAGGATCATTTAAATTCTCCTTGAGCCGAAGCGGTTCTTTCAGATCCCTTTCGAGACCTCAAACATTCTATCCACAGGTCCTTCTTCTTTCCACAACCTCTATACATGACCGTTCCCCTTTTCACGACAAGAATTATATTTTCAGGTTTCAATACTTCCTGTGTCCTGTTGTCAAGAGTCCTTGACCCTTCTTCCTTTCGATCTCTGAAATATCGGTTTGCCGAAATGGCTTTAATAGCAATTAGTCCCAGGGCTATACCTCTGGTCCATGTGACCACTTCCCATATGAATGTAGTCCTATTTCGGGGTTTTATAGATGCAAGAGTCCGACCTCTTGTCCTATGGACTCTTAAAAACCGGACTTCTAAAAATTAAAATTTAACTCGGTCCCGGCTTCTGGTTCTCACTTCGCGATTTTCATCTTTTCATTGCTGAAATGCTCGATCCTCTACTCCATAGGATCCCCGAAATGGCTTTACCCGGTCTTCTCCTTTCGTGCTTTTGGGACATCAAATGTCAAAATGCCTAGCCTTATATTTGGAACTCCTGAAGTTTTGAACTTTGATACGTCGAAATGACGCCTCCTGAAAATCCTTTCTGACTTTCGTGTTTCAGGTTCCCCCATTGCAAGGTTATCCTATACCTCTATTCTCTCGCACTTCCGGTATCCGAAATGTCGAAGTGACAATATGGCCTTTTTACTCCTAGCCAAGATCAAAGGCTATGATATGCTCCTCGATTCAAAATCCCTGATCATTTCGGAGTTTTCCTCCCTAAGATCCCAGATCTCTCATCCTCAAGACTCCTGATATCTTGACATCCAATATGTCGAAATGCTCCCAGCAATACTGCTACTATGAATGCCTTTGGGACTTCACGTTTCAGAACTTCATGAATTTCGGTGCAACAATTCTTCGTTGACCTTTGGTAACCTCGATACCCAAAGTACCAAAGTAACCACATGCTGTCACGTGTCCTCTCTCTGGACACTTTCGATCCTCTTTCGAATTTCAGAATTGTACGACCCCTGTGACACTTCCTCTATCTGTTTGAATCCCAGATATCTGAAATCCCAGTGGACTCCCCGATCTCCTCCATGTGTCCTCTTGCTTAGATGGTTCAGATTATTTTGGGACTTTCACTGTGAAGTGTTCTAACTTCTCGTCATCAAGACCTCTGAAATCCCGAATTCCCGAACTTTGAAATCTTGATACCTTGACTATTTTGGGACTCCTTCAGTTCTCTACTCTGCGCTTAAGGATTAAACCCCGTGCTTCTTCCGATAGATACAACGACTATCAACTTGTCTGAATGAGATCTAATGGCTCAGATCTATTCTTGCTTTGTGCTCTCCTGCTACTCCCTAGAAGTGGAAATCCAATGATCCAAATCTCTTTCTTGGCTTGATAGTAGTTGTGCTCCTCCTGAGCATGCGCATTCTTCCTAAACTTGGAAGAATTCTCCAAGTGTCCAAAGGCCTCGACTTTTTCTCTTTCCCTCTGCAAACTCTACAACTTTGAATTTTTCCCACGTTCTCAATGACGTTGTTCCTCCTTAGCTCTTGGGATTCTAAATTGTTACCCTGCCTCTATGATCTTTGCAGCTATGGCCTGTGCACAAGGGTACTTTTCCTCCTAATCTTCTCCCTTCGAATCCTCAAAGGATTCTTTGACTTCTACACTCCTTGCAGAGTCTTTGCACGCACAAAGGTTCTATCTCTTCAAAGCTTTCCTGTAGCTTCGACCTCTAAGGAATTAATCATTTTTCTTCTCCTTCAGATGGAGAATATGATGCCCTCCTGGCACTTATTTGCTCAAGAAACTCCTTGCTGAGTCTTCAAGGTGTTCAACAACCCTGTGAAGATCCTTTTCTTGGATTCTTCTCTATTTCAGAACTCAAAATAGTTCTTTCCTATGCTCTAACTGCACACTAACTCAATGCCCTCCTGACAGAGTTTTCTCCTCATAGAACATTCATCAGTTCTGTCTTCTCCTGTGCACTCTATGCACTTGCTCAATGCCTTATTGATAGAGATTTACAGAACCGCTCAGAGCTTCCATCTTCTCACTATGCTTTATCCCACATAGTCTTGCCTCCAAGGTGTTCAACAACCTTGAGGTCTCTTCCCTGAGTTAATGATTTCAGTTGGTGCCCTCCTAGCACGTCTTTGTCCAAATTCCATAGAACTGGAAGTGCTCTCTATGCACTGGCTCTCCAAACCCTTAGTGTTCTGTCACACCCACTTGGCATGAGACCACAAAGAACCCCAACCTGAAATCAACGAACCCATAGATAACATAACCTTTATGTCCCTGCAAATGCACACTAACACACATTCACAACATATAAAGAACATATAAAAGCATTCACACAACACATAATGACATGTAGGAAAAACTGTTGTTTGTATTAATGTAAAATGCCTCCTTTACAAGGTGTTCTTGAGCTCAGACATTTTACAGAGTCTCGACAACTTCTCTATCTATTTCCTCCTCTCACTCTTTTTTATCAAAACAAGATCCAATATCCAAGTGTCCAAAGGCCTCGACTTTTTCTCTTTCCCTCTGCAAACTCTAGCTTTAAGCTCTTCCCTCCAAAGCTACGTACCCTATTCAACTTACATTAAATATACATTGAATGGGCTATCTAGTCCAGATTGGATCTAGATTGCACCCCAACAACCATTAAAGGTTATCTACATCTAAATCCTACATATAGGCATGAACTTTTGGCTCTAACAACCTTACAATATTAAATGTCGTTGATTCAAATTCAAAATTTGAATATGAGAGAGATGCACCTCTCTTCCTCATTGAATGTGTGCGTTGAGTGGGCTGGCTGGTTGGCACATGCCTGGCATGGAGAGATGCTCCTGCATCATAGTCCTCAGTTGTAAGATTCATGAGCTCCTAGTCATGAGCTTCCCATCTCAGCTATTGAAATCCTCCTGGATCCCAAACAATTCTTGGCAGTTTTTCATCTGCTCCACTTCCCTGCTACTGCTACTTCCGTTGCTTTGCTTGTCACATACCCACTACCTAAATCGGATTTTTCTAGTCTTCTGCTGAATCAGAAGCCTTAAACATCCATGGAGGACCAGTGTAAGTTGGCTCTTTCTCTCTCCCCGATCCCATGTGGTCGCGGGTCATGATCACAGTCTGAATAAACACAGTACCTATTTCATGTTTCGTGCCTCGGCGCTATAGTGATGTTGAGTCATTTGACTTGGAAACCTCCGAACCCCGACAGGGATAGCAATCGACCAATGGGATGAATCACTACAGGGTTAGAAAATGGCTAATAGGAACAAATCCCAACAAGGTTAGAGAACAACCAATGAGAAATGGCCCCGTTGCACGGTTAAGTGGAATACAGGTGGCAGAGAGGGAAACGTGACACGGTGGTCGACATGACAGGAGGGGCCCCACTTCACACACCACACTATTCCAGACCCCCCCCATTAAAGGTAGAATGGAAAAGGGGGTCTGGAATCCACCTGAGTGCCATTGATCATGATGAATTAATCTCGACCGTTCGAGAGTTGCACGTCCAATTATGGACCCCCCCCCCATTAAAGGAAAAATGGAAAGGGGGATCCGAAATGCATCCTCAGCCGTAGATCTAGGCAGGTGGAATCTGGCCATCCGAATCTGTTCGCTACTTACCCTAATGCGTGCTCGTGCCCCAACATAAAACTAGCATCTCTTCCTCACATCGAACGGTCATTACGGACCCTGAGATTTCTCGAAGGAATCTTGTCCTTCCATCGGGACTTAGCCACATGCTATTGTCTCGACATTATGGATCGAGATTTGTCAAGGCAAGAGCCCAAGTTTTTGTCAGCGGAACTCTTGAATCCCCGATCCACGAAACAGGTAATCTCTCAACATGTCACCTCCTTAAATCGGACATTCCACAACTGCTCTGGGGTTTCCACCCAGGAAAATCCTGATCCCTTGTTGCCAGGACTCCCTATATCTTGATTTCTAATTCCCCGGAATGGGAGATCTTAGGATGCATGGCCTCCGTCAATTGGATGGCTCAGATCCATCCCAGGGTTTTTACTATGGAAAATCCTGAACTCTTGTCAACAGGAATCTCGATTTCGCGATTCTCAATTTCCTGAAATGGGAGATCTCACGACACATGGCCTCATTCAATCGGACGACTCAGATCCGTCCCAGGGTTTTTACCATGGAAAATACCAAACTCTTGTCAACAGGAATCCCGATTCCGTGATTCGTGATTTCCCGAAATGGGAGATCTCACGACACGTGGCCTCCATCAATCGGATGGCTCAGATCCGTCCCGGGGTTTTCACCATGGAAAATCTTGAACTCTTGTCAACAGGAATCTCGATTCCGCGATTCCTGATTTCCTGAAATGGGAGATCTCACGACATGTGGCCTCCATCAATCGGACGGCTTAGATCCATCCTGAGGTTTTCACCATGGAAAATCCTGAACTCTTGTCAACAGGAATCCCGATTCCACGATTCCTGATTTCCCGAAATGGGAGATCTCACGACACATGGCCTCCGTCAATCGGATAGCTAAGATATATCCCGGGGTTTTTTTTCCGCCCCTAATACACTAGAGTCTTAACTCTTGGGTAACTCCTGACAGACCAAAGGCTATCAGGTTTTTCAGCTGAGACCTGACAACTCATAAGGGTTCCTACCCATACATTCTTCCATGACTCCCTGGGCATGGAAAAGACCCATGGTCCAGATACTCTCATGAACCTTAGGGATCTACAGTTCTAAACTCTTTGCTACCCATGAAGACACAGGAAAACCAAGTGGTAAGGCATTTGACGCCCTACTTTCTCCTATTAATCTAACGGTCATGGGTGACCAATGATTCCCCGATGAAATCTCATCCGTCGATTCGTTACTTCATGCTTACGCTATCATCTCGGTTTTCAAGAGGATCATTGCTCCTCATGCAGGGTTACCAAGGCCTTACACCTTCACAACCGCCTTCCCGATTCTTGATGGGATTTTCAATGGAAGGTATTTCTATGGGAAGATTTACTCAGGGTACTACCTGAGGTATATAAGGATGTTGTCCTCCCGAGAACCAGATGTGAAGTCTGAATTAGATCAGTATGCACATAAATAACGAATTCATGAGAATCACAAACCATACGTAGTCTTTCCATATAAATATACAATGACTAGTACTAATCAAAACACCATACAGTCATTCTTACAATGGAATCATTCACAGTTTCACAGCTTATGAGCATAATTATCATAATAAGCACATATATATATTTCAAGATGCCAGAGGCAAAACAATTATCAAAGATAACACCAGGGGTCAAGCAACTGCTGAGAGGGGTGTTCATTTCCACCCAACCGTAAGCTTAGAAACTCCCAGCGGATTTACCACTAGCCACCCCCGAGCTGAGAACATGATGCTGTGAGACTGCGTCTCTGTTTTCCAGTGACCAGGAGTGAAGGTTGAAATCCTTCCTCTCTGCTATCACTCACTCTACATAATGCCAGAGTTCTCCCCTCACGTCTGCCCCCCAATTGCTTCTACCCCACACATTATCCTCTTGCGAGGTTGCGTGTGGCGTAATTTCCCTCACGCTGGTCAATCATGATGGCTCTACAGATAGGTGGTTCACCTCCCCATCCCTCATTAAGCCATCTACCTGCTATCCTGCGAGACATTTAATTCGGGGCCAGTGGAGTCCAAATACGGTATTAATTCTCCATGGAAGTTAATGCCACCTTTCCAGGTGCCTTCCACTACCATCGTGGTCTCTTTTCTACACATCCCCTCTCAGCAGTCCTGCAATAAAATTCATAATGTTATTCACATTTATTTACCTTTTACTCAAGGTCCATTTACATCACATATTCACATTTATGAGTTTTCCATAGTTCTTGGCCAATCCAGTTCTTTTTCAAACTGGGGGAAACAGGGTGTTACAATTCCCTCCCCCTTAAAATTAACATCGTCCTCGATGTTCTTATCTACTAACATGAATTGCATGTACAGATGTAAACAAAATCGAATATGTCTGTCTCATGGAATCCTCCATTTCCCATGTAGCCTCATCTGGGCCAAAATGTTTTCACTGCACCTTGACCTTTGCAATGGTTCTGTTCTGGAGCGGGGTTTCATTTCTGTCCAGTATGCATTGGGGTTCTGGTAGAAATTCTCCCTCCGGTTCCACCTAGATCATAGACCGGTCAATTATATGATTAGCATCATGTACATATTTCTTCAATAATGAAACATGGAAAACATTATGTGCTTTTATTGTGGGAGGAAGTTCTAGCCGATAGGCTACAGGTCCCACTCTATCTAGAACCTCAAAGGGTCCACAATACCAGGGTGCCAACTTGGCACAACCTCCCATTCTCAGGGAACTCCTTCTGGGCTTAATTCTGAGATATACATGGTCTCCCATTTTGAACTCTCTTGGATTTCTCTTTTGATCAGCATAAATTTTCTGTCGGTTCTGAGTGACCTTCAGATTTTGTTTTCTCTGAGTCACTTTTTGTTCCATTTATTTCAACATGTCGGGTCCAAAATAAATCCTATTTACAGGATTACTCCAGCTGACTGGAGTATTACACAGTCTACCATAGAGGACCTTGAAGGGACTCATCTTTAAGGATGCTTGGTAGCCATTGTTGTAGGCGAATTCTACCAATGGCAGGTAGTCTTCCCATTTCCTGGGTTGATGCATTAC
>JZKD02S1531641.1:504075-529074 GCA_000966675.3 Picea glauca
CTAAAGGAAATTAATATTCACATTAAATATTTCAATATTTTATTAGATCCATTATGAAAAATTGTCCAATGGAAAATCCATGGAAATTTACAGATTGGAGGGGAAGACTATTCAATTTTTTGAATATTCGAAGCTTACCATGGACAAATATGTGTTACATTTTGATTTCCATTCCATTGATATGAATAATGTGGATGTTATTCTTGGATATCCTTGGATGGCATCAATTGGTATAATTAATGTAATGTGGAAAAGAATTTTGTGAAGATTTGGTATAGGAAAAATAAAATTGCATTGCAGGATATGTCTCTTAGCAAGAAATAAGGGCCCATAGGGGCAACTAAAAAATGGCATTGTCTAATTGTTCAACGTTTTTCCCTCCTCGTCGGAATCTGAAAACATAAATCCGCATGAAATCACAACTTTTTGTTGTTTAAATTGCATTTATGAATGCAGAAATGGATTCAGTGTGATGAAAAACCCCTAGAGCACTCGGATTATACATATTTAACCACTCAAATCTACAGATCCAACAATATCTTGCCGAATTTTTGGAAAATATCTTCAACAAAAAAAAATGTTCGAAAAAGGACAAAAATGTAGCACATTTAGACTACATATTAAAAATGTTCTTGCAAAGTCTAAAATTGAATCAATAGAAGAATATACATAAGGACAACACTAGGAAGGAGATAAAAAAAAATCCAAGAAGCTCAATGACTCGAAGGAACATCATGTTGAAGAGTCAAAGCAAGAAAAATTGAGAGCTAAGGTTGATGTATATTTCCATCCACACCATATAGAGAAACAACAGTCATCAAGGCAAGGGTGGGACCATAAAAAAAATTATTATGGACCAACATGGCACTAGAATAGAAAAGAGTCAAGAGGGACATGGAGGAATACTGGCACTAAAGGACGATATCATCATAGAGAAACAACCCACTGACACCAAAGGTGTGACAAGAATCAAGATCAAGGTGGAAAGGCAGTAGTTGGAAATCATGTTCATCTTCCATTAGGATGGATGGATGCTCGTACTTGGTACTGATTGGATACATTGATTAGTCGATCATATTGTATGTTTTTTTCCCATTTTTCATGGACAAAACATGCGAAGGGGGATGGAATCTAGTATACCTAGGTGATAATATGGGGTACCTAGATAGGTACCCATTGGGAATAATAATAGATAATTCTATGTAATGAAGGCCATTATCAGTAAATAAGTCCTATGTAGTAGTGTGAACACAATAAATGTAACAAGGCTTATTAGAAGGTTCCACCTACTAGAAGGTTCTTTCTCTAGAATTTTCTTAGGAGATAAAACGTACTATATAAAGAAGTGTAAGGAATGTAATAAAGTATGGTGAAAAACAATTGTAACAAGCAATGATTTCTTTGGAGTGCTTTCCTTCCATAAGGAATAATAGATGGTGTTACCATACCTCAAGGGTTTTCTCTACAATTCTTTTGTTCATTAATTTATGTGAGTGATTTGGTTCTATATTCTATTTTTAGATATGAGGTACATAAAACTTCCATGTGGTCTCCTTCTAGAACCAATTCTATTGAGGGTGTTGGATTCCCTATACTCAACAATAGGGATCAAACCCAAGGATGAGACCCAATTAGACTCCTACCTTTTTGGTTTGAAATGATCCTCCAGTTTATGGCTTGACAACCTTTTGATGGACTTTAATGGTTTGAAATATTCTTTATTATTTTCTTGTTTTCGGTTGTCTACCTATATGCAGAAGGGAAAATTTTATCTATTTTATAAAAAGATAATTATTCCTTTAAGATGACCAAGCATGATGGTAAATAAAAAAATGAGAATTATATAAATACGAGATCAACCTTTGAAATAATTATATCAGGAATCTAGTATATCATAACATTTTATAGAAACACATAGATAACAATATAAATAGAGAAATTGAATGCAAGATATAGAGAAATAATTCTATGATACCTCATCCACCAAATTTTAATGAGTATTTACTAAAATTTCTATAAATTAATCCATGCATAAAGATAATCTTAATTGTAATAATAAATTCTTACTAGATGAATCTGACATGTCAATTGTTCATAGAGTAATCGAAAATACAAGCAAATGCACACAGAGATCCAACAAAAATCCTTGGCTCATGTAGATATTTTGAATTAAACTTTTGAAAATAGTTCTCCAATTACATTGCATAATTTTTTCTCCAACCAAAATCATCTTCTTTAGAAGTAAATCCCCCTATCTGTTTAACATTCAATCATTAAAAATAGTGTATTCAACAAAAATAAAGACTGAGAAATTTCTAGACTAAAATTGATTCAATATGACTCGTGTGATCATGGAGTTTCAAGGTTTTCATGCTTGTCAACATAGTTGGTCCACTATGAGAACACTTCGATACACCTTTGGCTATAGAGAAACTTGTGTTGGTCCATCAGGATTCTTTGTGTTCTTTGTAGCACTGAGTGTAAATTTCTATTTTGGATTTCATTTGCACCAAGCTATTAGTAGTTCTAATTTTTCCAACTGCAAATCTATGTATATGGTTGTGTTTGACGATAATTGTCATTTTTATGCTATCTTGATACTCATCAACAGTTTTCTTGAATCCCACCAATAATTCCTCAATCAACTGAAAATTGTTAGGTGACTTGAATGTTGGCAACTAGAGGTCTATCATTGCTTGGTTGATATTTTCCCACATTCTATGGAAAACATACCATTCCTCTACCATGTGATTCTTTGGCTCCTTGACAATATATTTTTGGTATTTTGTAGGTGAATGCATTTTGGCTATACTATAATTCATTAAAATATTGATTCTATGGTCCCTGACGCCAACGCCCTTCCTCACAACCCGCAGGTCGGAAGGTCCACGTCAGCTCACAGGATCTTATCTTCCTCTCGGCCTGAAGAAATCAATTGTTCTTCTATTTCCCTATCAGGAAATTTGCACCCACGGAACTCTCGAGTGATCCCCTCTCTTTACTCGTCAGGAGATCAAAACTCGTGACTTCACGAATCCAAAGGTCAGTGGTCGAGTGTTGGTTCTACGAATCCCCAAACGCTGATGCAAGTCAACGCTGACCTTTCCCTTCTCCTATCGGGACTTCTCTTATCGCGATTTCACCACTCGTGATATCAAGCAGCTTATATCCTTGACTCCCAATACCCAATGCGTCGATTACCCGACACATGTGCTAGTTGACCTTTCAACGTCCTGTCACCTCTATCGGGAATTTGGGGTTCGCGATTTCGCAAATCCTGATGCAATGTTTTCGACACTTCTCGCTGTGACACTCCGATAGCTCGTGCCACCTGTCCTCCACTCGCCGAATCCGTTGTGGCCCACACACTACCCTTTAGCTGTCGGGATATCACGTATCACGATTTCGAGATTCCCGTTACAATGTTTTGGAGTTTCGATCTACAAAACCCCGATACACGATATTCGTGTAGATCCAACGGTCCTCGTGGCCCTAATCAATGGCTCTACCCCTCCTAAGCTTTGAACCTATAGAGAATATGACGTCGTATCTCCCCTGCACCTTGGTGAGATCTAACGATCCACGGGATGTCGTGAATTCTCCTCGGAGAATACTGACCGTCTGTTTCTCCTTTTAGAAATCTGCGAAATGACTAAGCGTTCTTCCACAAAACTCATCCTTCTGCGCGTAACTTATGACACTTCTTGCCAACTTTCAAGGAACAACTTGTCTACGTTGTTCTTCAACAACTCAAAGGCCTATCCTTCCTGAGATTTTCCCATGGCTTTAAGTTCTTAGAAAGAAAATCCTTGCTCGCACTCCTTGCGACAACCCTTCAAACACTTTCAAGTGTTTAATACTTCGACTCTGCGCACACCTGCAGTAGCAATCCTTCGATACTTCACTCAGGTTTTCAACCCTGATATTCTTACCCAGCCTACGCACTCCTTGCATGGCTCTTGTGCCTATCTGCACCTTCTGGATGAACGAGAACAAAAGCTATCTCTATCTGAACCCTCTGTCAACGCACTCCTTGAGGACACTTCAACTGCACTCCTTGCAAGAATTCTCTGGCTCAAATAGAGAAACAATTGAAACCCATTTCTTCTTCCTTTCAGACTTCACTCAGAACATGAAATCATATACACAGCACATAAAAGAAAATGTATAACAGAAGCAAACATTCATGAGCATAACATCAATACACAGAGAACAACACAAACCATGAATTTGAATCAAAGCTCTTCTATTAATTCAAATGTTTGTACATGGGTGTTCTTACACAACTCTCTTCTTCTCTCATGTGTTCTTCATACACAAATTCTCATAATAATCTTACAATTCACAATGAGGGTGTCTATATCCCGTTTCCCTCTTGCGCTCTAAAACTGTCTAGTCTAGAATTAAATTTCTATCTACTTTACATTAACTACTTTAAATGTCGTCTACCTACTAAGGACGAGAGCTATCCGCTCAAGGTCCATTTAAAATATACAAGTGTGCCTCTTATTAAATGACTTCGTTTAATATCGTGCAACCACCTCAAGGTGTTTTCAAAATTTATGCTGGCTTGTCTAGCTGTCCTTCCACTTCCGCGCTGGCTCACTTGATGTGTTGGCGATGCTCCTGCATCATACTCCCTCGCTTGAAACTTTTCATGGGCTCCTATTCATGAGCTTCTGCATGGTCTGTCCATGCTTCTGTATCTCCGCTTCAGATTCCTAGCTGGCATATTCAACTGGATGGTTCTTCCATTTGACCAGATACTCAAAGTATTTCTTTTGCCTGGTCCTTTTGCTCACTCTCTTATCTAGTATGCATTCCATCTGCGGCTTCTCTGCAACTGGCAGTTGTTTCCTCCACTGGATCATTGGTTTCTCACCTCCAGTCTCTGCTTCCCCAAATTTGTATGGGTATAAATATGAGATATTGAATATCGGATATATTCTAATCCCATCGGGCAATTCAATCTCATAAGCATTGTTCCCAAATTTCTTCAAGACCTTGCATGGCCCGATTTTCTTCATCTTCAACTTATTATATGTTCCTCTCGGGAACCTTTTCCTTCCTCAAATGTGCCAGAACCAGATCACCAACCTCAAACTGAAGTTGTCTTCTATGTTGATCTACTCTGTGCTTGTACTCCTGGCTTGAATTCAGCAGTCACAGCTTCACCTGGTTGTGAAGTTCTTTCATCTCCTCTGTGAATCCCTCTACACTAGCGCTCCTAGTAGCAGTCTGTTCTGAATCCGTCAGTTCATAAATTCCTCTCAGTTGCATGCCATAAACAATCCAAAATGGACTCTACCCTGTGCTCCTATTCACTGAGTCGTTATATGAAAAATCTGCTTGCAACAATATATTGTCCCAACTACTGTGGTGCTCTATCACCAAGCTTCTCAGCAAGTCTCCTAGACTTATGTTGACCACTTTTGTCTATCCATCCGTCCGCGGATGATAAGCTGAACTAAACGATAAGTTAGTTCGTAGCTTCTTCCATAAGGTCCTCCAAAAATGACCTATGAACTTCATATCTCGATCTGAAACTATGCTTCTCGGCAACCCATGAAGTCGAATGACCTCCTTGAAAAACAAATTTGCAATGTGAGTCGCATCGCTGGTCTTCTAACATGGAATGAAATGTGCCATTTTGGAAAATCTATCCACTACCACAAATATTGAATCACAACCTCTTTGTGTTCTTGGAAACCCCAATACAAAATCCATGCTTATCACATCCCACGGCCTTTCTGGTATGGGCAATGGTTGATAGAATCCCACATTTTGCTTTCTCCCTTTCAAATGCTGGAAAATTCTGCATCTGTCTACAAATATCTTGACCTCTTATCACATCCCTGGCCAAAAGTATGACTCGCTCAGCTTTGTGAATGTTTTGTCATGACCAAAATGTCCGATCAATCCTCAGTTGTGTTTCTCCTTCAGCAAGTTCTCCCTCATGGAGCATTTCAGAATACATAGTTGATTGCCCTTAAACAACAATCCTTCCTGGATCATGTACTCGGCCCATTGGCTTCTGTCTCTGAGAACTGGATTCTCAACTGCTCCATACACTTCTCCAAAATCCTGATCATCTGCGTACATGTCCCTGAGATCATCAAAACCTAACGTCTTGACTTTGAATTTCTGCAATAGAAAACACTTCATGCTCAAAGCATCAGCAACTTTGCTAGCAGTACCATAAATATGTTTGATCACAAATGTGAAATTCTGCATATACTCGACCCATTTGACATGTTTCTGATTCAACTTCTCCTGTTGATTCACAAACTGCAATGCATGATTATCATTGTATAGAACAAACTCCTTGGGTATCAAGTAATGCCTCCATTTCTTCAATGCCTGTATGATAGCATAAAACTCCTTATCATACGTGGATTATTTCAATTTCGCCTCATTCAGCTTCTCGCTGAAGTATGCTATCGGTCTGTCTTCCTGACTCAAGACTGCCTCGATTGCAAACCCACTTGCATCGCATTTCACCTGAAATGTCTTCTAGAAATCCAGCAACACCAAAACTGGTTGTTCCGTAATCTTCCTTTTCAACAACTTGAAGCTCTTCTCGGCTTCTTTTGTCCAGTGAAAATATTTATGTCTTTTCTTCACTGTATCCATCATCTTTGCGCTAATTCCACCGAAATTCCTGATGAACTTCCGGTAGAAACTAGCTAACCCGTGAAAACTTCTCACCTCAAATATGTTCTTCGATGATGGCCAATTCTTGATTACCTCCACCTTATCCGGATCCATCCTCAACTCATTTTCCTAAATAACAAACCCCAAGTAGATGAGTTTTGTCTTGATGAATGAGGACTTCTTCATATTTATCAACAACTTCTCCCGCTGTAATTTCTGTATCACTGTAGCCAAATGTTTCAGATGCTCCGCTGTTGTTTTATTGAAAACCAGTATGTCATCCAAATACACAATGACAAATTTCCTAATGTACTCCCTCAAGACTTCGTTCATCAACCTCATGAAGGTACTCAGTGCATTTTTTAATCCAAATGGCATAACAAGCCATTCATACAATCCTTCCTTTGTTTTGAATGTTGTCTTCCATTCATCGCCTTCTCTCATGTGAATCTAGTGATAACCGCTTTTCAAATCAATCTTTGAAAAGTATTTTTCTCCACTTAAGTAATCCATCAGATCATCCATCCTCAGCAATGGAAATCTGTACCTGATGGTTATCTTATTGATCTCCCTTGAATCAGTACACATCCTCCAGCCTCCGTCTTTTTTCGGACTGAGTATTGTTGGAACAACACATGGACTCAATCTTTCCCTGACCAAACCTTTGTCCAACAAATCCTGGACTTGCCTTTTAACCTCCTCATTCTCCTACAGCATCAATCTGTACGTGGCTTTGTTTGGAAAACTGGCCCCTGGTATGAGATCAATATGATGGCTCACACTCTTGATTGGTGGCAACGAACGAGGTAATTTGTCCACTATGATGTCAGTGAACTCTTCCAGCAGTTCCTGAACTTCATCTGGTAAATCATCCACTCTTGTGCTAGTCAGAACAATCTTTGGCTTTCTGACCACAATGAATTGTGAATCCTCCTTCTTCTTAACCTCATTAAGAAGTTCCTTCCCACTCATGAGAAGTACAATGTTTCTTACTTCCGGCTTCACCTCCTTATCCTTTATCAGAAGCAACATGTGTGTCCTCCCATTCTTCTCCAGGGTGTATGTGTTCATTCTCCCATCATGAATCACATTTATGTCATATTTCCATGGTATACCCAGCAATGGATGACAAACATCCATAGGAATGACATCACATATGATCTTATCATTATATCCTCCTATCTTGAATTCAACCAAGCATTGTTTTGTGACAGTTACCTAGTGTCCTTTCTGTAGCCATGAAACTCTATATGGGCTTGGATGATCAGTCGTCTCCAGCTCCAGCTTCTCTACCATCTCTATAGAAACGAGATTATCCATGCTACCACTGTCTACAATGACCTTTCATACCCTGTCCTTGTTCTTGCAAGCAGTCCTAAAAAGTCTGGTCCTTTGGACTGTACTTTCCACCTCCTTATCATGTGTTAAAAGGACTTTTCGCATCATGAGCGATCTTCCGCCTTCAGCATCTTCTGCTTCAACATCTCGCCTCTATGCTTCGTTGATGTGAGCTTCTCCAATGTCCTTTTTCTCTGGACACTCGTAAGAATTGTGCCCATTCTTCCCACATGTGAAGCATGTTATTACTCCACCTTTTCCTCTTCCTCTACCTCTAGTACGAGGAAAAGTGTTGTTGTCAGCATAATCTCCTCTCTTCTCATTATGCTACCCTCTTTGTTCAAAATATGGCCCTCTCTATGAGGTTCCACCTCTCTTTCCTTCACCCTGAGGTTTCTTCAAGTATTCCCTGGGCTTCTAGAATTTATCCTGGGCAACTGCTTTGCCTCTGGGTTGACTTCTGCCTCTGCCCCTCTAACTCTGTTTTCGGCTCATCTTCTCCTCAGCTTTCAGAGCCATCTGATAAGCATCTTCCACCATTCGGATGGTTACCATGCTCATCTCATCCTGGATATCATATCTCGGGCCATTCATATATCTGGCAACTTTTTCATCATCGCTCTCCCGATGACCTGCCCTGATGTTCAGTTTATAGAATTCCTCAGTGTATTCTTTCACTGTCATCAGCTTCTATCTCAGGTTCTACATTCTCCTGAACAGATAAATCTGGTAGTCCCTGGGGATGAATTTCGCCTTCATATTCACGATCATCCTGTCCCAACTCTTAATCTTCTGCTTTCCCTTGCAATGTCTATCAGCTTGTAGTTCATATCACCACAATGTTGCATGTCCCTTCAAGCGTGTGACAACATGCTTTACTTTCTTATCTTCTTCGACATCTTCATAATCAAAGTAAGTATCCAGAGCTCTAATCCAGTCTAGAAGCTCCTCTGCATCCAAGTTTCCCTCATAAACTGGAATGTCCATTTTTGCTCTTGCACCCATCCTGGCAATAGCTTTGACCAAACGCTTGTTTTATGCATCTTCAGCTGCAACTTCTTCTTCAGGTTCATCCTTGACTTCGCTTTCAGAATCACTCAGATCCCCTGCATTGGTTGTGCATCTTTGTGCTATCTCCATATCTTCGAGTATAGCTCGGAGATCACGCATTTGTCTCTCTATGGCTAGATCTTCCATCTGCCTGCCTCTTCGTCTCTGCACCTCCCTATCCTCTAGATCGGATGACTGTCTATCTCTTCTTGGCGGCATGGAGAATTCTCCTCTTCTCTGCTACAGAAAGCAAAGAACCTTTCTGTTCTCTGATACCACTTGATGCCAACGCCCTTCTCACAACCCGTAGGTCAGAAGGTCCACGTCATCTCATAGGATATTCTCTTCCTCTCAACCTTAAGAACTCAATTTTTCTTCTATTTCCCTATCAAGAAATCTACACCCACAAAACTCTCGAGCGATCCCCTCTCTTTACTCGTCGGGAGATTGAAACCCGTGACTTCACGAATCCAAAGGTCAGTGGTCGAGTGTTGGTTCTACAAATCCCCGAACGCTGATGCAAGTCAACGCTGACCTTTCCCTTCTCCTATCGGGACTTCTCCTATCACAATTTCACCACTCGCGATATCAAGAAACTTATATCCCCGACTCTCGATACCCGATGCATCGATTACTTGACACGCGTGCGAGTTGACCTTTCAACATCCCGTCACCTTTATCGAATATTCGGGGTTTGCAATTTCGCGAATCCTAATGCAATGTTTTCGACATTTATCGCTGCGAAACTCCGATAGCTCATGCCACCTGTCCTCCACTCGCCGACTCCACTATGGCCCACACACTACCCTTTAGCTGTCAGGATATCGCATATCTCGATGTCGCGATTCCTGTTACAATTTTTTGGAGTTTCGATCTATGAAACCTTGATACATGATATTCGTGTAGATCCAACGGTCCTCGTGGCCCTGATCAACAGCTCTGCCTCCCCTGAGATTTGAACCTATAGATAATATGACACTGTATCTCCCCTACACCTTGGTGAGATCTGACGATCCACGGGATGTCGTGAATTCTCCTCGGAGAATATTAACCGTCCGTTTCTCCTTTTAGAAATATGTGAAATGACTAAGTGTTCTTCCAAAGAACTCGTCCTCCTGCGAGTAACTTATGACGCTTCTTGCCAACTTTCAAGGCACAACTTGTCTGCACCGTTCTTCAACAACTCAAAGGCCTATCCTTCCTAAGCTTTTCCCATGTCTTTAAGTTCTCAGAAGGAAACTCCTTGCTCGCACTCCTTGCGGCAACCCTTCAAACACTTTCAAGTGTTTAATACTTTGACTCTGCGCACACCTGCAGTAGCAGTCCTTCGATACTTCACTCAGGTTTGCAACCCTGAGATTCTTAACCGGCCTGCGCACTCCTTGCAGGGCTCATGTTCCTATCTGTACCTTCTGAATGAACGAGAACAAAAGCTATCTCTATCTGAACCCTCTGTCAACGCACTCCTTGCGAACACTTCAACTGCACTCCTTGTAGGAATTCTCTGGCTCAAATAGAGAAACAATTGAAACTCATTTCTTCTTCCTTTCAGACTTCACTCAGAACATGAAATCATATACACAACACATAAAACCAAATGTATAAAGGAAGCAAACATTCATGAGCATAAATGCAATACACAGAGAACAACACAAACCATGAATTTGAATCAAAGCTCTTCTATTAATTCAAATGTTTGTACATGGGTGTTCTTACACAGCTCTCTGCTTCTCTCAAGTGTTCTTCATACACAAATGCTCATAATAATATTACAATGCACAATGAGGGTGTCTATATCCCGTTTCCCTCTTGCGCTCTAAAAATGTCTAGTCTAGAATTAAATTTCTATCTACTTTACATTAACTACTTTAAATGTCGTCTACCTACTAAGGACAAGAGCTATCCGCTCAAGGTCCATTTACAATATACAAGTGTGTCTCTTCTTAAATGACTTCATTTAAGATCACGCAACCACCTCAAGGTGTTTTCAAAATTTATGTCGGCTTGTCCAGTTGTCCTTCCGCTTCCGCGCTGGCTCGCTTGATGTGTTGGCGATGCTCCTGCATCAGTCCCCCTCCCCTCAATCCTTTTGAATTAATTTGATGAATTCAACTTGGCTTAAGTCCCTGACACCTTTTTCACTCCACTTCAGTACTTCATTATGTTCTATAGAAAGCTACAGTGTTTCCTCCTATAATTCAACCACCTTTTTCAAAACTGTGTCTTGGATTTACTGGTGTTTGTCGTTCTCTTCAAGGAGGTATTTAAAACATTTATAAGCACCTCCAGTTTCCTAATAGTAATGAACCTGAGGTTGGAGTGATGCCAATTATTTTCTTGCATCTTCTATCTCCTTTTTGTATTCCATAGACTTGTTCAACAAGGCATTTGAAATGGAAATACATGCAGATACTAATTCATTGATCGAAGCCATTTTTGCATCCAATATATTATTTCCTTGAAGGTACAAAGTATGCCACTATCCATTGTGATATTTCACTTACTTTGTGTTCTTCTTATGATTGATTTCCTCTTTTGGTCATAGGAAAGAGATTCCAAATATGCAACTTCATTGACTAGTTGGGGTATGGGTTTATCTCTCCAAGATAGAATGTTCTTCAAACTCCCACATGTATGGATTTGTTCCATCATGGTTTCTTGATCTTTTCTGAGTGAGTGGGTTTCTTGAGATTTCCTAGCTAATTGGGTTTCTTGCAAGGTTTGCTCCTTTGTAGACAACTTCTTCTCCTTTTCCTGCTACTTCAAGGTTGTATCTTGAGTTTCTCGAGTATCTTAATCTTTCCCAATTGATTGTGTTTCTTGGGTATCTTGAGGCTTTGAATTCTCTTTATTTCCGTTAGGATCAATGACACTCTCAGTCGAAATTGCAGTACAATTCTAAGCCTAAAAATCAACTTCTTTTGTGGTATCCCCTTTAGCCCCTTGTGTATCCTTATATTTCGTCAAACCCTAAGTAGGATTTTAAGTAGCTGATAAGATTCCATCCATTATGGGGATGATTGTATTCACCACTTATTCTTCCTCCTTTTTTAAATCAATCACATCAAAAGGTTTAGGATTTTTTCGTGCCTTTTCTTGTTCCAAATTCCTTTGTTCCTCTTGACTTTTTCTATTTTTTCAATTTCTTCCTTCTATGTTTGCTCAATCTGATCTTTATTTTGTTTTTCTACCAGTTTCTCTGTTACTCTCTTATGTTCTTCTAAATACTGTAGGGCTCTATCTTCATTTTATTTCTTTTTTTGTTCTAACAAATATCTATTCCTTTGTTTTTCTTCTGCTTTTCCTTTGTTTAATGAGCAATTCCTGGGAAGCATCTTCCTCATGCTTCTTCTTCAAATATTCTTCAGTCTTCCACTATAGTTATTGTTCTTGAAGAATCCTATCATGTTCATATTGAATGGATTTAAACTCAGTTTCTTCCTTTATCCTTGCTTCATCTTTCAACCTTTCTTCCTTTATTTCCTTCCTTGAAGTAGCTCCTTGGATTATTATTTTTATTTGGTCCTCTAATGACATAGAGCCAAAAACAATGACATATGGATTGGATTTCATTTTCTCAACCTATTACCAATCTTATGCATTCTCGGTGAAAATATATTCATGTCATTTTTCATGTGCATGAGGCCAACTAATCGATACTTGTTCAACATGTTTGACCATTAATCCTTTGGTATCATGCCTCCTAAAACTGCCAGTTTTGAATTTGTATTCAAGTTGTATCTATCCTTCTTCCTTGGCCTGCTTGGAATCCTTGATAGAATAATATCCAATTTGTAAGTTGTATGGTATGAAGATTGTTTTCTTATATTTCACCAATTTGGTGTTGAAACATTGCATGGCATATTGATAACACATTTAATCTATCTAGTACATAGGTTGGCAAGAGATGAGGTGGACATGTTGCTCCATAGATTTGAAGATATGTATGCTTCTCCTGAAAATACCAGTTTCCTATATACCCAAGGATATTCTTTGCTTGTTTGGACAATATAGGGCATTCTTATTTTAAAATGAGGGTATATAAATGTGCTATAAATAAATCACAAATCAAATAATATCACCTTTTTTACTTATTTTCCCATAAGATGTTGAAATAGACATGAACAAGGGGTTATGAGACCTACCAATTGATGGACAATCCAAGAAATACATTCTCTGTGCATATCACATCATGTAAAATGAGGGTACTGCACCTTCCTCAAGGTTTTGAGCTTGTTCAATTATGGTGCTAAGTTGCTTTGAGATTATGGCTCCCCAATTGAACCTCTTCCCCTACATGGCTATTTTCTAGGCTAATGGAATATATTTTTTTGTAAATTGGGATAAATCATTTTTCCCATACAATATGCAAAGTAGGATCATGAGGTACATGTATGGATCCCATAAGCCTATCATGGGGTATCAAACTCATGACCTATTGAATAACTTCTTATCTTCTTTCCACTAGTTGGATATATTTTTTCTCACATCATATTTCTGGTAAAAAGAAACTAGAAAATGCTTGTTAAGCAATTGATCCGGATTATTTTCGGAATGAAATGAAAGCAGAGATATTCAATGAAATATTCATGAAAATTGCCAGAAATAGAGAAATGAAACAACACTTGATCTCTATTAATGAAATAATTGTAAAGAGACTGTAAAAATATAGAGTGCAAGACTCGCTAGAATAATGACAACTTTATCTCTAAGAAGATATGTGATGGCTAGACTCATTTGCAAGAAGATGATTACAATGAGGCTCTGAAATCCTTTTTATGATAAACATGAATTCCAAAACCATAGACATCCAAAAACCTAACCCTAGGAGATGAAATTCTAAAAGTCATGTGGGCCATGTTTGGGTAAGTTAGTACATTAACTTCCCAGGGTCGTAATTTTTCCATACGATCTTTGTTTTAAGTGCATGATAGCCCATTGTAAAGGTCGTTTAGAAAAATATGCATTATGTCGTCAAAATATGACTATGTCTGCAGTTTTACTATGGCACACCAAAATAACATTGTTTAGGGACCCAAAACAGCCCTAGAAGTAAAACAAGATGTGCTGACATGAAAAAATACAAAATAATCCAATTGGATTAGGTGGGAGGCCACTAGTATCCACCTAGAAGATGTGTAGGGATTCAAACAATCCCGAAAGTGTAGAACCCACAATTACAAAGAAGTACAGAAGAACGTGTTGAACTAAAAACTGACAAGAGGAGCTAGTTGGAACAGGTGGGTGGTCACCAATATCCACCTGGATCAATCCTGCCCCCATAGGAAGCAATGGTATCCATTGTGTTGAGTGCCCAGGGAAGAGGGGAAATCATTTTCTTAATATGAAGCTTGGTGAGTTGTGTGCCTTGTTGGAGAAGTTGTGCTTCTCGACTTGTGGAAGACTGTCACAAACCTGTTGGTGGAGGGGTTGGATTTGTTCCACCAACTTTTTGTCTCTGGGTTTGGTGGGGCATTGTGTAGACACCATTGAAGGTGAAGAAACAATATCTTCTTTCTCTTCGATGATATGTTTTTGTTGGATGGAAGGTGTTGAGGATGTGATGGTTGTAATGGTTTTATGTGCATCCTTTGAATGGACTATGAAAAGGATGGATTTTTCAGTATGAGAGATTACCTTGCAGTGTTGTTTTGGTGGAGAAGTAGTTGGAACTACCTTTGGTATCTTATAGATCTGACCTCCTAGAGTAATAATGACACTACGGGGTCTAGAATCATAGAAAAAATGATGTTTCCACATATATGGTTGGGCGAAAACAACATCACAGACATCAAGAGGGGAAATATCACACACTACCTCATCCTTGAAGGGATGGATGCCATAGGATAGGAGACATTGTTGGATGACATGAATATCTCGTCCCTAGTGAAGCCACCCAATGTTGTATGGATGCAGATGTGGTGTTGTCGACAACCCTAACTTCTTGATGACCTTAACTGAGATGAGGTTATTTTGGTTGTCATTATAAACAATGAAATGAAATGGGGTACCCTTCACCCACATATGTGAATGGAAGAGGCACTCCCCCTCTTCAGGATCTATTTGTTCCTCTAGATGAATTTTTGTGGTCACGACAGTTGCAGTGGGGTCTCCATCGATGATCCATCTGTTTTCAATATTTTCTAGATCGGATTTTGAATTAGGGTTTGGCTCTGTGTCTTTGACCTCAACCACCAATGATTGTTTCGAGCAACATTCAACGGTGTTGTGCAAGGGGATTTTTTGGAAGTCACGCCACTTCCTAGTTTCATTCTTCATCTTACTTTACCCTTTTTGTCCTATATCTTGGACCGGTTTGTTGGAAGATTGTTTGTTGTCATTGATGTCAACCCTAGTCATTGGTTTTGGACTGCAATATTGATGAAGGTATTTGGACATGAAGGACAATGCACATGTAGACACAACACCCATGGATGGATAGTATACATCATGTTGTTTCCAATGGTAGGTGGCACATCATATGGATCCTCATGTTTGAGGAGAAACAAATTTTTGAAGATGACAAAGTGAATTGAAGAAGGAAGTACATGTGAGCCCTAAAGATAATTAAAGAAAAGAATTACAAAATAAGAAAGTGTCAGGTCAGCCCTAATATTAAAAGGAAGTGACATAAAGGGTATAAATACATATCATTATACATTCATTTTACACACATAAGTCTAATTTCATAGGAAATCTGAAGTAAAGATGGTCGGATTTCAAGAGAGGATGAAGTCTTCTGGTGATGTGTTCTAAGGTATGTTATTTACAGGTCATCTTACCATTTTCTCTATAACTTTTTTTCTAGAATGATTCAGATGGTTAACTTTTTATGGTATTGAGAATACATATCTAGGTACCTGTGGTAGAAATTTCAACTCTTTATTCACTATAAGTTTGGAGATACACTATGTGAAAGATAGGGTTTTTTGACTAGTCCTGAACCCATTCATAAACATGTGTTTTGGGTAAAACAGTCATAACGTCTCATAGAGAATCCAAATGAAGTAATACCAATTTCATTAGAAAGAGTAAGGGCTCTAGTTTCTTGTGTGTGACTTTCAGAATCTGATGTTAAATATTGAACGTGGGGCATTCTGTACAATTTCTATCTTCTGAATAAACCAGAATTGAATAAGGTCTATCATTCTCTCTATAACTTATTTTTGGGGAGGATTCAAGGAGTGAAACTTGGAGGAGTTTCAGAGAATACATTGAGTAATATTATCTATAGGATTAGAGTATTCCAAGAATTGAATAATTTCAGAAGTTGAAGAAGTCTCATGAAGCATTATCAAGTTCTATGTGATGGTTAGTTGATGGTGATGATTTAATGTAAAGTTTTATTATCTCTCATATATTCTTGGGTGGAAGAAAGGGGAAAGGATGGAGAGGTAAACTCTCTCTTGATATTGGAGGATTGTATCTTCCTCTTGGAGGTTTATCCCTCCCTTTATATTTGGAAGTTGTAGCTACCTTTGGAAGTCATTACTTCCCTTGAACAATAACTATTGATTATTTCTCATATATTGTGCATGATGTTTTGTGGTATATTGGTGTAACTCTTATACTATTGTTCATTTCTAATTGGATATAATTGAATTTTTTAAGTATAAGTTGAATTTTTTTTTAAATTTTACTTGATACTGATTCACCCCCCTCTTAGTATCAATAATTGGTATCAAATTAGGTTTCCTTCAGGACAATTTAACCACTGGAAGGAAAATCCTAAGCAGAGATGGATGACCATGAGCACATTTCAAATGGGATTCAAAGATTTGATGGAAGAAACTATGCATACTACAGTGATAGAGTGAAAACTCACCTAACATATTTGGGAGTAGACATTTCGTTCTCAGTTGTAAATGGCTATGTAATCCAAAATAATGCTCCAACCGATCCAAATGAGAAGAAGCTTATGAGTTGTAATTCAAAATCTAGACATGTTATTCTAGGAGCATTGGCACCAACCATTTCTATAAAAGTGATGGGATGCAGCACTTCTAAAGAGGTATGGGACAAACTCAAGAGTATCTAAGAAGGTGATCCAAAAGTTAAATAGGTCAATCTTCAACAACATGGATCAGAATTTGAAAATTTGAAGATGAATGAAAAGGAATATATTGAAACCTATTTTCTTAGAGTTGATGAAGTTTTTAATGCTAACAGAGGATTAGGTGAAGAGATCGATGAATCCTTGGTTGTACAAAAAGTGTTGAGATCACTTCTCTTGAGTATGATGCTAAGGTCTCCACCATTGAAGAAAATAGGGACTTGACCAAAATGACAATGGATGAATTACATGGGTCTCCTATAGCATATGAAATGAGACCAGGTACAGAAAGTGACCAGCCAAACAATGAAGCAGCCTTTAAAGCCATAAAGAAGACAAAAGACAAGGATAACGAACTTGATGAAGAAATAGAAAATTTGGTAAGAAGGTTCCAGAAGGGAAGTGGAAGATACAAAGGTAAGTCTCCTCTCAAATGCTTTAACTGTGGTAGAATAGGACATATTGTTGAAAACTGCTACTATAAAAAGAAAAGTTTCAACAATAAAAAGAGCTTCTACTCCAAGGTTGATGACATTTCCTCACATGAGAGTGATGAAGAATATAATGATGGAGGATAAGTCCTATTCATAACCCAAGAAACCCAGGATGATGATCACAAGAATTCTAAAGAAGAAGATTCAAATGAAGAAACCAACCTTGATTCCTTTTGGGGATACAAAGACAATGCATAGAGTGAACAAGAAGATGGGAATCTTGAAAAGTTGAATCATGTTGAAACTGAAAATAGCAAGCTTAGAAACACAAACATAATACTGAAAGGTAAATTGAATAGTTGTGAAGAAGAGAATTACAATCTTGAAAATACCATTGATATCTTGAAGGAACAATTAGAAGATTATGAGAAATTGAAAGAAGAATTGGATCACACAAAAGGGGAGCTACTATTAACAATAGAAAATTGAAGAAGTTAGAAAAAATCACTGAAAAATTAGATGAGATCCTTAGCAGTCAAAGATATCCAAATGACAAGATAGGACTGGGATACAATGACAGTTTGAAGACAACAAAATAAGATAAGGAAGATGAAAATGATGAAACCAAAACTCCAGAACAAGTTGAACAACAAGATAGAAGACTAGAATTCAGAAGGAATGAGACATCAAGAAGATCCTCTCCCATCAGGTATGAAAGAAATCATTATGAAAGAAACTACAAAAGAATAGATCGCGAACCCAGATGGACCACACCACAAAGAAGATCACTTACTCCCAGGTATCAAAATTTCTTTCTTGGACATTGTTATACTTGTGGAAACTTTGGACACAAGGCAATCAATTGTAGAATCAATGAAAGGAATAACTACGCAAGCTACATGAATGGTGAAAATAGTAGATATGGAAATGTTCGTAGACCTGTCAACAAAAATTATAATCCATTTGAACCATTAATGGATCAAAATATTGTATGTTACAAGTGCAATAATCTTGGTCACAAAGCATGAGATTCCAGAGAGATGAAGGAAGATAATCGTATGCCAAATGTATGTATACCAACTACAACATGGAAAAGGAAAGAAATTACACACAATGAAAACTGTCAAATAGCATTGGTCGCTAAAGAATGCAAAGAATAATATGAATGGTTCATAGACATTGGGTTCTCATCTCATATGACTGGAGATCAAAGCAAATTTATTATCTTGAAGAAAAAGGGTGGAAATGTTTCATTTGGAGATGACTCATCTACCAAAATACTTGAAAAAGGAACTGTAAATCTTGGAAGTGAAAATGTAAAATCAGGAAAAGTCCTATTGGTTGAATATATGAAGCATAATATCCTCAGTGTCAGCAAAGTATGTGATCAAGGATACACTCTTATGTTTGACTCCCAAAAATGTAAAATCAGAGAAAATAACTCAGGAAGATTGCTTGCAACTGCAAAAAGAAAACCAAACAACATACACATCCTAGACATGAAGAAGAGAGAGAATACAGAAGCCACACAAAAGGATTCCAAGGAAGAAAAAGTCCCAAAGACCAAAAACAAGGATGAAGTATTATTGAGTGCCACATGTTCAGGGGGAGCAACCCCAAAAAAGAGATTTACCTTTTGCCATTAAACTCAGGGGGAGAAACCCTACCCTTTTCCATTTATGTCAAAGGAGGAGATAAATTGGGATCATGATGATAGGGGGAGCATGAGTGTTTCCATCAATGACAAAGGGGGGTATTTTTGGAAGATTGGTTGTTGTCATTGATGTCAACCCTACTCATTGGTTTTAGACCGCAAGATTGATGAAGGTATTTGGACATGAAGGGCAGTGAACATGCAGACACAACACCCATGGATGGATATTATACATCATGTTGTCACGTGTATCCTCATGGTTGAGGAGAAATGAATTTTTGAAGATGACAAATTGAATTGAAGAAGGAAGTACAGGTCGGCCCTGAAGATAATTAAAGAAAAGAATTACAAAATAAGAAAGTGCCAAGTCAGCCCTAATTTTAAAAGGAAGTGACATAAAGGGTATAAATACATACCATTATACATTCATCTTACACACAAAAGTCAAATTTTATAGAAAACCTGAAGTAAAGATGGCTGGATTTCAAGGGGGGATGAAGTCTTCTGGTGATGAGTTCTAAGGTATGTTATTTACAGGTCATCTTACCATTTTCACTATAACTTTTTTTCTAGAAATATTCAGATGGTGAAATGGATATGGTATTGAGAAGACATATCTAGGTACCTATGGTAAAAATTTGAGCTCTTTATTCACTACAATTGTGGAGATACACTCTTTGGAAGACAAGGTTTTTTGTCTAGTCCTGAAGCTAGTCATAAACAGGTGTTCCGGGTAAATCAACTCACTCTGACTCTTCCAACTTCTGATCATGAAATGGAGCCTTGCAACTTGCAATATCCTTCCTTCACATGCCCACAGTTGTGACCAAGCATTTATCCATAAAGTGCTTTGGCGATTTCGCATTTTGGCATTCCTACATTTCGGCATTCATGTGGTGAAGTGTTTTGACACTTCCAACTCCCGGTATCTGAAACTTGCACCAAAAGGTGTTTTTCACATTTCGGCATTCCGACATTTTGGCATTCATGTGGTGATGTGTTTCAACAATTCCAACTCTCGGTATCTGAAACCTGTACCAAAAGGTGTTTTTCGCATATCGGCATTCTGGCATTTCGGTATTCCTGTGGTGAAGTGTTTCGACACTCCAACTCCCGGTATCCGAAACCTGCACCAAAAGGTGTTTTTCTCATTTTAGCATTCCGACATTTCACAACTTTGGGACTCCTGTGATGAAGAGTCTCTACTCTTGACAACTCCAACTCTTGGTATCCAAAACTCCGAAATGGAGATTAAGTCGTGGTTTGATGTGCCTGTTTCAGGATTTTAGCGTTTCACATTTCGCAACTTCGGGACTCCTATGATGAAGAGTCTCGACTCTTGACTCCTCCAACTCCCGATATACAAAACTATGAAATGGATATTAAGTCCACTAGCTTCTGATCTTTCCATACCATCATCGCTGCTAATCTTCCTTGCCTGCATGTTTTCCATTGTTGTCTCCTAACTGTAAACCTGCTAACGTCGCTACTATTCTTTCATGTAACCATACCTTCATGGTTGTTGTTCTTGCCATCAATAACTGTAAGCATGCTATCATTGCTACTGTTATTTCCTATAGACATGCCATTGTTGTTTTTGTTCTTTCCATCAATGACAAGCACACTCTTCTTGAAAACATGCCAACAGAGACTCATGAAAGTTGTGATTTCATATTGTAACTCTTATATTTATATTTCTTCTTATTTGAATATATAGCAGATTTGAGGATCAAAGGTTGTCAATGATTTATGGATCCCTAAGCAGTAGAGGATCTATTGTATTTTTCCCATCAGTCATTGTTTATATTCAAGTATTTGTTGATTCATTAAATTGAGAGGATCTATGTTTATTGAACATTCTACCTTATGCTTTCCTTCTTAATTCTTCCACTTATCAGCATATAATCTTGTTTTCTGTTGAGCATCTTTTGTGCCTTTGATGAGTAGGATGTTTGTGACTCCATTGCCCATCAGTGTATCCTTCTGATCTATAGTTTGCAACCTTCTCTCTTTCTTTATCCATCTTGTTGATCCACCTATTCAAAACAAAAATTATCTTTTACATTCTGATGGGTGTTGAGCTTACACTTTAGCAATCAAAGTGTGACTTTCATTGCTAACATAATTGGCGACGTTGCCAGGAATGGATTTGAGCTGATTGAAAAGATCCCTGGGAAGAATTTCACTGCACATCTCTAGCTTTAGATGGTGACTAAAGTTGGACACCTTCAAGACTGCACATTCACCATGGAAACTCCATTATTCAGAATCTGTTGGTGACTCCACTAGGGATGAGACAAATTAAATGGCTATGAAGGCTATCCTAGACAAGAGGTTTGCCCCACTCAATTTCTCATCCATAGATGGTTATCCACAGCCTATACCTCAAATTGATGAATGGAAAGATTTGTTGCCCAAATTTTATGAAGGTGAGGATGACAACCCTTTTGAGCATGTTCATGAATTTCATGCTTTGATGCAGCAGCTTGACATTCATCATGAAGATATATTGATGAAAATTCTCATGTATTCATTGGAAGGTGATGTGAGGAAATGGTATAGAACACTCCTTACTTCTATTATTTCCTCTTTGAAGGACTTTCATGATGTTTTTTATTCTCATTGCAAGATAATTTATCCAGCTGAAAGACTTTTTTAGAATTGTTGTGAGGGGTATGCATCATATATTTAGGATTCAGCAAGTGATTCCTCTAGCAGTGGTGATGAAGGGGATGATTGTAGAGAGCAGGACTTAGATGATGAGTTTCATAATGCTTTTCCTAAATTTGAAGAACAAATGCATCATTCATGTCAAAATCTAGGTCCCCAAGAGAAAGATCAATATGGACAATCCATAATTTCCCTTTCTCCTCCTTTTCTCAATTCTTTAAGTCAAGAGGTCATATTAGGTTCATATGTATTTCATCATGATAATAGTGTTGCATCTTGTCATGAATGAATTCATATCTTACTAGTTGTTGTTGTAATCCATCCTATTGTTAATGAACCAATGTGCCATGATTTGCCAAGTTTTGATGACTATGAGGATGTTTTCACTGAACAACCAGTTGTCCCAGCTATTGTACTAATACCCTTAGCCATTAATAGTCAAATGGTTATTAATTCACCTTTGTATGATGATTATGAAGATGATTTACATGAACATTTTGTTGAAGACATTATATCATAGAAGTACCCTTCACATCAAAGCAACAATATCTTGTTTCAACCCTCATGTCATATTTTTGTTGCTGAAAAGGAAGAAAAAGATGATAATCTAATTTTAGAGAGTGAAAAACTGAGAAATTGGGACCATAAACCAAGCTATGATGAATATACCTCACAATCAAAAGATAATATAGAAGAATGTAGTTTCCCAAGAACTTATAATTGTGATGAATTTCCCTATCAACCCCTTATTCCTCTTGAAGACACAAGCAGCCAACATCAAATGCCATGTGATCAAATGAGAAAGGTTGAAATTAAAGAAAGAAAAGCATCACTAAGCATTTTTCCTGATACACCTCATGACCAGGAGTGGACCAAGGCCATATGCATTGAGAATGAATCAGAAAATCAGCAAGCCATACAACAACCAAGAACAGTGGAGTAAGGACCTAATGCAATAATTTTCCTTTTTACACAAAGCAATGTCACAGAAGCAAGTATTGATGATGTTTTTTAGGATCCATTTGTAGCATGTCTGTAAGCAGTAAGTGGGCCTAGGCTCATTGATTTCTTCAATGGAAAGTGTATTGCCAATTTTTTCTTTGACATGCCTTCAAGTAAGAATTATCTCTGGTGCTTAAGGAAGCACATTTAAAAGCTTCAAACAATTGAAAAAATGATGAAATGGCTTCATTGGTTGTTTCATGTAACTTGAATGCTTCATTTTCCCAATAATTAGAGTAGGTGTGTGCAATAATCTTGCCGAACAAGCATCATTTTCATCATTTTTGTAAGTTTCAGTTTTCATTTTCATTTAGTTTTAGTTGAAGTTCACAAATCAAAGAAAATTGCAGAGGTTAAATGTTGGAAGAATCCCTAGGATAAGGCACTGAAACTACAAGAGTTCTTAGAGCCTCACAGATAGGAATCTATCCCCCATGGAGCCTATGTTATCACAAGATTGGTTTATTCCTCAGCGTTGTATAAATCCTTCATTATTCATTTTGGCAAATGAATACAATTGTTATGGGATATTTTATTTATTTTGGGTACAATTGAAATTATATTGGTTTATGCTCAATATCCAAGTTCAAGCATAAAAATCACTCATGGATTTGCGCTACCCAATCACATGTAGACACATAGGCAGGCACTACCTAAATTCTGGCAGAAAACGAATTGTGCAGAGTTATTTTACCAGTTTTGAGTCACTAACTTCAAACTTGGATTGTGAACAATTGAGAAGCTATTTTCTAAAAATGGAGGAGTTTTTTGTTCATAACATTCCAAATAAAAAAAAACTCTCTCAATTTTTCAAAATGTGTTATGGTTTGAGAGATATTAGATATATAAGTGGTGCTACCAAATCTGCACAACGACGCTACCGAATTTTCTGTAGCGGTCACGGTTTTGATATTCGCCTTGTTGGGAGGTTGACACCTGTCAAGGAGGATTCGAAAGGATTCTCAAGGATCAGTTAGATGTCAAGGGACACCTGCACCTATGATTTAGCTCCATCAAAGGCCTAATGAAATGAGGTGGAAACAATTTATCAATGACTTCCAACAAATTCCTGAAAATTAGCAGTTTGTTGGATTTTTGTCTCTTTGAAAATTAGAATCCAATGTAGGAGATGGGATTCGACCTCCTAAGGTTATTTGGATGCTATTTTCTATTTAAAGAAGGAGATATCTCTTGTAGAAGGAGGATTCATGAGCCAAGAGAGGCTAGAGAGAGCAGGAGTAGGCAGTTTTTCTGTGTGTGTTCATTTGTAAGCCTGTGGGCATTTTAGGATTGTAAGCATTACTGCTATTGGAGACTCATGAGAGCTATGATTTCATATTGTAACTCTTCTATTTATATTTCTTCTTATTTGAATATATTGCAGATTTGAGAATCAAAGATCTGTTGTATTTTTCCCATCAGTCATTGTTTATATTCAAGTATTTGTTGATTCATTAAATTGAGAGGATATTTGTTTAGTGAACATTCTACCTTATGTTTTCCTTCTTCATTCTTCCACTTATCAGCATATAATCTTGTTTTCTGTTGAGCATATTTTTTGCCTTCGATGAGTAGGATGTTTGTGACTCCATTGCCCATTGGTGTAGCCTATTGATCTACAGTTTGCAGCCCTCTCTCTTTATTTATCCATCTTGTTGATCCACCTATTCAAAACCATAATTATCGTTTGTTGGATTACTGAGTGTGGGGTGAATCAGTAATAACGTAATTATAATCCTTTTTCTTCACATGGTATATCAATGTAGAATTATTATCTAATAATGAGCATTAATAAATAAACAATTACACACATGCACAGTACACCAGTGTTTTACGTGGAAACCCAAATCGGGAGAAAACCACGAAATTTTTTTTCTTATATGTCTTGAAGAATTACATTCATTGGAAGCACCAAATTCCTTTGTTTTCTAGCTGCAAATGGAAGGAGGTTCCAACCTCCTAGTTTCTCAAGATACAACCTGAGGGAAGCTCCAACTCCCCAAATATTTGGCTACAACCAGAAGGAGGCTACAACCCCCAATGTCCTCCGGCTACAACCAGAAGGTGGCTACAACCACCTTTCCTTGCCCCATCCTGCCACCCTGAAGTAGAAGTAGAATGATGGAACCACTGTCACACTATCA
>JZKD02S1531641.1:530766-541313 GCA_000966675.3 Picea glauca
GGCTTTCACCATAAGGGGACCACTTTGGAGTTCATCCATATTTACTTCTTATAAACCATGACAAAACAATAATGATTCATATTTACATCAAACACTATTGGTTCCATTACCCAAAACTTTGTGCTATGGGTCTTTCTTCAAGGGTTGACATCAATGACAACCAACCTTAATCAACATCTTTTACATTATGATGGGTGTTGAGCTTACAATTTAGCAATCAATGTGTGACTTTCAGTGCTAACATAATTGGTGTTGTTGCCAGGGATGGATTTGAGTTGATTGAAAAGCTCCCTGGGAAGAACGACACTACACAGCTCCAACTTTAGATGGTGACTAAATTTGGACACCTTCAAGACTGCATATTCACCATAGCAACTACATTGTTCAGAATCTATTGGTGACTCCATTGGGGATGAGACAAATTAAATGGCTATGAAGGCTATCCTTGTCGAGAGGTTTGCCCCACTCAATTTCTCAGCCATAAATAGTTATCCACATACTGTGCCTCAAATTGATGAATGGCAAGATATGCTGCCCAAATTTTATGAAGGTGAGGATGACAACCTTTTTGAGCATGTTCATGAATTTCATGCTTTGATGCTGGATCTTGACATCCATCATGAATATATATTGATGAAAATGTTCATGTATTCATTGGAAGGTGATGTGAGGCAATGGTATAGAACACTCCCTTCTTCTAGTATTTCCTCTTTGAAGGAATTTCATGATGTCTTTTATTCTCATTGCAAGATAATTTATCCAGCTGAAAGACTTTTTCAGAATTGTTGTGTGGGGTATGCATCATATATTCAGGATTCAGCAAGTGATTCCTCTAACAATGATGATGAAGGGGATGATTGTAGATATCATGACTTATATGATGAGTTTCATAATGATTTTCCTAAATTTGAAGAACAAATTCATCATTCATGTCAAAATCTAGGTCCCGAAGAGAAAGATCAATATGGACAATCCATCATTTCCCTTTCTCCTCCTTTTCTTGATTCTTTAAGTCAAGAGGTCATATTAGTTTCAGATTTATTTCATCATGATAATAGTGTTGCAACTTGTCATGAATGAATTCATAGATTACCAGTTGTTGTTGTAATCCCTCCTATTGTTAACAAACCAGTGTGCCATGATTTTCCAAGTTTTCATGACTATGATGATGTTTTCACTGAACAACCAGTTGTCCCAGCTATTGTACTAATCCCCTCAGCCTTTAATAGTCAAATGGTCATTGATTCACCTTTGTATGATGATTATGAAGATGATTTCCATGAAAATTCTGTTAAAGACCTTATATCAGAGAAGTACCCTTCACATCAAAGCAACAATAGTTTGTTTCAACCCTCATGTCATATTTTTGTTGCTGAAAAATAAGAAAAAGATGATAATCTAATTTTAGAGGGTGAAAATTTGAGAAATTGGGACCATAAGCCAAGCTATGATGAATATCCCTCACAATCAGAAGATAATATAGAAGAATTTAGTTTTCCAAGCACTTATAATTGTGATGAACTTCCCTATCAACCCCCTATTCCTCTTGAAGACAGAAGCTCAGTTTCATCAAGAAGCCAAGATCAAATGGCATGTGATCAGATGAGAAAGGTTGGAATTAAAGAAATACAAGCATCACTAAGCCTTTTTCCTAATACACCTCAAGATCAAATGCCTCTCTTGAATGCCTCATTTTCACAATAATTAGAGTAGGTGTGTGCAATAAGCTTGTTGAACAAGCATCATTTTCATCATTTTTCTCAGTTTCAGTTTTCATTTGCATTTAGTTTCAGTTGAAGTTCACAGATCAAAGCAAATTGCAGAGGTTAAAGGTTGGGAGAAGCCCCGGGATAAGGCACTGAAACTACAAGAGTTATTAGAGCCTTATAGGGAGGACTCTATGCCCCATGGAGCATATTTTAGCACAAAATTGGTTTATGCCTCAGCGTTGCATAAATCCTTCATTATTCATTTTGGAAAATGAATACAATTGTTATGGGATATTTTATTTATTTTGGGGAAAATTGAAATTATATTGGGTTATGCCCAATATCCAAGTTCAAGCATCAAAATCACTCAATAATTTTCACTACCCAATCGCATGCAGGCACACAGGCAGGTGCTACCTAAATTCACTACCTAAAGTCTGGCAGAAAACGAATTGTGCAAAGTTATTTTACTAGTTTTGAGTCACTAACTTAAAACTTGGATTGTGAACAATTGAGATCGTATTTTTGAAAACTAGAGGAGGTTTGTATTCATAACATTCCAAATAACACAAACCTCTCTCATTTTTTCAAAATGTGTTATGTTAGGGTCCTAACCCGCACATAGGTAGAGCAATATATTCGGATGTAATAAAGGTCAATATTAATAAGGCCTTTCAATAAAATAGAATAAGGCAGATGTAAGAAGACCTAATAGAAGCTTCCACTTCTATAAGGATATTCCTCTAGATGTTTCTATTGATAGACATATTTAGTATAAATAAGGGTCGAGGGTATGAAAACCCTAGCTTGGAGATTATTGTAACAGAGCATTTCTCGACTGGGGGTTGCCCACTCAAAGAGGCCCATGAACATTGCTTTCTGAATCAAAGTGTTATTTATGTTGTTGTTCTTACATCATTTCTATGTTGTTGTGGAGATTATGCTGGTTATATTACTGTTATTCTGCCATTTCTAGCATTTTATTTCTGTTCTACATACTTTTTATATCTGGTGTATTACATGTTATGGTTTGAGAGATATCAGACATAGAAGTGGTACTATCGAATGTGCACAGTGACGCTACGGAATTTCCTATAGCAGTCACGGTTTTGATATTTTCCTTGTTGGTAGGTTGCCACCTGTCAAGGAGAATTAGAAAGGATTCTCAAGGATCATTTAGATTTCAAGGGACACCTGCACCTAGGATTTAGCTCCATCAATTTCCTCGTGCAATGAGGTGGAAACAATTTATTAATGACTTCCAACAAATTCCTGAAAATTAGCAGTTTGTTGGATTTTTGTCTCTTTTATTGTTTCCACCTATCTCCAATTCTTAGAATCCAATGGAGGAGATGGTATTTGACCTCATAAGGTTATTTGGATGCTATTTTATATTTAAGGAAGGAGGGATCTCTTGAAGAAGGAGGATTCATGAGCCAAGAGAGGCTAGAGAGAGTAGGAGTAGGCAGTTTTTCTGTGTGTGTTCATTTGTAAGCCTGTGGGCATTTTATGATTGTAAGCATTACTGCTATTGGAGACTCATGAGAGCTATGATTTCATATTATAACTCTTATATTTATATTTCTTCTTATTTGAATATATTGCATATTTGAGGATCAAAGGTTGTCAATGATTTATGAATCCCTAAGCAATAGAGGATCTGCTTTATTTTGCCCATTCGTCATTGTTTATATTCAAGTATTTGTTGATTCATTAAATTGAGAGGATCTTTGTTTAGTGAACATTCTACCTTATGTTTTCCCTCTTCATTCTTCCACTTATCAGCATATAATCTTGTTTTATGTTGAGTAGCTTTTGTGCCTTCGATGAGTAGGATGTTTGTGACTCCATTGCCCATTGGTGTAGCCTATTGATCTATAGTTTGCAGCCCTCTCTCTTTCTTTATCCATCTTGGTGATCCACCTATTCAAAAAAAAAAAAAAAATTACATTATGATGGTTGTTGAGCTTACACTTTAGCAATCAAAGTGTGATTTTCAGTGCTAACATAATTGGCGTTGTTGTCGGGGATGGATTTGAGCTGATTGAAAAGCTCCCTGGGAAGAATGACATTGCACAGCTCCAGCTTTAGATGGTGACTAAAGTTGGACACCTTCAAGACTTCACATTCACCATGGCGACTCCATTGTTCAGAATCTGTTGGTGACTCCACTGGGGATGAGACAAATTAAATGGATATGAAGGCTATCCTGTCCAAGAGGTTTGCCCCACTCAATTTCTCAGCCATAGATGGTTATCCACATCATGTGGATCAAATTTATGAATGGCAAGATCTATTGCCCAGATTTTATGAAGGTGAGGATGACAACCCTTTTGAGCATGTTCATGAATTTCATGCTTTGATGCAGCAGCTTGACATCCATCATGAAGATATATTGATGAAAATGTTCATGTATTCATTGGAAGACGATGTGAGGCAATGGTATAGAACACTCCCTGCTTCTAGTATTTCCTCTTTGAAGGACTTTCATGATATTTTTTATACTCATTGCAAGATAATTTATCCAGTTGAAAGACTTTTTGAGAATTGTTGTGAGGGGTATTCATCATATATTCAGGATCCAACAAGTGATTCCTCTAGCAGTGATGATGAAAGGGATGATTGTAGAGAGCGGGACTTATATGATGAGTTTCATAATGATTTTCCTAAATTTGAAGAACAAATGCATCATTCATGTCAAAATCTAGGTCCCCAAGAGAAAGATCAATATGGACAATCCATCATTTCCCTTTCTCCTCGTTTTCTCGATTCTTTAATTCAAGAGGTCATCTTAGGTTTATATTTATTTCATCATGAGAATATTGTTTCAGCTTGTCATGAACGAATGCATAGCTTACCAGTTGTTGTTGTAATCCCTCTTATTGTTAATGAACCAGTGTGCCGTGATTTGCCAAGTTTTGATGACTATGAGGATGTTTTCACTGAAAAACCTGTTGTCCCAGCTATTGTACTAATCCCCTCAGCCATTAATAGTCAAATGGTCATTGATTCACCTGTGTATGATGATTATGAAGATGATTTCCATGAAAAGTCTGTTGAAGACCTTATAACAAAGAAGTACCCTTCACATCAAAGCAACAATCGCTTGTTTCAACCCTCATGTCATATTTTTGTTGCTGAAAAAGAAGAAAAAGATGATAATCTAATTTTAGAGGGTGAAAAACTGATAAATTGGGACCATAAGCCAAGCTATGATGAATATCCCTCACAATCAAAAGATAAGACAGAAGAATGTAGTTTCCCAAGAACCTCTAATTGTGAAGAACTGCCCTATCAACCCCCTATTCTTCTTGAAGACACAAGCTCAATTTCATCAAGCAGCCAAGATCAAATGCCATGTGATTAGATGATAAAGGTTGAAATTAAAGAAATACAAGTATCACTAAGACTTTTTCCTAATACACCTCATGACCAATAGTGTACCAAGGCCATATGCATTGAGGATGAATCAAAAAATCAGCAAGCCATACAAAAACCAAGAACAGTGGAGGAAGGACCTAATGCAATAATTTTCCTTTTTACACAAAGCAATGTCGCAAGGGAAAGTATTGATGATTTTTTTTAGGATCCATTTGCAGCCTGTCTGCAAGAATAAAGTGGGCCTAGGCTCATTGATTTATTCAATGAAAAGTGTAGTGCCAAATGTTTCTTTGATGTGCCTTCAAGTAAGAATTATCTCTGGTGCTTAAGGAAGCACATTTCAAAGCTTCAAACAATTGAAAAAATGATGAAATGGCTTCATTGGTTGTTTCATGTAACTTGAATGCTTCATTTTCCCAATAATTTAAGTAGGTGTGTGCAATAAGCTTGTTGAACAAGCATCATTTTCGTCATTTTTCTCAGTTTCAGTTTTCATTTGCATTTAGTTTCAATTGAAGATCACAGATCAAAGCAAATTGCAGAGGTTAAAGGTTGGGAGAATCCCTAGGATAAGGCACTTAAACTACAAGAGTTCTTAGAGCCTCACAGGGAGGACTGATGCAGGAGCATCTCCAACAACAAGCAAGCGTGGGGCAAGCACCAACGCATTTTGGCACATGATGAATTGTTTGAAATGTTTTGAAGTTGGATGCGCCAAACTTAAATGTAATAGTTAAGAAAGAGCGTACTTGTAGATTGTAATCATACCTTGAGCGTCCCGCTCTCGTCTGAAGGACTAAGAGGCATTTATGCTAGTAAATGTAAGTAGGTAGCTTTGAATTCTTAGATTAGACAGTTTTAGGAGCCGGAGGGAAAATGGATATAGACACCCTCACATGTATCATTGTAACATTAGTAGCATAATCAATCGAAGAGAGCATAGACCAGAAGTAGAGAGCTGTGTAGAGTAAAAACCCATGTACAGAAGTTTTGGATTAATACAAAGACCTTTAGTTCAGACTCATGGTGTCAAATTACTTTATGTGTTGTACATGATGATTGATATATGCTTGTTTACTCTCTGTTATGCATTTTCTTTGATGTGTGAATGTATGATTTCATCTTAAATGTCTGAAATGTGAAGAGAGGGAGAGTAAGGAATTAGTTTCAATTGTTTCTCTGTCTGAGCAAGATTTTTCCTGCAAGGAGTGCAGTGAAATTGTCCGCAAGGTGTTCATTGACAGAAGTCATAGTTCATCTCTACAAGCTCAGGAGGGATAGCATTGTTCTCATTCTTGCAGAAGTGTAATTTAATCACATGAGCCATGCAAGGTGTGCGCAAGACGAGTATATTCTCAGGGTTTGCAACCTGAGGGAAGAAGTGAAAGACTGTTGTCGCAGAGAGTGAAAAGAGTCGAAGAATTCAATACTTGGAAGTATTGAAGAGTTTCCACAAGGAGTGTATGTAGGAGTCTTCTTGAAGACTCGAGTTGTAGAGAAAGCTCAAAAGGGATAGAGTCTTTGAAGTCATCAAAGAAAATAACAAGAGGTCTAGTACCTTGAAGTATCGGAAGGAAGCGCAGCGACATTGTTTTGCTGGTAGACAAGTTTCATGAAGGCGTACTTGTTCATTTTGCAAGAGTTGTTAAGGAGGCATTGGACAGTCGAAATCCTCCGTGGAGGATTCGCGAAGTCCTGGAAGCTGTCAGATCTTGTAGAGGAGAAAGAAGGTTACGGTGGGTGTTTTTCTATGTGCAAGCTCAGGAGAAATTGGGCCATAGGATTTGAACCAACAGGGGCCATTGGATCACTCACGAAATCTCATTTCAGGGTTTCGTGAGTTGGAGAACTGAAATCCTTGCCTCAAGATTCGTGAAGTCGCGAAGTTCGAAACTCCAAAAAGGCGGGAAGTTCCCTTGTGGGACCCACGTTCACGACGTGTCAAAATTTTGGCATTTTGGTATATCGGTGGATAGGAAGTCGATACTTTTGTCCCGAAAGTCCTGAAGTCACAAGTGGTGAAGTCGCAAGAAGATCGGGATCATCCATTGAGGAGGACATGTGGTAGAGATCAAAGGATCTCACGAACTCGAAGGTTCGTAAGGTGAGGGCCCAGGAGTTGGGTACTCCACGTCACGAGTAGCAAAGTCATGAGGAGCAAAGATATCCATTGGATACAGGTCACGGGAGGACCGTTGGATCAGGAACCCCATCGCCTATTGCGCATTCGGGGGTTCAGAGGTTGAAAGGAGGCGTTTTCGACTTCACAAGTAGCGAAGTGTCGAAAGCTAGGCATGAGGGACACGTGGCCGAACCACAAGGTGGGCTCGGTAAATAGACATTTGGATACATGTCGCCAGGAGAAGGAGTCAACACCTATTGACCTCTCGCGTCTCGGGGATTCGCGAGATAAGAGCACGAGAGTTCAACCCTTTGACTCACAAAGTCACGAGGAGAAAAGTCAACATCACTTCTTGGGGTTTCGTGAAAGGAAGGTAGAAAGGTTGGATGTTGAAACTCATGAAGCGGTGAATAGCGAGAGGTGCTAGTGCTTAGCCTAGCTGGCGGTCGCCCAAGGAAGGCACTGACAGGGGAAGAGTTATACCTGTATTGGCATTTCGGGTATCGCGGGATTGGAGGAGGAAGAATCAGAGTTTCAACTCACGAACTCGTGAGTTACGAGTGGCGACAAGCACCTTTGGAATTGGGCCTTGGTCATAGAGTTGTGGTCGCACAGAGAAGGCGAAGCTCACGCCTAATGTTGTTCGCATAGGGGAGCTTCCCGAAGGAACTGTGGATCGATAATTCGTGATTCCGGCAGGGAATCGAAAGAGCCAATTTGTCTCGAGAGAGGGATAAAGAATGATCCTATGAGTGGATCTCGGCCTGAGGGATGATAGGTTTGCGTCAAGGAATCTATCCCCATGGAGCCTATGTTAGCACAAGATTGGTTTATGCCTCAGCGTTGCATAAATCCTTCATTATTCATTTTGGCAAATGAATACAATTGTTATGGGATATTTTATTTATTTTGGGAAAAATTGAAATTATATTGGGTTATGCCCAATATCCAAGTTCAAGCATCAAAAGAACTCATGGATTTGTGCTACCCAATCGCACGCAGACACACAGCTAGGTGCTACCTAAATTCTGGCAGAAAACGAATTGTGCAGAGTTATTTTACCAGTTTTGAGTCACTAACTTAAAACTTGGATTGTGAACTATTGAGAAGGTATTTTTGAAAACTGGAGGATTTTTTGTTCATAACATTCCAATTAACGAAAACCTCTCTCGGTTTTTCAAAATTTGTTATGGTTTGAGAGATATTAGACATAGAAGTGGCGCTACTGAATCTGCACAACAACGCTACCGAATTTCCTGTAGCGGTCACGGTTTTGATATTCTCCTTGTTGGGAGGTTGCCACCTGTCAAGGAGGATTAGAAAGGCTTCTCAAGGATCAATTAGATTTCAAGGGAAACCTTCACCTAGGATTTAGCTCGATCAATTTCCTCATGCAATGAGGTGGAAAAAATTTATTAATGACTTCCAACAAATTCCTAAAAATTAGCAGTTTGTTGGATTTTTGTCTCTTTGATTTTTGCCACCTATATCCAAGGCTTAGAATCCAATGGAGGAGATGAGATTCTACCTCCTAAGTTTATTTGGATGTTATTTTATATTTAATGAAGGATATATCTCTTGGAGAAGGAGGATTCATGAGCCAAGAGAGGCTAGAGAGAGTAGGAGTAGGCAGTTTTTTTGTGTGTGTTCATTTGTAAGCATGTGGGCATTTTATGACTATAAGCATTACTGTTATTGGAGACTCATGAGAGTTGTTATTTCAGATTGTAACTCTTCTGTTTGTATTTCTTATTATTTGAATATATTGCATATTTGAGGATCAAAGGTTGTCAATGATTTATGGATCCCTAAGCAGCAGAGGATCTATTGTATTTTGCCCATCAGTCATTGTTTATATTCAAGTATTTATTGATTCATTAAATTGAGAGAATCTTTGTTTAGTGAACATTCTACCTTATGTTTTCCTTCCTCATTCTTCCACTTATCATCATATAATCTTGTTTTTTATTGAGCATCTTTTGTGCCTTTGATGAGTAGGATGTTTGTGACTCCATTTCCCATTGGTGTAGCATGTTGATCTACAGTTTGCAGCCCTCTCTCTTTCTTTATCCATATTGTTGATCCACCTATTCAAAACCAAAATTAACTTTTACATTCTAATGGGTGATAAGCTTACACTTTAGAAATGAAAGTGTGACTTTTAGTGCTAACATAAGTGGCATCATTGTCAGGGACGGATTTGAGCTGATTGAAAAGCTCCCTGGGAAGAACGACACTGCACAGCTCTAGCTTTAGATGGTGACTAAAGTTGGACACCTTCAAGACTTCGCATTCACCATGGTGACTCCATTGTTCAGAATCTATTGGTGACTCCACTAGGGATGAGACAAATATAATGGCTATGAAGGCTATCCTGGCCAGGAGGTTTGCCCCACTCAATTTCTCATCCATAGATGGTTATCCACATCCTGTGCCTCAAATTGATGAATGGAAAGATCCGTTGCCCATATTTTATGAAGGTGAGGATGAAAACCCTTTTGAGCATGTTCATCAATTTCATGATTTAATGTAGTAGCTTGACATCCATCATGAAGATATATTGATGAAAATGTTCATGTATTCATTGGAAGGCGATGCGAGGAAATGGTATAGAACACTCCCTGCTTCTAGTATTTCCTCTTTGAAGGACTTTCATGATATTTTTTATTCTCAATGCAAGATAATTTATCCACCTGAAAGACTTTTTGAGAATTGTTGTGAGGGGTATGCATCATATATTTAGGATTCAGTAAGTGATTCCTCTAGCAGTGATGATGAAGGGGATGATTGTAGAGAGTAGGACTTATATGATGAGTTTCATAATGATTTTCCTAAATTTGAAGAAAAAATGCATCATTCATGTCAAAATCTAGGTCCCCAAGAGAAAGATCAATATGGACAATCCATCATTTCCCTTTCTCCTCCTTTTCTTGATTCTTTAAGTCAAGAGGTCATCTTAGGTTCAAATTTATTTCATCATGAGAATAGTGTTGCAGCTTGTCATGAACGAATTCATAGCTTCCCAGTTGTTGTTGTAATCCCTCCTATTGTTAATGAACCAATGTGCCATGATTTTCCAAGTTTTGATGACTATGAGGATGTTTTCACTAAACAACCAGTTTTCCCAGCTATTGTACTAATCCCCTCAGCCATTAATATTCAAATGGTCATTGATTCACCTTTGTATGATGATTATGAAGATGATTTCATGAACAGTCTATTGAAGACCTTATATTAGAGAAGTACCCTTCACATCAAAGCAACAATAGCTTGTTTCAACCCTCATGTCATATTTTTGTTGCTGAAAAAGAAGAAAAAGATGATAATCTAATTTT
>JZKD02S1531641.1:546713-566837 GCA_000966675.3 Picea glauca
ATATGCATTGAGGATGAATCAGAAAATAATCAAGCCATACAACAACCAAGAACAGTGTAGGAAGGACCTAATGCAATACTTTTACTTTTTACACAAAGCAATATCGCAGAGGCAAGTATTGATGATTTTTTTCAGGATCCATTTGCAGCATGTATGCAAGTAGAAAGTGGGCCTAGGCTCATTGATTTCTTCAATGGAAAGTGTATTTCCAAATGTTTCTTTGACTTTCCTTCAAGTAAGAATTAACTCCAGTGCTTAAGGAAGCACATTTCAAAGCTTCAAACAATTGAAAAAATGATGAAATGGATTCATTGGTTGTTTCAGGTAACTTGAATGGTTCATTTTCCCAATAATTAAAGTAGGTGTGTGCAATAATCTTGCTTAACAAGCATCATTTTCATCATTTTTCTCAGTTTCAATTTTCATTTGCATTTAGTTTCAGTTGAAGTTCACAGATCACAACAAATTGCAGAGGTTAAAGGTTGGGAGCATCCCTAGGATAAGGCACTGAAGCTACAAGAGTTCTTAGAGACTCACAGGGAGGACTATATCCCCCATGGAGCCTATTTTAGCACAATATTGGTTTATGCCTCAGCGTTGCATAAGTCCTTCATTATTCATTTTGGCAAATGAATACAATTGTTATGGGATATTTTATTTATTTTGGGGGAAATTGAAATTTTATTGGGTTATGCCCAAGTTCAAGGATCAAAATCACTCACAGATTTTCACTACCCAATCACACGCAGACACACAGGCAGGCGCTACCTAAATTCTAGTAGAAAACAAATTGTGCAGAGTTATTTTACCAATTTTGAGTCACTAACTTAAAACTTTGATTGTGAACAACTGAGAAGGTATTTTTGAATCCTGGAGGACATTTGTTTTCATAACATTCCAAATAACAAAAACCTCTCTTGGTTTTTCAAAATGTTTTATGGTTTGAGATATATTAGACATAGAAGTGGCGCTACCGAATGTGCATAGCGGCGCTACCGAATTTCCTGTAGCGGTCACGGTTTTGATATTCGCCTTGTTGGGAGGCTGCCACTTGTCAAGGAGGATTCAAAAGGATTTGAAAGGATCATTTATATGTCAAGGGAAACTTTCACCTATAATTTATATCCATCATATGCCTCATGCAATGAGGTGGAAACAATTTATTAATGACTTCCAACAAATTCCTGAAAATTAGCAGTTTGTTGGATTTTTGTCTCTTTGATTGTTGCCACCTATCTCCAAGGCTTAGAATCCAATGGAGGAGATGGGATTCGACCTCCTGATGTTATTTGGATGTTATTTTCTATTTAATGAATGAGATATCTCTTGGAGAAGGAGGATTCATGAGCCAAGAGAGGCTAGAGAGAGTAGGAGTAGGCAGTTTTTCTGTGTGTGTTCATTTGTAAGCCTGTGGGCATTTTATGATTGTAAGCATTACTGCTATTGGAGACTCATGAGATATGTGATTTCAGATTGTAACTCTTCTATTTATATTTCTTCTTATTTGAATATATTGCATATTTGAGGATCAAAGGTTGTCAATGATTTATGGATCCCTAAGCATCAGAGGATCTGTTGTATTTTGCCCATTAGTCATTGTTTATATTCAAGTATTTGTTGATTCATTAAATTGAGAGGATCTCTATTTAGTGAACGTTATAACTTATGTTTTCCTTCTTCATTCTTCCACTTATCAACATATAATCTTGTTTTATGTTGAGCATCTTTTGTGCCTTCGATGAGTAGGATGTTTGTGAATCCATTGCCCATTGGTGTAGCCTACTGATCTACAGTTTGCAGCCCTTTCACTTTCTTTATCCACCTTGTTGATCCACCTATTCAAAACCAAAATTATCTTTCACATTCTTATGGGTGCTAAGCCTACACTTTAGCAGTCAAAGTGTGACTTTCAGTGCTAACATGTTGTGTACTCAACAACCTGATTACCTACACAATCAATAGACAAGAACAACCTTCCTTATACCTTCATAACATAATCGATTAAATATAGCATGAATTAATATATAATCTAGTATCTCTATCCTATGTAGATTAACAAAATCACATTCAAGACACAAGATGGATCAATGAACGCATATATTTTGAAGGGGAAAGAGAGAAAGAGAGTAGATGTGTATTCATAAAATAAGAGTTACAACAAACCTTATTTACCTTGATATTTTTTTTTACACTCCAAGCTCCAATGACCCAAAGAGCCTCTCCTTAGCCACAATATCACCCTATTGAAAAATCAATATTTGGCACCATATTGCAGTAAGATGTCCCCACCTAGGCCCTAATCAAAGTAGTTTTTTTTCCCAACACCCAACAATTATGGGAAATGCTTGACCAAATATTCTCACTCTACCAACATAAGGATTCCTTCCTAGAATCTTATTCTTCCACTATGAACTAGCTTCATCCCCTACATTTGGTACAGTCTTATATATTCTTTAAGGAGCTAAGAATATGATGCATTTCATGTGAATTAGGTGGATCTAATTCATGCACAATTTCCATGCCCCATTATGAGATTCTACCAACCCATTTCTCATTGATATTCTCCTAACACTCTAGATCTTGAAGATCTACGGGGTGATCATGGGTTTTGTATAGGAAATCCATAACCAACCCCACTTGATCTATGAGAAAGGCATGGCATACCACTATTATATTAGGAAGAAGAACATTCAAGGATATTTATAGGGTTTTATGAGAAATTTCCTTGGAACAAGTGCAATTTTATCTTCATAAAATCATTACTTAGCCTATGGTGAAAATACAAGTATAATAGGGACTTATTGGTAGAAGTGTGGACCACTCTTTTATAAGAGTGTTGAATATAGATCATATTTTTATCCTAGGTATTTGTATTATTCTAATTCTAACCACTCAAAATTTGAACCAATGTGCTATCAAATAGTTTTGTTTCCCCATCTATCTGTGGATGGAAAGTTGTAGATCTCTTCAACTTGGTGTCCATGTTTTCCAAATGTGTAGACCAAAAGGAATTAAGAAATTCAGTACTAATTTCTAATATGATGCTCCTTGGTATCCCAAATTGCACCTAGACCTGTTCAAAGAACATGTTGGTTTCTTATTGTCCTTTTATAGTCTTTCTACAATGGATAAGAATGCACATATTGCTAAACCTATCATCTACCATAAAGAGATATTCATGTCCCTTCCTGGTTGTTGGAAATCCACCCACAAAATCCATGGATATGTTATCCTAGGGACAAGTGGGTACATGTAAGGGGTGGTATAAACCTTATTTTAAGTTACTAGACTTGTTGGTACAAAAAATTATGCATCCTCTAATATACTTAGCCACATCTTTTTGCATACTAGGTCCATACACTTACCTTTGTAACTTGGTAATTGTCTACCCAACACCAAAATGTATTGCAACCTTGGAGGTGTGATCCTCTTTGATAAGATACAATATTTCACCTTTAGGAACACAGATATTGTCTAGCTTGTAGGGAAACCCATTCTAGAGATGATAGTCAGCCTTACCATCACCTTCTTCTACATGAATTTGGCCATGTAGCTATTGAAATGCCTCTTTGAAGTCCTCATCTTCTATTTATTCCTCTTTGTATGCATCATGGGTAAAATAATTTGTGTGCATAAGAGTTCCCAAAGATATAATATTGGATGTGGGTGGACTTGAAAGAATGTATTCCAACTTATTAGTGCTTCCCTTCTTATATATGATTACTATATGGAACTATTGCAAAAAACCATCCACTTGTAGTGTCTAGTTTGTTGAAGCTTACTCTAGGCCTGCAAATATTGCATCGGTCAATGACCAGTGTGAATAATGGTTTCCTTTCCCATATTGTAGTGCTTCTTATTCTTAATATATTTAACTAGGGAATATATTTCCTTATCATATGTAGGGTATTTCAGGACTCCTCCATGACACAGTTCATAATGATATCATACATAATTTTCCCCTTGCATCAAGTTTGATCCCGTATCATATCCACTTGCAACATTTATATCCACTTTGAAATGCTTGTACAAGTTAGGAAATGAAATAAATGGTTCTTGAATGATCTTCCATTTTAACTCATCAAAATATTTAAGTTGATTGTTTCCCCACTAGAAACTCTTACCATTGGTTGTTATGGCATGGAGTGGTGTAGCCACTGTTGAAAAAGATGTTATGAAATTCTATAGGTACTATGTTTCCCAAAACAATATCCTAACTTCAGTGATAGTAATAGGAACTAGCCACTTGAGTATGGCCTCCATATTCATGAGATCTATCTTGAGTTCCCCTCCACTAAACACATACCCCAAATACACCAATGACTACTGACAAAAATCACATTTCTTAAGGTTAGCCAATAGATGGTGCTTTTTTAGAGTATATAACACTTACTTGCATGAGATGTGATATGTTTTCTTCCAAGGTAGAGCTATAAACCAATATGTCATCCAAATACACTATTGCAAATGAATCTAGATAGAGATGCAATACAACATTCATCAAATGCATAAATGTAGTCAATGCATTACATAAACCAAAAGGCATTACCAACTGTTCATATGGACTTTCCTTATCTTGAAGGTAGTGTTCCAAGTGTATTATTATTTAACACATACTTGGTAGTATTCCAAATGTATATCCAACTTGGTGAAGTACGAGGCATGTTGAAACTGATCTAACATATTATCGATCTAGGGTAGAGGGTACCATATCTTAAGTGTGATCTTATTAAAATAATTGTAGTAGATACACATTCTCCAAGTCCCATCCTTCTTGGGTACTATGATGATAGGTGACATGCTTGGTCAAATGACTCCCTACTCTAGTAGCTACTACAACTATTTCTTCACTTTGTTGCTTCTATAACAGATTATCTATACAACCTAATATTTTAAAATGGGGAGTTAGGAAACAATTGTATCACATCCCCTACTTCCCTCTTAGGTGGTATCCCTTTAGTCTCCATGAACACTCCTTTGTATGCTTGCAAAAACTCCTCCAAATGACATTTCTATTATTTTTTACATCCCTCGAGGGATGCCTTTACTCTTACCGATTCATCCCCTAGATGCTTCTCTCTTAACAAAAGAAATACAATTTATACTAGAACTGATCAACCTTTTGGCTTGGTTGGCACTTACTAGAGAGACCTTTGATTTTCATTTGTTTGCATTGGATGATGAAATACTTCCCATCCTTAATAAGGTGGTATTAGTTTTCTCTCCTCATGAATATTTCATCCCGCGTATACATGTAAGGGATACCAAATACTATAGCACACATGTCACATGGTACTATATCTACCTCCACTTCATCAATAAAATGTGTACTTATGGAAAATTTGATTTTAAGTTGTTTAGTGAACTTAATCTCTACATCCTTATTTACCCATCCCAATTGATATTGGCTTGGATGATAATAAACTTCCAACCCAAAATTTCTAACTATATCATCTACTCTGAGGTTAGCTTGTGATCTGGAATCAAATAGAGCATCTACCTTGATGATTTGGACCTCCATATTAATGTGTAAGGACTTAGTCATCTCCTTCTCTTCCTTGTGATGAAGGCTAATCAAATTCACCTCATTTTTATCTATATTGAAGACAATATTCTTGTCCACATCTAAGCTACTATCTACGAGGTTTCCTAAATATATTCCCAGTAGTTTCTTGTTCTTTGGCATGATCCTTATTATGATTATTTGGACTCAAATATGGATGGAGATTCCAACAATTATATTTAGTGTGACCATTGATATTACAATGGTTGCAGTGGTTATTTGGATCCTTTCATTAATGGTTTAAGAGAATCACTTTCTTCCATAGATGAATTTGAAGACTGGCCAAAAAAAGCAGGAGCATGTCTAGGTTCTTGGGATATATACCCAACATAAGATCACCATTTTCTTGAACTTGGTAGTGTACATTTGCACACTCTACCCTTTCCTTTGCATGAAGTGATTCTAATGTATCCATTAGTCCTCTAGATACCCAATTGGGTAGAACTAGGAATTGATGAGGGTTTTAAACACCTCCCACTTAGTTACTAGTGGATCACCCTCTAGCCTAAGTGTATGTATGTTGCTTTCCCACTCAGTTAGTGCATGAACCTCTAGTTTCAATCAGGAAAATGAAATATATTTCTTTTCATCTATATTACAGACAATGAAATACACTTCTAATTATTGCAACCAATGATTCAACTTAAAACCATCAATATCACCTTATTACAGATTTATGTCCACTTTAACTTACATTTAAAATAGAGGTTATGAAGGGGTGATGACAATGGAACTTGGTTTTACTTTCTTAGGCTCTTTCAAGCTTCTTCTCCATCATAGCCCAGGGCTGCTCTTCTTCCTTTAGCTGGATTGCATCCATTTCTTTTTGAAGGCTATATTTCTTTACAGTCAACTATGACTAAGCATCTACAATTAGATCAAACCATTGCATTGGCAGAACAAGATTAATTTCTTTGAAAAACTATAGGGAAACCTTCCTGAATGTAGGCCAAACTTCAAAAAATCTCTCAGAGACAACCTCCACTATCAATTCATATTGTGCACACAATGGATTTTCTTGATTATGATCTTGTAAAACCTTGATCAACTCCTGACACAAATGTTTGATTCATTTCACTAGATCAATCTGATCAGTCGATGCTCGCATTATATTTAATAAATGTTGGGTGGACCATGTTGCAATATCTTCACTGGTGATAGATGGGTCCACAAGCAATATTGATGCAAGTGGTTGGCCACTTGCAATCAATCTATTTGAGACACTAGGAGTAGTTGTGCCATCAGGACCTGGAGATGTATTTTGGAAGCTAAAAGAAATACTTTCTTGAAAAGCTTTGGGGAGAAATCCAACCACTTATGTGCACTCCAGACACAGTTTGGGAATTGTGCAACATTTTTTGGGATCTTGAAGTAGTGTCACAACCTAATCCTGAATAGAGATTGTGTTATGTGTCGAATTGGTGTCTTCCTAAACATCCAAAGGGTCATGTGGAGGATCTTGACCCATCTAACCCTTCACTTATGTTGATTTCTTTGTCCTTATATTGAGGATAGTTTCTTGAGGGATATTAAGGGGGACACTGACTTGCAGAATCTGGGGAGAAGGGAAAGGAATATTGGTAGTGCTTATGTCAAACATCGTGAATGGTTCAATAGACTCTTTCTATATTATTTCAATATGAGTGTGATTAGGGGATAAGGGAGGGCTAGGCGGGATGTCTATGACAAAGGTAGTATGTTGACAACTAAGTTCTTCAATGATAGGGGTATTATGTACTTTAACCACATGATCATTAGGGATGGTGATAATGGAAATGGAGGATGGGATAGGGGGAACAGTTCATGTGTGTGACAAAAGTGAAGCAAGAGGGAATGCGTCAGTTACAATGGGGATACTAGTGGAAGACAATGGTGACCATGTGCAGGGTTTCTTCAATGGAACTAAAAATGTAGATTCTAAAACATCTCGGAACTCCTTACCTGTGAAGAGAGAAGTGTATGGAATTAAGGGAAATGGTGGCAGCATAAAACCTATCCTTGGAAAAGCTTCCTCCTCCTTTTTGGATTATGAATCATGAGGCATTCTCAGTCTATTCTCTACTGTGGTACTAGGGTCAAGGACATTTGTAGACATTGGATCCTCCCATTGTGAAATCACAAACAATTGATAGGTTATCCCCAAGGATTTCGACACCATATACACTCCAGGACATGAACTAACTTCCTTTTCTAGAGCCTCCTCATTGAGATAATAAGGAAAAGGAGGAGTATGGAACCTCTTAGGGTTCACTTCTCTTGGCCGCAAAAATGTATGGTCTTTGTCCATGCCGAACTAGATATTTTTGGTGTGCCTTTTGAGAAATTCCTACGGTATTCTCATGCATTGGGTGGTGTTAATCATATAATAATACCATTGCAGGAAAGAAACATTATTGAATTAAGCATTGACATTTTTAGTTCGCTCTTGCAGGACTCAAACCTCATATCCACTTGGTTGTCTAGAGTCATGGCTAACTCCCTCCCCTATGGTGGCCACCACTTCCACATTTTGAACGTAATTAAAATATAGTCTTAAATAAAATATTTACACCAGTTCATTGTTGATCCCTATGCACAAAAGTCATCTACCAACAAGGCTTCCAATGTGCATCACCCCTTGGCATAGTTCGTCATCACTTTGTTTGTGATTAAGTAGAATGCACAATGAACCTACTCAAGGGTGATGGGTTCAATAAAGCCTTCACAAACTCCCTTCCTTGTGTCGAACTTATCATACAAATTAATCTCTCCTTTCTTCCTGTTGTTCTTCCCTGAACCTTGGAATCCATTTGTAACATGTTCACCATCCATGTAAAGACCTTTCAATTGGTGGATATCATCTACGTGAATTGTATACTCTCGGTCCAACCAAAGTGAACTAGTGTTCACCCAACTTATGAGAAATTTATTGCAGTGCCTGACTCCACCGGTAGTTCCAAACACGTGAAAATACCACAAGTTCCTAATTGTTGACTCCCGCAGAAACACATAAGGAGTATTCCATTGCCTATCCACCTCTCTAGAAGGAAGTGAAACACAGTCCATATATACTTCGACCTTCATCTAAGGAAACCGGTCCTTGTTTGAAAAATAAACATCAATGAGACAAGATTGCTTGATTGTACCCTATATATATCCCATAACCTCCACTCGTAGATCAATTATATCCATTGGAATGGTGAGATATGGAACAACTCCTCGAATAGTTGTAGCATGACCCATGGTTGTACTAGACCTATGATAGACAAATATAACTGGAGGACAAGGATGGACAGGCATACACAGAAATTCATAGTGGGCTCTAGAGCTGAATATGAAAACAACCAGACAGAACACAATGACTTGGACAATGAGAGAGTACAAACTTATAGATAGTCGTGATGAGGTGATACGAGATAAGCATTAAATTGTCATTAATGGGAAAGTTGTGTAAATAAATCAGCATTAAAAACAGACATGACCAGTAACCAAAGTGAAATCTAATCAGTGATTTGGGTAATAAAGGGAACAAATACCAACACAACTTTGACATGGCATGATACTCAGGGAAATAACTAACATGTTGGTGATTAACTCTTAAAGTATTGACAACCTTTTCGACATAAATGAAATTTACTGACAGGTACAAAATGACAATAGAAATGTACTAACTTCATTTAACGAACAATTTTAAAGTGAAACAAAAATGATGGGCACGTTAGAAACTACTAAATGCATAAAATATTTGACATCGACTCCCCGACCACAATGATGAGATCTAGGCTAGACAAACTGATAACGAAAAATATACTCTTACAGGTGAGTGAAAGTGGGACATGTCAATGCTTTAATCGTGAAAAGGAAAATGACAAGGAAAAAATTATCATCCAAGGGGGTATTGGTTGCCACCCACCTCTTCCAATTGGCTCACATACAATTTTTCATCTTAACAGATTTTTTCTAGCTTTTCGGGTCCTAAAATTTTGGTGTTGTTTTGAGGCCCTAAACAACATTTTTTGGGCCTGTCGCAGTCACGTTGTAGACTAATTTAGAGTGTGACAGCATAATGTGTAGTCCTCGGATAGATATTTCCAATGGGATATAGTGCACTCAAAATGAATATTGTATGAAAACTTTACGACCCTAGGAAGTTGATGTACCAACTTACCCCACTGAGGCCCACATGAATTTTGGTGATTCATCTCCTAGGGTTAGGTTTTGGATGTCTAGGGTTTTCTAATTACTTATTGATGATAAAAAGGCTTGGAGGCCTCATTTTAATGTGCTTAGAAGAATGTGCATATCCACCACATATATTCTCAGAGATTAGCTACCACCATTCAAGCAAGATTGTTTCATTCTGCATTTTACAGTTTCAACAGATTTCTTTATTAATTAGAAGTTAAGTTTCACTGTATCTCTTTTATTATTCTTTATATATATATGTTAATGTTATAGATATTTGTTTCATTTTGTTTCTCTCATAAATCTGGATCAATGGTATCAAAGCGGTCTTCTCTTCATTTGTTTCTATGTGTATGTCCCTAATGAGGTCAGGGTATAAGCAATTAGGACTTGAACCAGTTGAGCCTTTGCAAGATCATACTCGCCGAACTCGAAGACCACCCATGGGGGAATAAAAGAGAGATGATGAGGTAGGATATCCCTTTACATTATTTCTTGAGGAAGCCCTCTCACGACAAAGGAATGGGATGATGGATAATTTTGCACAAATCCTTCGACAAATTCCAATAGGCGATGCATATTCCTCGAGCGAAGGCACCACCCCCTTCAAGGTACAAATCAATTTTGATATTCCTATATTTCAAGGTAAAATAGATGCAGGTGTCTTAGACATATGTTTAAACCTTATCGAAGGGTATTTTTCTATCCATAATTTTTTCAATAGAGAAAAGATTAAATTTGCGCTCCTTAAGGCCATCCCCCATGTCAAAGATTGGTGGGAGACTTTCTGTGAGAAAAATAAAATAGAGGGATATACATTATTTGTAGTCACACCCACTTGGGGTTATTTCAAGGATTTTATTAAGGAACAATACCACCTTGTTGGAAGTTATGATGACTTATATACAAGATGGACCACACTACAATAGGAAAGGGACCAAACAGTGCCAGAATTCACTAATGTCTTCCATAGCTTGTGCACCAAGATGGGTATCAAATATTCTAAGTATTATCTAGTGCTCAAGTACCACAATGATCTGCATAGATACATCCATACATAAATGGAGTTTTTGTACATCTCTTCCTTGGGCGTGGCCTATCGATATGTTGTCAAAATAGAGCAAAATATTAAACAAAATATGTGGTAGTTTGGGTCTGTGAAACCCTCACAACAGAAGAAAGGAAAAGGTGACCCCAACCTATAGAAAAAAGATCATAAAAAGGATGGAAATCCTCAAGATAACCAGTCTAAACCAAAAATAAAGAAGGACGATGAGAAGATAAAGAAAGACATTGGGAAATGGTGTGAGTTCCATAAGAGCCCCTGGCATAACACCACTGAATGCCACTCAAAGAAGTCATTGATGGACGAGGTGAAAGCCTTTGAATCATATGTGGGCTCCAAATCTGAGTTAGAAATAGAAAAATGGAGATGGATCATTGATGTAGAACCTGGTGCCACTGTTTCTACAATCAACGTCCAGCCCGATGCATCTGATGAACCAAAGGAAGGTGAGCGCCTCTTTGATTCACAGACATGGGTGAAGGGTACTATGCTACACTTCATCATTGATAGTGGTATCCAGAAGAATCTCATATCAATGGAGGTTGTCAAGTGGTTGGCTTTTTCGACAACACCACACTCATAGTCGTACACCATAGGATGGCTTTGCCAAGGCAACGATCTCCATGTCATCCTACATCGCCTCTTAGCCTTCGACATCAAGCCCTTCAAAGATGAGGTATTGTGTGATTTTCCCCCCCTTGAAGTTTGTGATGTTATTTTGGGCCAACCTTATTTATGGAAATGCCATGTTGTATATGATTCTAGGCCTCGTAGTGTTATTATTACTTTGGACATGAAATTGTACAGAATATCCAAGGTAGTCCCATCTACTGCCATTTCCTTAATCTCTTCCAAGTAATGTAAGAAGGTCATATCTCAGACTCGGAATTTTTCATCTTTTGTATTCACGCTCAAAGTGAGTGGAAGTTTGAAGCCACATCTATGGCCTCTGCAGTAGGTCTCTCCACGCAGCAGAAGAAAGTGGATAAGGTTATGGAAGAATACAAAGACATATTATCCTCACCCACTAGGGAACCTCTACACTGTTAGGTCAAGCACTCAATCAATCTGACCCCCAGCGCACCGCTACCTAATGGGCCAGTCTATCACAACTCTCTTTCAAAAAATGAGAAAATCAAGTGCTAGATCCAAGAGATGATCAAAAAGGGGCACATCTGATCAAGCTCATTACCTTGTGGAATCCCAATCGTGCTTGTGTAGAAGAAATATGGGACCTGGAGACTCTGCATTTATTATCGAGCCCTAAATAAAATCACAGTCATGAATTGGTACCCAATTCCTTGAATTGATGATCTCCTTGACTAGCTCAAGGGGGGCAAATACTTCAGTAAGATTGATCTGAAGTCCAACTACTACCAAATACCAATAGAGTAGAACGATGTATGGAATATTGCCTTCAAGTACAAAGAAGGTATTTTTGAATCGTTGTCCATGCCCTTTGTCTTGAAAAATTCCCCAACAACTTTCATGAGTATGATGGATTATATTGTGCATCCTTTCACCAATTATTTTGTGGTGGTGTATTTGGATGACATCCTGATATTCAACAAGAGTTGGGGGGAACACTTGTAGCATATTCAACAGGTTATGCACACTCTGCAGCAACACAAGCTATATGAAAATTTGGAAAAATGATCCTTTGGCATGAACAAGGTCCAATACCTAGGCTACATTGTTGATGAGAATGGGGTGCATGTCAATGCAGTGAAGATCCAGGTCATCCATGACTGGCCAAGCCTAACCACACTTATTGAGATTTAGAGCTTCTTAGGCCTTGCCAATTTTTATTGTAGGTTTGTACTGGGATTCTCCCACATTGCATGGGCCCTTAGCCAAGTGACCAGGGGTGGTGGCAAGGAAAAATTCATGTGGGGCCAGTCACAACAGAAAGTGTTCAATGATTTGAATCAGCATATGTGTGCATCCCCAATGTTATCATTACCCGACCTGCAACAACTCTTTGAGATTGAGATAGATGCTTCAGTCTATGTTGTGGGTGCAGTTCTCACTTAGCATGGACATCATGTGGCCAATCATAGTGAGATGCTATCATATATTTTCCATAACTACCCCACTTATGGCAAATAAATGTACTCTATTGTACAAGTCTACTGCCAGTGGAGGCATTAGATTCTCAGAAAGGAGACAATCATCCATTTTGATCATAAGCCTTTGTAGTTCATGCAGACATGAGGAATATTCTAGAATGACCACCATCAGAAGTGATCCACATACTGTCATGTTGGCACAGGGGCATACCCAGGATTCAACGATACAACAGGGCACCAACAAAACCCTAACTATTGGCCCTTTCAACAACACTTGTGAAGCAGATGAAGTCTCACCCGAGGTAGAGGCAAGGGTGGTTGCATGACTCAGGTGTTTGCAACCTTAGCTGGGACACAGATATATGATTATAATACTTAATAGAGCACTTAGCACCGTCAATTCGTTATTATTTATCCAATATCTACTCCGCAAAGAAAATAGAGCATCACAACATTCACCCTGATCTAATGTATTCAGACACTTAGCATAAAGAGGGATCAAATCTGGAAAATTCAAGCACTAAGCACATTCACCTATATCATATCTAACATCCAGCTTCATCATAAGCACAAAGCATGAACAGATCTATCTATCTATCTATATCAAGCACTTAGAAAATAACACATGAATACATCATAACATCGCACAGAGCAGAATAACACGGTATTTACGTGGTTCACCCCCACCCTAGGGATACTTCCACCAACTCTTCTTCTTTATTAGCTTTAATCAGTCATCTACATGCACAGAGCCACAAAAACCCCTACTCTGCGTAGGAAAGGAGATCTGTGTGCACCTCGCCAGATCCTCCTTCCCCAAGCTAGGTCTAGCACAAAGCCTTTCACAGTCTATTACAACCACTTTCACTTAGCTCTGCAATTTTTCACAGTATGCACAGAGCATCTACAAACCATTCTTGCACTTAGCACTTAGCTTATCAAACTCACATCACATAGATGCCTATTCCCCTCCTTACATTTCCTAGACATCTATTTATACTTTACAAAATAGGCCTAAACATGGGTAAACCCATGGGTTGACATCCCATTCCCTTTACATATTCCCAAATCCCAAAAAGGACCCAAAAAGGGGTCAATATCCCATGATCTTTGCTTTGTCTTGCGCTCCATCTTTGATAGGCTGTCGAAGTCCCAAAATAGATCAACTTGACCAAGGATCTCCCCAAAACTTGGTCAAGGGCCAACATTGCAGCAATTCCATCTCAACATCAAGTGTAATATAGGGAGCACCAAAAATGTTGTTGACTACCTTAGTCAGCCTCTAGTTACAACACTAACCACGATTCTACACTCCTATGGAAATGAAACCTCTGTATGTCCCCAACTCTATGAGAGAGATCCTGACTTTTCCACTAGCTACCATATGTTGGGCATAAACACAACTGCCATTGATTTCCATATTTAGGATGGGTTGTTGTTCCATATGGGACATCTATGCATCCCGTCAATCAAGAGAGCGAAGCTAATTTTGTAATCTCACTAAAATCAGGTGGCAGGACACTTTGGCATAGAAAAGAAAATAGAGGTGTTGCAACAACATTTCTATTGGTGGAAACTTCAATAGGATTTCAACAAGTATATCAGGTCCTGCATGGCATGTGCCATTTCCAAACCGGCCATTAAGAAACAAGGAATGTAAACCCCTCTTCCTACTCCCAAAATGCCCACAGAATCCATATTGATGGACTACATGTCGAACCTTCCTTCAACCAAGAAAGGAAACTACTTTTTTTTCATGGTTGTTGATCGATTTTCCAAGATGGAGATTATGGCTGCCTACAATAAGAGCATCACATTGTATTACACTACCAAGATCTTCTTCAAATGAGTGTGGGTACATTTTCAGATACCAAAAACCATTGTCTCATATCGGTAAAATCGATTCCTCAACACATTCTGGTCAAGCCTATGGTCACGGCTAGACACCAAGATCACCAAATCCATGACCTTCCACCCCCAAATGGATGGACAAACTGAGGTAGTCAATGGAATGATTGTGCATATCTTGTGCATGTACAATTCCAAGCATCTGTGCAAATGGGATGAAATATTTTCCTATGCTTAGCACAGTTACAACAGATCCATACATAACTCAACCTGAAATGACCCTTTCACGTGGGGTTGGTATTTAAACCATTGGGTCCCATGGATGTTTCACTACCCCTTACATCCACATAGGCAGAATCATCCCATGCTCAAGCTAAAGCTAACAAAGACACTCGATTCATTAAATGAATCCAACATATCCACCAACAAGTTCATGATATTTTTCAAAAGTCCAATGTCAAGTACAAGCAGCACCATGATCAACATCGGGTGCCACACATGTTTCAGTTGGTAGATAAATTTTGGTTGCATTTGAAGAAAGAACACCTTACAGGACCCCATTAGAATCTTATACCACTACACTATAGACCTTACACCATCACCAAGGCTATGGGTGACAATTATTTTGATCTCAACATTCTCCCCTTCCTTGGATTGCACCTCGTGTTTAATTTGGACCTCCTTCAGCCATACATCCCACCCTTATTGGACACCTCAAAGATAGCAGAACAATTGACACTGACAGAGATCAACTTTGACTGCATGGAACAAGCATCCACTGATCAAATTTTTTACACCCAAGTCAAGGGCACTCACCAACAAAAGATTCATCATCATCATGTTGTCAAAGCGAGGCAGCTTCTGCACCAAGGAAAGTGGTTCACCCGGGGGAAAATTAGTAGAAATTTCGTCACCTGATGGAGGAACTCAATGCAATGGATAACATTGTTTCCTAAGGAGGGAGGATTGATCCAAGGGGATATCGGTGGACACACACCTCTTCCAACTGGATCACATATAGTTTTTCATCTTGGCAGTTTTTTTCTATATTTTTGACCACCCACGATAGTCACACTATCGGTGGAGTCAGAGTGTGGTGGTATAATGTGTATTCCTCAGATAGACCTTTCCAATGGGCTATCATGCCCCTAAAATGGATATTGTATGAAAAAGTTACAACCCTGAGAAGTTGATGTACCAACTTACTATTGGACACACCAACCACACTTAGAGGGGGGGGGGGGGTGGTGAATCAGTGTAGGGATATTTACAAAATTTTCCCTTCACAAAAATCCTTAGTTAGCAATCATCATTTACACATCACTTATTATTGTCATTTATACCCAGTTAAATGTGAACATATATCAGCAACATATATCATCAATAAGTCATCACCACAAGGAACACAAAGAACATAAGATGTATGTACAATTTTGTTTTTATTACGGACTACAATCCTTGGGTTATCAACAACAACTTAATAGAGTTACAAGTCCACAAGAGCACCATCTCTACAATGCAAGACTCAAGTTACACAACTCAGCACCAACTGAGAAGAGAAATCAATCGCCAACAAATACCAATATTTCAATAGGTACGCGACCTTTCAGTATTGCAAAATGCATATGTATGTGCCCTACCAGTAGTACAGCTTGTGTATGTGCACGGCCTGTCTGTAATACAACCTGCATATTCCTTCTGAACAATTAGGGTTTTCTCTCCTTGAAAAACTCAGATCCTCTGCAACCTTTAGTCACATTCACTTATGTATTTCACTGTCCAATCTGTACCATAACCAATCTCAACACATGCATACTCTCCAACAACTTACTCATTCTCCTCAACCATACAATATGAATGCTACTCAAACATAAGTAACCAATATACTATGGCAACCATATTAGTACTGAAAAATAAGAGTGTTTCTCACTCTATCAATCAATCAACATAACCATATGACCATGGTCATACCAAGAATGCCTTAAGAATTCACCATACAATAAGAAAGAGTGTCCATCAAGACAACTATGTAACCATACCAGAGTTTCTATGGCAGATCTGAGCCCATAGAATGCAGATCTAGAACTTGCTTCATACTTCAAGAACCTGGCACCAGCTCACACTCAAGTCTTCATGACTTATTCCAACTATACATGCTCTGACCTCCTTCAGCCTACGTGTGTATGCTCCCTGACTCACTATAGCCCATGTATGTATGCACTCTGGCCCACTGCTACTCATGTACTACTTCAGAAACTATGGTTTCTTAACTTTCTAAACTTTCACCATCAAGATCTTAGAATTACGGAAACTTTGATGCATCCATGAGATCCTCCAGTCAATCTCTATCTTAGAATAGATATTCAATATATGCTCAAGAGATATATCTCACAAGAGACCCTTGCCTCTTATTTATACTCTCCAAGTAGCTTCCTTAGAAGCATCTTCTTGGCCACTTTGTCCACATAGCCACTTGACCACTTAACCCTCTTATAACCACTTTCCATAATTAGAAAGTTCTCCATTTATTTTATTATTTAAATAATCCTCTTTGACTTTATCACTTCACTTTATTATTTAAATAATTTCTTCTTTGTAAGCACTTTGACTTATTTGACCTTTTGGGGCTTCAAGCCAACATATGAGGGTCCTCCAACTTCATAAGGCCATAACTCTCAAACCGTGAGGAGTTATGTGGAATTCCACATACCACTGGAAATGGCATGACAAGAACTATCCATCTAGGATAGTTTCACTGACAAATTCATTGATCTCCATTTTATTATTCCACAATTAAGCATGGGTTATCTAACCATACTTATAGGATAACTCAATCACAAAGCGTCTTCCCGTGAGGGATTTCACCATAAGGGGGCCACTTTGGAGTTCATACATTTTTACTATCAATGAAAACACATTATTGATCCATCTTCATCATTGCATGAATTCATTTATCAATAAATTTACTTGAAATCCATTCATTTACAATAATGACAATACATACTTTATCAGTATACTATGGCAAGACATTTTTCCTTTGACATCAATCCTTTGACATAAAAAAATACTTTGACATCAATCCTTTGGAATCAATAATTTGACATCAATCCTTTGGCATCAATGAAAAAATGATCCAACAATCTCGCCCTTTGGCATTGATGGAAATACCAACATTGATGTCAACACCAATCATGGATGGAAACATGTAGACAAGGAATTTATCTACATCAATAGTCATCTCAATCACATCAATGTGACTATCTCTCCCCCTTTTACATTAATGGAAAAGGGTAGTTCTCTCCTTGGGGATGCTCCCCCTGCATGAATGGATTTGATATTCCTTTGAATGATCTCTCCATATTTGAACAAGGGATATCACTCTAATGTAATGCTGAAGATATATCGCTCATGCTCCCCCTAGAACCATGCCTATGTGCTCTTTCTCCAAGTATATGGATCTTTTTCCAAGTATTTACATTTGCATCTAATAAATCTCTCCTCCTGAATCATGGGAATAAGAGTGACTCCCCCTATGGGTATGTCTCCCCCTATATTCTCTGTAATATGAACAATACGCTACCACTACAATATGCTTCTGTTGTAAATGCTACTGCTCAACTGGAACATAGATAAACTTATCTTTCTATGACGATCCTTGGAATTGTCCATGCATCAAACTCATGCCATACCATACATCATGAAGCAAAATATATGTCAACAATGAATAGAGAATCATGAACAAAATATCAACCAAGTACATCATGTGCCATATTGTGTATCAACCATTCACAACACCCATGTACATCAATCATGTACATCTTGTGCCATATAATATACCATATGATATCATCAATGGAGTGTATCAACCATATGCCAATAACATGTGCCAACTGTGTACCAACCATATGCCTCTTCCAACATGCCAACCATGTGCCTCAAACAAGTGTCATATCACTCATGATATGCCTCTACCATGAACCAAGTGCCACAACCATGTATCTCAACCATCAAGTATCATAACAAGTGTCTCAACATACATCATGTACCAAAACAAGTAGTAAAAATTATGTACTTTAGCCAAGTACTATCACCCACAAATATATATCATATATGAGTGCATCAACATTGCACTAAAATATGTATCACCACCTATACCAAGCAAGTGCATCAATGATTCATCAACTACAGATCAAGCTATGACTCATCAATGGTGTACAACATAACCACATCTGATACTCATCAACTACAAGTCCCAATATGTAGCTCAACCACATGCCAAATGCATGCACCAAGATATCCAACAAATACATCATCAAATATGTTGTTAAGCCTTAATATTGGCTCATTACCCCTTAATTGGGGCATATTAGATTAGTAATTTTATTTTATTTATGTCGGCTTTATTCCATTAGTTGTAATTATACCTCCTAGTCTTCTATATATACCAAGGAGACATTTTCATTTGGAATCATCTTATACTTGAACATTTAAGTGGGGTAAAAGGAGGTTTCCCCCTTGAAGAGACTTATTATATGAAATTATCTCTTTTTCAAGGCGTTGAATAATTTTTCTGAGTTTTTTCTATGCTATATATATATTTGGTTATTAACATATGGTATCAGAGCTCAAGGTCTTGGGGTTTCGCTGCTACATATGAGACACCTTGGAATTTTCACTATAATTTTTTTTTCTACAACGTTTTAGAAGGAACAGCTTGGAGGATATTTATCAGACAGATCAAGGTACGTTGGGTTAAAATTTCAGCTCCTGAGGCCTTATACTTTTGGAGATACAGCCTGTACAAGATAGGGTTTTGGAATCATCATGAACTGATTCATTGTGGAATTTTCGCTATAAAAAAATTTTGTAACGTTTCCGACCCTGAAATCTGAAGGATATTCACATAAATTAGTAAGGTATCTGTGGTAAAACTTTCAGTTTTTGGGTCATCTTAAATTTGTATATACACCCTATGTAAGATAGGGTATCTGACTAGTCCTATTGACTAGTATCAAGATGGTGTTCCAAGTAAAACAATTAGAACTTCTTCCTAGAGTATCCAAATTGAGTGGGAATGGTTTCATTGGATCATGGAAAGTCTATAGTATTTCTGGTACAAGTTTCATAATTTTATATCAATTATTTTGTGTGGGGAACGCTATACAAGTGAGATCTCCTGGAAAGTCCAAAAAGAGGAAAGTTGTGGGGAAGTTACCGTAAATTCCACTTGGCACATCCAATTTTGATCAGACCTATGGCATTGTAGAGAAGAAATATCATAGAAATACATAAAATAAAGTTTCATACCCAGAAGGGCCGAAACTTGGGAGATACAACAGAATAAAGATTGTCTAGCAGAACCACCCCAAAATCAAGGTTCAAAAGTGATACTTGGACAACATGCCACCCAAAAA
>JZKD02S1531641.1:570531-582396 GCA_000966675.3 Picea glauca
CTAGTCTCCTATATATACCAAGGAGACATTTTCATTTGGAATCATCTTGTACTTGAGCATTTAAGTGGGGTAAAAGGAGGTTTCCCCCTCGAAGAGGCTTATTATCTGAAATTATCTTCTTTTTCAAGGCGTTGAGTACTTTTTCTGAGTTTTTTCTATGCTATATTGATATTTGGTTCTTAACATATGTCAATGGAACTCAAATATGTATCATCCATGTATTCTAACAGATCTTCCTCAATCACCATTCACTTCGGTAAATACTAATAATCCAAAACTACATGTACTAGAAGTGTGCCTCAATATATCAATGATATCTCTATCTATAATCATCATGACATATCTCATAAAAAAAGTTCCATAACTTCACTTTCATAACTAACATTGTTCATCAATAGGAAAGTATCTCAATCCGCTCTCTCGGTTTAGTACCATGCATCCAAGATAGTCTTTCAACACTCAACCTTATGTCATCACCATACACATATCAATTATGTATGTCAACATGTAATCAAGTAAACCTGCAATAAACCATGCCATACCCTGTAGCAAACCATGTCATACCCTGCAACACAGTGTTATACCATCACACCATACTGAAACTCATATGTATAGCCTTTTTTCCAAGGCTCTCACCACAGATACGCGGTTTTTTATACAGACAACTCACGTATGTACATGACCTATTTATAGGTCAGCTCGTGTATGTACACGACTGTTACCAATGTAACCCATGTATTCTTCTGAATATGTCAAACTTGAGCTTCCTTTAAGGCTGCCACTCTGATCTGATTGATCGGTCTTCTTCACCCACTTCTGAAGGTGTCCCATCTTCTTAGAACTTAAGCTCTGAGATTCCATCCTTTAAAAAATGTCTTCCTTCCTAACTTCATTCTTTCTTCTAGTCATGCTATATGAAGCACTTATCATGGATTGTCTTCTTGTGTTCTAGCAATCCTGGGATTTGTGGCCGAATCCACTACAATTGTATCATCTCCTGGTGTGACAATGAGCAGCAATGTATTCTACTTGATTACGTCTCCAACACCTTAGGGTGTTATGAAATATTTCATTATCTCTCCTTGCATAAAATCTACATTCCAAATCCTTGTGACCATATTCATTACATGAGTAATAGTGACCATGAAAAACATTTTCATACCGTTGCTTTGGTGTCCATATTGAATGTGTCTCTCTTCTTTTAGGTGTAAATATGGCTTCTTGATGTCTTCCTTGCTTTGTTATTTTTAAACTTTCCTTTCTTGTGTAGATGGTTAACTTGCAACATTATTTCCATCCTTTGAGAGTGAGGGACTTACCTCATGCTTCTTTGAGATGCTTGCTTCAACATGTGTAGCTTATTTGTTGTATCCAAAACTTGATTTATCATTTGGTGATATTTGACTATCCAAGATCTCATTCAAGATTGTTGAGCTATTCAAGAATTTGTTTGACTTATCTACTTTATTTCTAAGATCAACAACTTCATCTTCCAACTTATGACATGACTCTTCCTTTTCATTTACTTGATTCTTTAGTAATTCCTCTACCCTTTTGGCTTCTTCAATTTGGGTCTTGAGATGGACATTAACTTCAATTTAGCTAATCTCATCATCTACCTTCTTATTCTCTTCTATTTCATTCTTTAGTCTTTTGATCTCTTCTTCTTTTTCTTCTAATTGAGTCTTTTTACTTTCTTCTTGTTCTTTGAGCATTTCCTCTAGTTGCAAGATATACTTTTGATTCTTTTCAATAAACCATATCAGTACTAAAACATAAGAGTGTTGCTCACTCTATCAATCAATCAGCATAACCATATCACCACCGTCATACCAGGAATTCCTTAATCATTCACCATACAATAAGAAAGAGTGTCCATCAAGACAACTATGTAACCATACCAAAGTTTCTATGGCAGATCTGAGCCCATGGAATTCATATCTGGAACTTGCTTCAGACTTCAAGAACTTGGCACCAACTCACACTCAAGTCTTCATGACTTCTTCCAACTATACGCACTATGGACTCCTTCATCCTGCGTGTGTATGCACCTTAAATCACTATATCCCGCGTATGTACGCGCTTTGGCCCACTGCTACTCGTGTACTGCTTCAGAGCCTAGGGTTTCTTAACTTCTGAAACTTTCACCATTAAGATCTCATACTTATGGAAACTTTGATGCGTCCATAAGATCCTCTAGTCAATATCTCTCTTTGAATAGATCTTCAATATATGCTCAAGAGATATATCTCAAAATATACCCTTGCCTCTTATTTATACTCTCCAAGTAGCTTCCTTAGAATCATCTTCTTGGCCACTTTGTCCACATAGCCACTTGACCGCTTAACCCACTTTTCTCATTTTAAGGTTAACCCTCTTATAACCACTTTCCATAATTAGAAATTTCTCCATTTATCTTATTATTTAAATAATCATATTTGAATTTATCAATTCACTTCATTATTTAAATAATTTCTTCTTTGTAAGCACTTTGACTTCTTTGACCTTTTGGTGCTTCGAGACAACATATGAGGGTCCTCCAACTTCATAAGGCCATTAATCTCAAACCGTGAGGAGTTATGTGGTGTTCCACATACCACTGGAAATGGAATGACAAGAACTATCCATATAGGATAGTTTCACTGACAAATTCATTGATCTTAATCTCATTATTCCATAATTAAGCATGGTTTATCTAACCATACTTCTAGGATGACTCAACCACAAACCGTCTTCCCATGAGGGCTTTCACCATAAGGGGACCACTTTGGATTTCATCCATTTGTATTATCAATGACAACACATTATTGATCCATATTCTGCTGGACAACTGAGAGGGGGGGTGAATCAGTTGTTACTGTGCTTAAACAATTATATCCATTTTTAAATTCATTACAGAACTCTCAATGATGGTCACAATAAATAAGTAGTAGAGTATTCAACATAAATCACACACATGTACAATACAGATACAGATATTCCTGAGGAAACCCATAAAGGGTGAAAACCTCTTCTTCTTTATATGATAATTATCTTATGTACATTATCATTCTTATGAGAACCAACTCATAATAAGGCTACCACCTCTGTTTTGCAAGCCACTACTTGTTGAGAGCACCAACTCTTTGGTTTCTCTAGAACCCACTAGAAGGAAGTACCAACTCCCTGAATGTTCCGGCACCAACTGGATGGAAGCACCAACTTCTAGTCATAAAGGCACTGACCTATATATCATAGAACCAATGTTCTCCCTAGCCCTAGTTTCTCTGGTTGCAACCAGATGGAAGCTATAACTCCCTGCGTTCAAGAACCTACTTGAAAATCTGAGGACAACAGTCCTCCCTAGCACCTCCCATCCACCCTGAATTATAAAACTTTGCTTTATGTGAATTTATTACAATGATTCAATAGTTGTTATTAGATTACCAGGTTTATCATTGTTCTACTATGCTTCTCTACTCTGCTTGCATCATTGTCTTCCTTCTTGCATCCTCTTTAGCTTTCTGATCTTCTCCTATGTCTCAGCATGCACACCTCGGCATTCTCTTCTTCTCATAGATATGCATTTCTGTTCTTTTCTTCTTCTATGCTTCAACTATTTCACCTCATGCTTCTACATGCATGCACTACTCACAACAGTAGTGACACGATCCCTTCTCTATTCTCCATTTTTATAGTCTCAGTGCACCTTATGCCTTCTACATGCACTATGCCACTGCATATTGTTCCTACGTTCATCATCACTCACACTTCTCATGAGGTCCTTTGGCTTCACTTGCTGTAATAGTCTTCGACCCCCTTCCATCTGTCAGTCGACTCTATGATGAGTCTACACTCCACTGGCAGTGGCCTCAAGACTCTTCATATTCTCTGTCGATCACCCTGAAGACTCTTCGAATTCTCTGGCAGTTACATCCAGTCAAGTATGGCTTCTTTGGCTATTGGAGTCTTTGAAAGGTTGAGATATTACTAGAAGGTAAAACCAGAGATCAATGGTTCCTCATGAATGATCCCTATGTGAATTGGCACCAGGTGCAGGATGCCTCTCCAAAATACCACTGGCTCTGACCAAAGGCCTAATCAAAAAGGGCGCTTCGCAACTTGTGTTTCGAGGATTCTGTCGTGAGTCTCCTTGACTCCTTCCTCCGGAATTCTTGATACCTGAAATAGAGCCTAGCTATGCTAGCTCCTTCCATTCACATGACCACCGTCAATGACCAAGCTCTTATCCATAAAGGGTTTTCAAAATTCATAATTCAAGAATCCTATGTTGAAGCATCTTGAATCTCCCATGTTGCAATCCCCGAAATGGAGCTTAGCAAACGCTACCTCCTTCCCCTCACATGACCACCGGCAGTGACCACAGCCTATGCCAGAAGGTGTTTTGCATTTCACATTTTGGGGATTCTCTGATGAGTCATCTCGACTCTCCATTTCATGAACTCTGAAATAGAGCTTGGCTTCTCTAGCTCTTCTCTCCATCTCTCATCGATGTGACCACAAGATGTGACCACTCACTAACCATTTGAGCGCTTCACTCTTCAGATCAATGGTCCATTATCCGTGGTGATCAGACAGCTATCCTCTGCCCCAGAACTTCAGCTTTCAGGACTTTGAGGAAGTATTGATGCTAAAACTCTCCAAACTAAACTCCCAGAATGATGTCACTCAATGACATGACATGATCTGTGTGGCTGCCACGTGTCACTCAAAATTGTGATTTCCAAGTTCCTGAAATGTCGAATCATATTGAAACTTGTCGTTGTCTGATTTTTCCACGTGTCATCGTTGACGTAGTCTTCCACTTGTCCTTTTTGATGTGGTCTTCCACATTCACGTCCTGGATCTGACAGCCTAGATTCATCCTTGATCCATCGACTAGGATTATTTCGTGATTTTTCATATCACAAGTTTGAGAGGTTAGGGAACCTCATTCCTTTGACTTTCCAGTCAGTGAAAGTATTATATTTTGCCACGTGTCCTTCTTGGATAAACGATCCAAATTTTTCCTTGATCCAACAGCTGATATTATATCGTGATTTCAAGAGGTTAGGGCACCTCCTTCCTTTGAACTTTCAGTCAATGAAATGTTGATTTTTAGCCACATGTCCTTCTTGGATCAACGGTCTAGATCATTTCATGATCTCACATATTGTCAGTTCGAGGGGTTAGAGCACCTCCTTCCTTTGACTTTCCAATCAATGAAATGTTGATCTGTGACTACGTGTCCTACCTAAAGATGGACGGTCCTTCTGCTTTTGGGATTTTGTAAGCCCACTTCTCCTTGCACTTTAAAGAATGTGCAGGTTCTCCTGGATCCAATGACGGTTGGACCCCACGCTCGGATCTAACATCTGATATCTGTCCTCCATATGTGTGCTCCTGCTGTCTGGACTTAAGATGTCTTTTGAGCCTATTTTTCATCGTTGTTCTTGCCGTCATTTTTCTTTCCATCAATGACAAGCTCACTCCTAACTGTAAACCTACCAACAATCTCCCCCTTTGGAATTGATGGAAACCTCGAACGACTGCACTAATCTGTTTGGATCTCCAGATATAGCATCTGCTCTGGACCACTCCACTCATTTTCTCCCCCTTTGACATCAATGTCAAAGAAAACATGCTCCCCCTGAGTTGTTGCAGTACTTCGTCGGAGGTATTAGATATGCAACCAACACATACTCCCCCTAACAGGATGGACTCTCTTAGGTGTGAGACGGGATGACACCCAACTTCTGACGGAGATATTCAAATGGTGTCTTGGCTAGGGGTTTAGTAAAGATGTTTGCAATTTGTTCTGTGGTTGGAATGTAATGAACCTAAACAATCTAATTGGTGACCTGTTCTCTTAGAAAATGGTGTTTTATGGGAATGTTCTTGGTTTTGGAGTGGAATACAAGATTCTTTGACACACTTATGGCACTAGTGTTATCACAATGAATTGGGATCGGTGCAGTATATTTTTCCTCCAAGTCTGCAAGTGTCTGAATCATCCATAATACCTGAGTGCAACAAGTAGCAGCCGCAATGTACTCCACCTATGTAGTTGATAAAGAAATGGAACCTTGCTTTTTACTCAACCACGCTACTAGAGAATATCCTAAGAAGAACACACCTCCACTCGTGCTTTTCCTTTCATCCATGCAATTATCCCAATCAGCATCTGAGTAGACTAATAATTGAAAATTTTGATTCTTAGGATACCATAGGCCATAGTTCATTGTTTCTTTAAAATATCTGAATATTATTTTGACATCTAGTAAATGACTCTGTTTGGGTGTTGCCTGATACCTTCCTACTATTCCAACAGCATGCATTATATCTGGATAGGATGTTGTGATATACAATAGGTTGCCTATCATTGACCTATATGAAATTTGATCAACATCAGGTGAGTCATCATCCTTTCTTAATTTGCATCTAGTAACCATAGGTGTGCCCAGAGGTTTAGAATCTTCCATTTGAAACCTTGTCAACATTTCTCTTAGATATTTTTCTTGAGAAATAAATATTCCTTCAGAATTTTGAGTAATTTGCAGACCAAGAAAAAATGGCAGTTCCCCTATAATAGACATTTCAAACTCAGACTCCATGGCAGAAGCAAACCATTGTACCAATGAATCATTATTACATCTGAAGATGATGTCATCTACATAGACCAACACGATGAGTAAGTCATTACCCTCTGTTTTGATATATAGAGTGTTGTCAACTATTCCTCTCTTGAACCCTTTGTCTTGGAGATACTTATCCACTCTGTAATACCAGGCACGAGGAGCTTGTTTTAACCCATATAAGGCTTTATTCAGCTTGCATACTAGGTCAGGATTATTTGTCAGTTCGAAACCCTCTGCTTGTTCCATATAAACTTCTCCTTTTAAATCTCCATTTGGAAATGATGACTTGACATCCATTTGATAAACTTTAAACCTTTTATGACAAGCATAGTAAAGAAATATCTTGATTGTTTCTATTCTTGCTACTGGCGCAAATGTTCCATCAAAATCTAGTCCTTCTATTTGAGCATAGCCCTTACAGACCAATCTTTCTTTGTTCCTGACAACTTGTCCCTTCTCATTCATTTTTTTCTTAAAGATCCATTTGGAACCAATGATATTTTTACCTTCAGGTCTAGGAACCATCTCCCATGTATTGTTTTTCTCATTCTGATCAAGTTCATCATTCATGGCTTGAATCCAATGGTCATCTTTTCTAGCTTCATTAAAATTCTTGGGTTCCAATATGGATATGAAGGCTATATGTGATTGTTCGGTGTTTTTGATTATCTTTCTCCTGGTTTGTACACCTTTGTCTTTTTCACCAATTATCTAAATTGTAGGATGATTCTTTTGAGTGATTCTGGAGGAGGAATTTGATGTTGTCTACTAATTTGAGTTTGTCTGAATATTTGCATATTCATCTGGCTCAGAGTATTCTTGTTATGATTCTTGGACCTATTCAACTTCAACTTCATCTATATCATTTGTTGTTGATTCAGTATTGTTCACCTCTCTTACTGGGATTCCTTCATCAACTTTTATGTCAATACAATCAACCAATCTATGCAACCTCTTATTATAGAATCTGTATCCTTTACTGTTTGTGGCATACCCTAAGAAGATGCCTTCATCAGCCCTATCATGATACTTTCCAAGGTTCTCATCATTATTCTTTATGTAACACTTACTCCAAAAGACTTTGAAGTGTTTGATTGAAGCAGGTCTCCCATACCACAGTTCATAGGGTGTCTTGTCAGTGTGTGGTCTGAGGTGGGCTTGTTAAGAACATGGATTGTTGTGTGTATTGCTTCTATCTAGTAGGTTTGACCAATGTTCTTCGCATTCATCATTGACCTAGCCATTTGTTGCACTGTTCTATTTTGCCTCTCAACTACTCCATTTTGTTGTGGAGTTCTTGGGATTTTGTATTCTCTCTTGATCCCATGTTTATCACAAAAATCCTTGAACTCACTTGAAATAAATTCACCTCATATGTATGATATTACTACCTTTAACCTATTGCATGTTTGATTCTCAGTTAAAGCCTTAAATATTTTAAATTTCTCAAATGCTTCAGATTTTTCCTTGAGAAAGGCAACCCAAGTTAGGCTAGAGTAATCATCAATGATCAGCACGAAGTAGTTTTCTTTCCCTATGCCTTCCTATCTTTATGGTCCACATAAATCCATATGAACTAGTTGGAGTGGTTTCTCTGTTGAAGTAGAGCTCTTGGATTTAAATTGTTTCCTAGTTAGATTTCCTACTTGGCATGGTTTACACATAGAATCTTGTGGCTTTGATATTCTCGAAAGATCTTTTACTACCTCATAATTTTTTAGCTTGATTAAGTGGTCAAAGTTTAGATGTCCAAGTCTCATATTCCATAACCAGCTCTCATCATGTTTTCTTATATGACACTCTTCTCTATCTTCTTTCAGCACATATACATTATTTTTTGTCTATATGCCTTTAGCCACTACTTGTCCAGAGTTTAGAAACTTTATCTTGCAATCCTTGGAAGTGAACACCACTTCACATCCTCTGTCACTCATTTGACTTACACTGAGCAGATTATGTTTCATCCCATCTATAAGAAGAACATTCTGGGATTTTCCTTTGCCATTACTTAGACTCACCATCCCTTTAGCCTTCATTTTACCTGGAGCATCATTTCCAAAGGTTACGCTTCCTGATTTTTTTTCACTTAGATATAGAAACTTACCTTTGTCTCTTGTCATATGTTTGGAGCAACTACTGTCAATATACCAGGGGTTTTGTTGTCTTTGGGATGACAGCACTAGTCCACACTTGTCATTTTCTTTCATCTTCTAAACCTTGAGATTTTCAGCAGAGGGGTTCAAATATGTCTCGTAGTTCCTTAAGTGACAGTCTGTAGCTTTATGTCCAAAATTATGGCAGGTGTAACATTTTGGTTCATTGAATAAAGGATCATAACGATTGTTATTCTTAACCTGTGTCCTTTTTCCATCCATCACATTATTTACAGTCTGTGATTGTTTGTTACTTGGTTGTCTCATTCTTTGTTGTGACAGATATCTATTCCTTGAATATTTTGATTGCTCATATTTAAATCTTAAAGAATAGTTTACAGCTTTGTGACCAAAGTTAGAACAGAAATAACAATATCCATAGAAAAATCCTTTGTACCTGGAAAATGGTTGTCTTCTTTGAGAAGGTTGATTTCTTCCATGCTGATGATTTCTTTGAACATAGAGTACATTATTTCTCTGATCTATAGTTTCATTTTTGGTACCTCTTTCATTACTCCTCCTAGGCAATTGATTATCTTCTTTTGTTTCTGCAGGTTTTTTGTTGTCACTGGTGGTAGATTTGACAAACTTGATCGGTTCTTTGTTGCTTGGCTAATCACTACTTGATCCCTCTTCATAACCCAGACCTGTTTTCAGCTTTGGGTTTATTTGTTGATTCAGAATGGTCGCCAATTCTTCTAAGGCTTTGATACTTGACAGATTCTAATGATACAAGGCTTGAAACTTCTCCAACTCTTTCCTAGTTTTCACTACTTCCTTTTCCAGAGCTTCACATATTGCCTTCTTTTTTGATAACTGTTGTTTCAGAATGTCTTCGATTTTATTTGCCTCTCCTAATTCCACTTTTTGTAGGACAAAGTCTTCATCAGGTTCTTTACTTCCTTTCTTGAATTGTATCAATAATCATTTTTGTTTTCTCTTCTTAATTCTCAGTCTGTCAACCTCTTCCAGTGCATTGATCAGTTCTCCTTCCTTATCAACCACAGCTTCTTCTTCATTAGTATCACTTCCTTTTCTTTTATTGTCATGATCCTGTTTTTCCATAAGCATGAATTCATTTAGTTTATATTCAATAGAGGATTCGTTATCTTCATCATCTGAAGGATCATCATCATTGTTTACACAAAGACTTTTCTTCTTAAAATTATTCTCTTTAAATAATTTTTTGTGTTTGTGGTTCTCCTCATCATCATATGTCTGATCCTTTATTTTGTAAGGACATTTATTTGAAAAATGACCTATCTTACCACAGTTGAAACATTTGAAAGGCAGTTTACCTTTGTATTTGCCTGATCCCTTCTTCAGTCTTCTCACAAATTTTGCTTCAATTTCATCAGGCTCAAAATCCTCATTCTTGTCTACTTTAAATGATGCTTCTCTAGAGGTGGGTTTATCTTTAACTATTCTTATTTCATATGTAGTCAATGTTCCTAGAAGTTGATCAAACATCAAGGATTTTAGATCATTAAGTTCTTCTATAGTAGATACCTTCGGGTTGAACCTATCTGGTAGATATCTCAAAATTTTCTGAACTAAAGAGGGTTCCTCAATTTTTTCACCAAGTGCTTTCATTGCATTTACTAGTTCTTCAACTCTCAAAAAGTACTTTCCAATAGTTTCATCATCTTTCATCTTCATCTGTTCAAACTGTACTCTGTAGGTTTGAATCTTGGCATCCTTTACCTTCTCATTACCTTCATAACTGCTAATGAGTTTGTCCCACATTTCTTTGGCAGTTTCTAAGTGCATAACTTTTACAAATTCTTCTTCTGCAAGCCCACTCAGAATAGCATTCATAGCCTTAGCATTGAAGATAAATTCTATCTTGTCATCCTTATTAGATAGTACAACTGGCTTTACGTAAACAATCTCTACCGCATCCCAGACATTTGCACCTAAAGCCATTATGTAGGTTCTCATTCTAACTTTCTAGAAGGCAAAGTTTGTTCCATTGAATAGAGGGACCTTATTGGTTGAAGTTCCTTCATGGCTTGACATGTTTAAGCTCTAGTATCTACCCTTAGATAAAAGGGGTCGGATCTGATACCAATTGTTGGACAACTAAGAAGGGGGGGGTGAATCAGTTGTTACTGTGCTTAAACAATTATATCCATTTTTAAATTCATTACAAAACTATCAATGATGATCACAATAAATAAGAAGTAGAGTATTCAACATCAATCACACACATGTACAATATAGAGACAAATATTCCTGAGGAAACCCATAAAGGGTGAAAACATCTTCTTCTTTATATGATAATTATCTTCTGTACATTATCATTTTTATGAGCACCAACTCATAATAAGACTACCACCTATGTTTTGCAAGTTGCTACTTGCTAAGAGCACCAACTCTTTGGTTTCTTGACGCAACCTGCCCTCAATGACTCTATCGCATCCACCAGGACCTTCAGTATCTATAGCCCGAAGAGTTCAAGTCCCTTCTTTATTCCCCTCGGGAATTTATTACCCACAGGAATACTGCCGTGTGGTTCTTCACCGAGAAGTCGGAAGGTCGGACTTCGCGACTTCGCAAGTTCCACAACTGAGAACAGGACTCCCCGATTCCGAGACGCGAAGCTCTCGGTCAAATTTGACTCTTTCCTTGGTATGTCGGGACCTCGCGCTATCGCAACTCGCGACTAGCGTCTCTTATACCTTCAAGTTCTCAATCCCTGAGACCCGAAGGGCCGAGATACCGATTACTCGGAATCCCCCGGTCTCGCATTCTCGTTACTCCCGAGAAAAGACTTGAGGCTTCCGACTCCCGAGGTCCGATGTTCCAAGGTACCCTGTCTACGTCACCAAGTCCCGACGTTCATCATGCAGGCGCTCCTGGACGTAGTGTTTCGCATCCTCGCGGTTTCGCTCTGTGCGAAACAAGAGTCTTTCGTCGCGAAACCCCGCTGATGTCTCCGACCTACAAGTCCGATCACGATCTCGCGATCCTCCACGATGATTTAAGTCGCCGATTCTCTTCCTCTCAAAGAGTTCTCCACTTTGCCACCTTCCTCTAGTACAACTGAAAATCAAGAGAGCCCATCCTCTGGAGCAATGCTCTTCTGCTTCTTC
>JZKD02S1531641.1:600682-641823 GCA_000966675.3 Picea glauca
TTCAAAATGAAAATGTCTCCTTGGTATATATAGGAGACTAGGAGGTTTTAATGGTCTAAAGCCGACATAAATAAAATAACATTACTAATCTAAATCACAACTAATGGCCTTAAGCTGACATAAATAAAATAACATTACTAATCTAATATGCCCCAATTAAGTGGTAATGAGCCAATATTAGGGCTTAACAACGACTGCCAAGCTCTTCTTTGAATGAGTTTGGGTACATTTTGGAATCCCACAAATTATTGTCTCAAATTGGGATAGTTGATTTCTCAGCACATTCTAATTGGGCCCCTGGTCATTGCTGGACACGAAGCTCACCAAATCCACAGCCTTCCACCCCCAAACATATGGCCAAATCGAGGTTGTAAATCGAATGATTATGCATATCCTTCACATGTATAATTCAAATCACCCTCGCACATGGGATGTGATCCTTCCCTATGTCCATCATAGCTACAACCGAGCTCTGCATAGCTCAACCAACCACAACCCCTTTCAGGTGGGGTTGGGATTCCAACCATTGGGTCCCATAGATGTTGCACTTCCCCTTGCGGTCACCTCGACCGACTCATATCCTACTCCAACTGAAGCTGACAAAGCCACCTGGTTCATTGAGAGGATCTAGCACATCTGCTAACAGGTTCAGAATATTCCACAGAAGTCCAATGACAAGTACAAACAGCGCCATGATCAACATCAGGTGCCACATAAGTTTCAGGTGGGCAACAAAGTTTGGTTTCACTTACAGAAATAACACCTTACAGAACCCCATCGAAATCTTTTCCCACTCTGTTATGGTCTGTACACTATCACCAAGGTTGTGGGGGATAATTTTTTTGAGATCATCATTCCTCATTTCCTTGGCCTACACCCAATGTTCAATGTGGATCTCCTTCGCCCTTATTTCCCACCATTATTGGACACCTCAGAAGTAGAAAAATAACTAACACCCACAGAGCTCAACCCTGACTGCATAAAACAGACATCCAATGATAATATTGTGTACACATAGATCAAGGGCACTCAACAACAAAGGATCCATCTTTATTGAGTCTTCAAAGCAAGGCAGATCCTGCAGCAAGGCAAGTGGCTCACCTGGGGCCAAATTCAACAGAAATTTCCTCATTTGATGGGGGACCTCAACACAATTGATACCATTTCTTCCTAAGGAGGGAGGATTGATCCATATGGATATCAGTGGCCACCCACCTTTTCCAACTGGCAAAAAACAGTTTTCTGACAATTTTGGCAATTTACTATTTTTAGTAGTTTTAACTTCCGAGGCCATTTTGAGGGCCTAAATGAAGGTTTTTCAAGATCAAGCTTCTCAATGATATCTAAAGGCATGATTGAGACCCCAAAATGAATTTCCTCGATGATAACTTTCCAACGGTCTATCACACACCTAAAATGGAGATCGTATGCAAAAGTTACGACCCTGGGAAGTTGTTGTACTAACTTACCCAAATGGGGCCCACATGACTTTTGGCGCTTCATCTCCTAGGGTTAGGTTTCTTGGATGTCTAGGGTTTTGGAATTCTTGTTTATTGATAAAAATTCCTTCAGAGCCTCATTGTAATCTTCTTCTTGCGAATGCACGTAGCCATCACATCTCTTCTCAGAGATAAGACGCCACCATTCCAACAAGCTTGCTTCCGCTACATTTAATAGTTTCAACTTATTTCGTTATTGAATAGAAAACTAGTTTTATTGTATCTCTGTTATTTTGTGTTAAAAACCTGTTAATAATCTGTATTCATTTCATTCTACTCATACAATCTATATCATCGGCTTTCTCTTCTTCTCATGGATATGCATTTATGTTCTTTTCTTCTTCTATGCTTTAGCTACTGCACCTCATGCTTCTACACACATGCACTACTCACAACAACAGCGACATGATCCCTTCTTTATTCTCCATTTTTATAGTCTCAATGCACCATGTACCTTTTGCATGCGTTATGCCACTGCATAGCATTCCTATGTTCATCATGACTCGCACTTCTCATGAGGTCCTTTGGCTTCACTTGTTGTAACAGTCTTCGACCCCCTTCCATCTGTTAGTCGACTCTATGATGAGTCTACACTCCACTGGAAGTGGCCTTGAAACTCTTCATCTTCTCTGTTGATCACCCTGAAGACTCTTCAAATTCTTTGGAAGATGCCATCACTTCATTCTGGCAGTTACAGCCAGTCAAGTATGGCTTCTTTGGCTGTTGTAGTCTTTGAACGGTTGAGATCTTGCCGAAAGGTGAAACCAAAGATAAACGGTTCCTCATGAATGATACCTACATGAATTGGCATTAGGTGCAGGATGCCTCTCCAAAAGACCACTGGCTGTGACCACAGGCCTAATAAAAAAAGATGCTTCACAACTTGTGTTTCGGGGATTCTGTCGTGAGTCTCCTTGACTCCTTCCTCTGGAATTCCCGACACCTGCAATAGATCCTAGCTATGTTAGCTACTTCCATTCATGTGACCACCGGTGATGACCAAGCACTTATCCATAAATGGATTTCGTAATTCGTAATTTAGGAATCCTATGTTGAGGCATCTCGACTCTCCCATGTCACAATCCCTAAAATGAAGCTTAGAAAATGATAGCTCCTTCCCCTCACATGACCATTGGCGGTGACCACAGCCTACGCCATAAGGTGTTTCACATTTCGGGGATTCTCTGATGAGTCATCTCGACTCTCCATGTCATGAACTTTGAAATAGAGCTTGGCTTCTCTAGCTTTGCTCTCTATCTCTCGATGATGTGACTATGAGATATAACCATTGGCTAGCCATTTGAGCACTTTTCTCTTCAGATCAATGGTCCATAATCCATGGTGATCAGACAGATATCCTCCACCCAGGAACTTCATCTTTCGGGAATTTAAGGGAGTGTTTATGCTAAAACTCTCAAAATGACGTCACTCGATGACATGACATGATCCGTGTGGCTGCCACATGTCACTCAAAATTGTGATTTCCAGGTTCTTGAAATGCCAAATCATCTTGACACTTGTCATTGTCTGATCGTACCATGTGTCATTACTGACATAGTCTTCCACCTATCCTCGCTGACATGGTCTACCACATTCACCCCCTGGATTTGACGGCCTAGATTCGTCCTTGATCCAATGACTAGGATTATTTTGTTATTTCTCATATCGCGAGTTCGAGAGGTTAGGGAACCCCGTTCCTTTGAATTTCGAGTTAGTGAAAGGATGATCTTTCGCCACGTGTCCTTCTTGGATCAATAGTCTAGATTTTTCCTCAATCCAATGGCTGAGATTATATCATGAGTTTGAGAGGTTAGGGCACCTCCTTCCTTTGACCTTTCAATCAGTGAAATGATTATCTTTAGCCACGTGTCCTTCTTGGATCAATGGTCCAGATCATTTCGTGATCTCGCATATCGTGAGTTCGAGGGGTTAGAGAACCTCCTTCCTTTGACTTTCCAGTCAGTGAAATGTTGATCTGTGACTACGTGTCCTGCCCGAAGATGGACGGTCCTCTTGCTTTTGGGATTTTGTAAGCCCGCTTCTCTTTGCACTTTAAAGAACGTGCAGGTTCTCCTGGATCTAACAACGGTTGGACTCCGCACTCGGATATAATGCTCAAGATCTGTCCTCCATCTGTGCACTCCTCCTATCTGGACTTACGATGTCCTCTGAGCCTGTTTTCCATCATTGTTCTTGCCATCATTGTTCTTTCCATCAATGACAAGCTCACTCTAAAAAAAGATAGTTAGAGCATTATCCATCCCAAAGGGAATAACATTATAAGAAAATGAACCCCATTCGATAGTAAAATTAGTCTTTATTTTATCTTCTTCTGCTATCCTAACTTGATTATATCCTGAAAATCCATCAATGAAGGAATAGGCTTCCTTTCCGACCACCTGATATGGATCACACACATAGGTTGAGTTCAAACTCATGTAATCCAAACAAACCCTTATATCTTCACTATCTTTCTTTCTCTGTATGATAATAGGACTAATCCATTCAACATCATCCATATGAAAAATTAACCCAGATGGAAGGATCTTGTAAGTATCCTTCTTAACATTTTCTTTGACTCTAGGTTTTAGGCAATGTGGTTTTTGTTTGACTAGCTTAGCATTAGTCTTCATGATGCAGGAGCATCACTAGAAAGCACGTGGAGTAGGACCTATCAGCTTCTAGGAGTCTGTATGGAATCTCAATGCTAGCAGTTGTAGCAGACATTTTTAAGTACGCCTTAACTCAGTGGCGGAAAAACATTTTGAGGCATGCTTGAGTAATCATGAGAGAAGTGGGAAGTTACACTCTGGCTCTGGAATGCAACTGGAAAAAAATATCCGTAGGTTATGTTGTGATGTAGATAAGTATCTAGGGGAAACCATAACAGCCCTCTGAGATAAATAGAGGTTTTGTACGCCCAAATGAGGCTCTTTGTAGGGTAGATAGCTACAAATTAGAGAACTGCCAGTTAGTAGGAGATTTCTAAGTTTTTCAGTTTTTGTTTTGACTTCAGTTGTAGCCATTTTCACTTATGAATATAACAGAGGAAGATTGATCCAATGCATGGTGTGAACATTGTTTTTCAATTCTATGTTAATGTTCTTTCATGAATGAATGAATTTCATTATGAATAGATAGAACTATGAATGTTAGGATAAGTTTCAATTGTTTCTCTTCTGTTGAGTGGTGCAAGGTGTGCACACAGAATGCAAGGAGTGCATTAACGGGATTTGTTTTGATTCCAAAGCTCAGAAGAGATAACACAAAACTTTCCCTTTGCAAGGAGTGCAATGAGACTGGTACAAGGAGTGCATAGTTGTCCGCAAGAACTTGAACCTTGCGTAAAGTTCTGGTGCAAGTAGTGCACAGATCTGAGATTTGACTAAGCATCAAAGGGACTTCGTAAGAATTCAAAGACTCGGGAAAGGAGAATGCTAGGAGGTCGAGAGGAATTTCTCTTTGAGAAATCCTTCGTATTTGAGTTATCAAAATACCTGATAAGTAAGGAGTGCGCGGGAAGTCGAATTCTTCACGAGACCAAGCTCTGTAGGAATAAAAATTATCATAATTGTTAACGATGTCAAAGAAATAGACTCGCATGAAGGACAAAGGTTGAAGCCTTGGAATCCTTTGAAAATCTTCTAAGTCTGAAGAAAGTGTAAGCTCAGGGAGAAAGATATGGACCGTCTGGTCAAAGTTGAGACAATGAGGAGCAATCATAGAGGGGGAAAGACCTCAGTCGTTCAGGTTGAGTGTAAAGGAATCGTAACCACCCGATCAAGGTAAAGTGCACTAATGATAATCCCTGAAAGTATATAGGAGGAGCGAGGTTACGAAAGTTCTGAAATCATCAAAACTATCTATCAAGGGGGACACGTGGCAAGAGATCAACTTTTCACTGACTCGCAACTTAGAGAAGTCAAAGGTAGATTTATAAGAACTTGTGAATCATGAAATCATGATTTTGATCACAGTCATTGATTGAAGGAGGGAGATAAATTGTATATATGGTCTTGTCAGGAGTTCGCAACTCAGGATATCGGGAGTAGGAGTTCTAGGAACTCGCGAAATCTGATTTCTCGATTTGATCTAAGTCATCGGATAAAGGAGAGATATGGACCATTTGTTTCCCAGGGATATCGGGAGTTCAGATATCTGGAGAAGGGTGGTAAGCGGTCCTCCAACTTCACAAAACACAAAGTCCCAATAGGAGAAAAGGAGATCAGGAACATTGGAGCGCGGGGATTGTAGACCGTTGATTTGGTTCTCCGAAATATCAGTATTTCAGGATTTCAAAGTTCAGGAGACTCAAGATAGATCACATGCGAAGAACTGATACATGAATTCATGACGTGCCTTTTGATTAGGCGAGTGGTCACAATCATGGTCACATAAAGGAAAGGACTTATCCAGAGAAGAGCTAGCGCTCATTTGGCATTGAGGCTTGAACAATGCTCAAGAGAGGGCTCACAGGTCCCATACGACCTGCGTCTCGGGAGAAAGTACATGTGTAAGTGGGTTTTGGGTCTAGAAGAGATCGAGAGAGTCAATCAAACTCAGTTTCTTGATCAATCCTAGACTAGGATTTCGCACATCCCTTAGGAGAGAAGGGGGGTCTGCATCAAGTGGTATCAGAGCCGAAGTTTTTCTTGGAGACAATAGGAAAAGGAGAGGATACATAAGAACTCAAAGTTGTACTATGTGTTTGATGGAAATTCAACACAATGCCACCAAGGAGATGAGCAGAAACACCTTTATCCAATCGAGTTGTAGAAAGGGAGATGCGATAACTTCATGCAAGATTAGAGGTGATAGAGGAAGCACAAAGACAAGCACCTGATACTGGAGACATCAACGATGCAGAGAGTGAAGAAGTAGAAGTCAAAGAAGATGCAGAAGAGTATGTCATTGAAGAACACTTACTGAGAGCAGTTGTTACATTGGGAGGCAGAGTCAAGATAGAGGTCCCATTGTATGAAGGCAATTTAGATGCTGAAGAGATGTTGGATTGGATAAGATCCATGGAAAAACATTTTGACTATGAAGATGTCGATGAAGAGAGAAAGGTGAAACAGGATATCACCCAGATCAAAGGACATGCATCATTGTGGTGGGATGAATTGTAGGCTGAGAGGAGGATCCAAGGCAAACAGAAGATAAATAATTGGGACAGAATGGTAGCTAAGTTGACGGCTAAGTTCATCCCTAAATATTATCAGATAAATCTGTTCAGGAAGATGCAAAACCTGAGACAGAAGGGGGTGATAGTTAAGGAGTACATAGAGGAGTTCTATCGACTGAACATCATAAATGGACAAAGGGAGAGAGATGAAGAAAAAATTTCCAGATATATAAATGGCTTGAGATATGAAATCCAGGATGAACTCAGCATGATTTCATTAAATATAATGGAGGATTCTTATCAGTTTGCACTAAAGGCAGAAGAGAAGTTGGCCAGAAAAAAAATCCAATGAGGAAGAGGTAAAATCCCAGCCTCAACCAGGGGTAAGGGAGTTACCCATGACAAGGCACGTAGGTCTAAGGATGAGGCTGAAAAACCACATAGTCACTCGGAAAGAGGATAAATTCTCGAGGAAGATAGGGTGGTGGAAGAAGTTCTTCTAGAGGAAGAGCAACAAGAGGAGGAGGAGAATTAAGATGTTATGCCTACGAAAAGACAAGGCACATGTCTTGGGAATGCGCCAATAAAAATAAAAAAGGAGGAGGTGAAGCTCACATTTCAAAAGAACAGAGAATAGATGTTGAAACAGAAGGAGCAAAGGATGGAAGATCCCTGATGTTGAGAAAGGTTCTCTTAAAACTAGAGGTAGAAGTTGAAAGGGTAGTGCAGAGGAATAGTCTCTTTAGAACATTTTGCAAGACTAAAGATAGAGTATGCAAGGTGATAATTGACAGTGGTAGCACTAATAACTTAGTATCCATAGAGATGGTGGAGAAATTGGAGCTGGAGACAATTGCACATCTGAATCCATACAAAGTCTCATGGCTATAGAAAGGACACTAGGTAACGGTTACTAAACAATGCTTGGTTGAATTTAAGATATGAGTATATAGAGATGAAATTCTATGTGATGTAATTCCCATGGATGTATGCCATATTTTGTTGGGAATACCATGGAAGTTTGACAGGAATGTCATTCATGATGGGAGGAAGAATGCATACACCTTGGAGAAGAATGGTAGGACACACATGTTGTTTCCAATAGAGGAGAAGAAAGTGAAAGAGGAAGCCAACACAAGCATACTTCTCATGAGTGGGAAGGAACTCCTGAAAGAAGTCAAGAAAGAACAAGAGATGCAGTTTGTTGTGGTGAGGAAGCCTAGAGTTATCCTTACAAGTGATTCAATGGATGATTTGCCTAAACAAATTCAAGAATTGTTGGATAATTTAGTTGACATAGTGGTGGATGAGCTACCTAAGTCATTGCCACCCATCATAAGTATCAGCCAGCATATTGACTTGATACCAAGAGAAAGCCTTCCGAAAAAAGCAGCATATAGATTGACACCTCAAGAGAATGAGGAAGTGAAGAACTAAGTCCAGGAACTGTTAGACAAGGTTTTGGTCAGAGAAAGCTTGAGTCCATACACAGTACCAATTGTGTTGAGTCCAAAGAAAGATGGAGGATGGAGAATGTGTACAGACTCAAGATCCATAAACAAGATCACCATCAGGTATAGATTCCCTTTACCAAGAAAGGATGATTTAATGGACTATTTAAGTGGAGCTAATTTATTTTCTAAAATAGATTTGAAAAGTGGATATCACAAGATTAGAATGAGAGAAGGTGATGAGTGGAAAATAGCCTTTAAGATAAATGAAGGTTTGTATGAGTGGCTTGTTATGTAAGTTGGCTTAAGAAATGCCCCAAGTACTTTTATGAGGTTGATGAATGAAATACTGAAATATTTCATTAGCAAGTTCATGGTTGTGTATCTAGATGATATACTGATCTTTAGCAGGACTAAAGATGAGCATTTTATGCACCTGACACTAGTGATGAGAAGACTACAGCAGGAGAAGTTGTTGATAAATCTGAAGAAGTCTTCTTTTATGAAGACAGAACTCATTTACTTGGGTTTTGTGATCTCTTCTAATGAACTGAAGATGGATCTGGAGAAGGTGAAAGCAATCAAATAATGGTCATCACCAAGGATCATGTTTGAAGTAAGGAGCTTCCACGGATTAGTAAGATTCTATAGGAATTTCATCATAGACTTCAGTGGAATTTGTGCACCAAGGATGGATATAGCAAAGAAGAAGCACAAGTCTTTTAAATGGACAGAGGAAGCTGAGAGGAGCTTCAATATATTGAAGGAGAAAATAACAGAACAACCAATTTTGGTCTTGCCGAATTTTGAAAAGACATTTCAGGTGAGATGTGATGCAAGTGGAGTTGCAATTGGAGTAGTTTTGAGCCAAGATAATAGACATGTTGCCTATTTTAGTGAGAAACTGAATGATACCAAGAGAAAATACTCCACGTATGATAAGGATTTTTATGCCATAATTCAAGCCTTGAAGAAGTGGAGACATTACTGTGTCCCACAGGAATTTGTCTTGTATAGCGATAACCAGGCTTTTCAATTCATAACCAGACAAGAAAAATTGAATCAGAGGCATGCAAAATGGGTTGAGTTTATGAGAATTTTACTTTTGTCATAAAACATATTGTTGGGAATTCTAACAAGGTTGTTGATGCATTAAGCAGGAGATGCTTGATTCTGTAGGAATTTCAGGTGAAGACCTTGGGGTTTAAACACATTAAGGACATGTATTGTGATGATATAGATTTCAAGGAATTATATGAAGCATGTGCAAAGTTTGTACTGAGAGACAGAAGCTAGTGGATAGAGTATATTATTCAAGAGGGATTTGTTTTCAATGGAAATCAGTTGTGCATGCCAAAATTCTCAATGAGGGATAACCTTTTGAAGGAAAAGCATAGTGGAGGATTGGCTAGACATTTCGACCATGATAAAACATTTGGACAGTTCAATAGTTCATACTATTGGCCAGGTATGATAACATAAGTGATAAAGTTTGTGAATAGATGTAGAATATGCCAACATGCAAAAGGAAAATGACAGAACATTGGATTGTATCAACCATTTCCAATACCAGAGAGGCCTTGGGATGCAATAAGCATGGATTTTGTGTTGGGACTACCACAGACGCAAAGAGGATTTGATTCCATATTTGTGGTGGTGGATAGGTTTTCAAAGATGACACACTTTATCCCATGCCATAATACCATTGATGCAACACATGTTGTAAATCTATTTTTCAAGGAGGTTGTAAGACTTCACAGCCTACCCAGAAGCATTGTCTCGGACAGAGACAAAATTTGTTGGTCACTTTTGGAGAAAATTGTGGAAGAAGTTGGGGACAGATTTGTCCTTCAACTCAGCTTATCACCCTCAGACAGATGGACAAACTAAGGTGGTAAATATAAGTTTGGGAAACTTGTTGTGGAGTTTGGTTATGGAACACCACAACTAGTGGGATCATATTCTGCCACAAGTAGAATTTGCATACAATGACTCACCAAACAGGACCACTGGAAAATCCCATTATGAATATTGTATGGAATGAAACCCAGGGGAGTATATAAGTTGAGATACTTGGGACTAAGTGAGATCAGGAGCGCGAGAGTAGAATATTTTGTTGTAGAAATGTAGAATCTCCATAGCCAGATCAGAGGACAGTTGCAGAGTTCTAACCAGGAGTACAAGAACAGAGCTAATCAGCATCGTAGAGAACTTCAATTTGAAGTAGGAGATCAAGTTCTGTCACATCTTCGAAAAGAAAGGTTCCCTAGGGGAACATATAACAAGTTAAAAATGAATAAAATAGGACCATGTAAGATCTTGAGGAAGTTTGATGCAAATGCCTATGAGATTGATCTGCCAGATGATGTGGGCATATCGCCCATATTCATTGTTTCAGACCTGTATCCTTACAGGAAAGATGACAAAGAGGGATTAGAATATTGAGAGAAGGTCCAGTGGGAGAAACAAATGTCTATAGAAGAAAAACTATAGATGGAGAAGATTGTTGATCAGAGGATTGGAAAAAAGACCAGGAGGAAGACTTATTTTGAATATATGGTCAAGTGAAAGGGACACTGAATAGAAGATGTAATTTTGGAAAATGAAGTTTTTATATTGAATAATGGAAAGTTGGTACAGAAGCTCATGGACAGGAGTCCACGAATTTCTTTCAAGGGGAGTATGATGCAGGAGCATCGCTAGCAAGCATGCGGAGTAGGACCTATCAGCATATGGAAGTATGTTCAGAATCTCAACGTTGGAAGTTGCAGCAAACATTTTGAGGTACGCCTTAACTCAGTGCCGGAAAAACCTTTTGAGGCAGGCTTGAGAAATCGCGAGCGAAGTAGGAAGTTCCACTCTAGCTTTAGAATTTGACTGAACTAAAATAGTTGTAGGTTAGGTTGTGATGTAGATAAGTAGCCAGGGGAAACCCTAAGAGACCTCTTATGTAAATAGAGGTTTTGTACACCCAAATGAGGTTGGTTGTAGGGTAGATAGTTGCAAGTTAGTAGGATATTTCTGAGTTTTTTAGTTTTTGTTTTGACTTCAGTTGTAGCCATTTTCACTTATGAATATAATAGAGGAAAATTGATCCAATGCATGGTGTGAACATTGTTTTGAAATTCTCTGTTATTGTGCTTTCATGAATGAATGAATTTCATTATGAATAGATAGAACTGTGAATGTTAGGATAAGTTTCAATTGTTTCCCTTCTATCGATTGGTGCAAGGTGTGCACACAAAATGCCAAGATTTTGTTAACGAGATTTGTTTCGATTCTGAATCTCAGAAGAGATAACATGAAACTTTCCCTTTGCAAGGAGTGCAAAGAGACTGGTCCAAGGTGTGCATAGTCATTCGCAAGAACTTGAACCTTGTGTTAAGTTCTGGTGTAAGAAGTGCACAGATCTAAGATTCGACTAAGCGTCAAAGGGACTTAGTAAGAAGTCAAAGACCTAGAAAAGGAGAACACCAGGAGGGTGAGAGGAATTTCTCTTCGAGAAATCCTTCGAATACGAGTTATCAAAATCCCTAAGATGCAAGGAGTTCCTAAGAAGTTGAAGTCTTCACGAGACCAAGATCAGGAGGAATAAAAATTTTCATAAGTGTTAACGAGATCCAAGAGATGGACTCGTAGGAAGGACAAACATTGAAGCCTTGGAATCCTTTGAAAATATTCTAAGTCTGAAGAAAGTGTAAGCTCGGGGTGAAAGATCTGGACTGTCTGGTTAGTGTCTAGACAATGAGGAGAAAGCACAGAGGGGGAAAGCCTCAGTTGTTCAGGCTGAGTTTAAAGGAATCGTAACCGCTCGATCAAGGTAAAGTGAACTAACGATAATCCCTGAAAATATACAGGAGGAGTGGGGTTACGAAAGTTATGAAATCATCGGAATCGTTCATAAAGGGGGACATATGGAAAGAGATCAATGTTTCACTGACTCGTGACTCAAAGAATTCAAAGGAAGAGTTATAAGAGCTCATGAATCTCAAAATCATGATTTTGATCACAGTCATTGATCGGAGGAGGGATATGAACCGTAGATCTGGTCTTGTCGGGAGTTTGCAACATGAGATATCGGGAGTAGGAGTTATGGGAACTCGAGAAAACCAAGTTCCCGATTTGATCTGAGTCGTTGGATCAAGGAGAGATATGGACCATTGGTTGCCCAGGGAAATATCAGGAGTTCAAATATCAAGAGAAGGGAGGTAATCGGTCCTCCAACTTCATGAAACCTAAAGTCCCGATAGGATAAAAGGAGATCAAGACCGTTGAATTGTAGGGATTGTGGACCGTTAATTTGGCACTCTGAAATATCGGTATTTCAGGATTTTGGAGGTCAGGAGAGTCGCAGTGACTCACATGAAAAGACCTGATATGCAACATCCTGATGCCCCTTTTGATCAAGTGAGTGGTCATAGTCATTGTCACATAAAGGAAAGGTCTTAGCCAGAGAAGAGTTAGCGCTTGTTTCGCATTGAAGTTTGAACAACACTCAGGAGAGGGCCCGCGGGTGTCATACGACCTGTGTCTCGGGAGAAAGGACCTGTGTAAGTGGGTCTGGGGTCTAGTAGAGACCCAGAGAGTCAATCAGACTCAATTTATTGATCGATCCTAGACCGGGAGGTCGCACAGCCCTCAGGAGAGAAGGGGGGTCTGCATCACTTCAACTCTATCTTCATCTCTTGCAAGTCTCCATACTCCTGCAAAACAATCCTAGATCTTTGTCATGGTATTTTCATCCCAACAATCCCCTATAGAAGCCAACTTAGGATGCTCCTCACTCCCAATGTTCATCTTCCACAAATTTAGAGGCTGAGAATATAAACTAGTATAATTACCTGATAAAGTGTCCTTAATTTCCCTAGTTCCTACAAACTCCTTAAAGGTCAAATTTCTACGTTCTTCCAAGTCTTCAGAATCTTTAGGATCCTTGTAGACCTTGCTATAGACCATAGGTATTCTTGTAGGGGAAGGTTAAAAACTATATTGAAGTAGATATTGATGTTGAGGACATACTATGGGTGAGTACTGGGGATTGAATTCATCAGTAAATAGAAATTATTTTATTTTTTGTAGTACAGTTGTGATTTCTGAAGACTTACTAGAAAAGGAGAAATCATGAAAGAATTGTTCTTATAGTATCTTCCAGCGTGATTTTTTTCTTCTGGTCTCTTCATGCACATACCAAGATTTTGGAATGGTTCCTAGAGAATGAAATAAATTGTGTACCCAAAACTGAGAAGGAAGTTGCATTCGCTACGGGGTTTTGTTCTCAACCTGGAAAAGGTCCAACCATTGTCCTACGTTCATCAAACCATTGTCTTATATCAGGATAGTTGATTTCTCAGCACATTCCGATCAAGCCTCTAGTCACTTCTCGACATGAACCTCACCAAATCCACAGCCTTCCAACCCAAAACAAATGGCCAAATCGAGGTTGTAAATAGAATGATTGTGCATATCCCTCGCATGTATAATTCAAAGCACCCTCACACATGGGATGAGAGCCTTCCCTATGTCCATCATAGCTACAACCGATCTCTGCATAGCTCAACCAGCCACATCCCCTTTCAGGTGGGGTTGGGATTCCAACCCTTGGATCCCATAGATGTTGCACTTCCCCTTGTGGTCACCTTGACTGACTCATCTCCTGCTCAAACTGAAGCTGAGGAAGCCACCCGGTTCATTGAGTGGATCCAGCACATCAGCCAACAGGTTCAGGATATCCTACAGAAGTTCAATGACAAGTAAAAACTATGCCATGATCAACATCGGGTGCCACATAAGTTTCAGGTGGGCGACAAAGTTTGGTTTCACTTGCAAAAATAACGCCTTACAGAACCCCATCAAAATCTTTGCCCACTCCATTATGGGCCATACACTATCACCAAGGTTGTGGGGGATAATTATTTTGAGCTCAACATTCCTCCTTTCCTTGGCCTGCACCCAGTGTTCAATGTGGATCTCCTTCACCCTTATTTCCCAAATGGAATTTCTTGACATCTCATCCTTGGGCACGGCCTACCGATATGTCGTCAAAATCGAGCAGAAGCTTAAACAAAAAACGTGACAATTTGGGCCTAGGAACCCCTCACAACAAAAGCTAGGAAAGGGTGGCTCCAACCCACAGAACAAAGGACAGAGTAAATATGGATAGTATCAGGACAACCATTCCAAGCCGCATGGAAAGAAGGACACCGAAAAGACAAAGAAAGATACTGGGAAGTGATGTGACTTCCATAAGAGCCCTTAGCATAACACTGCTGACTACCACTCAAAGCAGTCATTGGTGGCCGAAGTGAAAGCCTCTGAATCAGATGTGGATTCTGACTCTGAGCCAGAACTAGAAAGGGGAAGATGGATCATTGATGCGGAACCTAGTGCCACCATTGCTACTGTTAGCTCCCAAAATGAAACCATCCTTTTGGTCGAGTTTTGTGGTGGATAGCATGGCTATCGTTAGTTTCCTCATTTCATTTTCAAGTTTTTATAGCTGCAAAACTTAGGTTTTGGTTTTTGTCTTAGGAAATAATATGACCCATAATGGTCTTTTTTTCAAAATTTTCATAATTCACTTTCAACAGCTAACGTATGTCCAAAAGATGAGTGTTAGCTGTGGAAAGTGGTGACTTTCAGCAGCTAAGGAGCGTCTCTCATAGGACCGTGTGCTGGTGAAAGTGTTGAACTCCAAAGTATCCAAAGAAGCAGGGTTGCGGGTTGTGCACTGTTGAAAGTGAAGACTTTCCACAGCTATGAAGTCGTTTTTACAAGGTCATGCGCTAGTGAAAGTGAAAACTTTCTACAGCTAAGGAGCAGTTCTTAAAAAGGTCGTGCGCTAGTTAAAGTGAAAACTTTCAACAGCTAACGGGGGTTTTCCACAGGATCATGCACTGGCGAAAGCGATAAGTATGAACAGCTAAGGGGCGTTTTCCATGGGCCGTTGGCTGAAGCAAGCAGAAATCACGTGCGTGATATCCATGTTTCTGAAAGAAAATGATGATATGATCATCCCACGTCATGCAAATACAAATTATGCACTAATGAGAGTGGGTAATGATGGAAACTTAGTTCTTCATATCAAAATAGGATCACGATACGCATCTTATCCAGTAACGCATACTGCACACTCATGGTGCCGGAAATGGCAATTTTGAATTCAGTAACTCAGGTACAGAGGCTGTACCGCTGGGCTAACAGCATCAAGTCAAATCATTGCTTCCATGTAACACATTGTTCACAAAGGTTCGTAAATTTTCTAATGTTTCAAAATAGAGCCAACTCCCAAAGTGTTTTCAACAGCGCTGAACCTCAGCTAGAACAACAGTTGCAAGGGTTGATATACAGAATTGTTGGGGTTTTTGAGCTGCAAAATGGCAAGAAGACACAGTGGTGCTCTACTCAGGAGAGAGTTGGATAGCCTTTACTTTTTACAGACACACCCCGAAGTCCAGAGACATTTTTCAAATGCAGGGTGTATTGAATTCGTTGAGAGGTTGCAAATTGGTTGCCACCAGTCTACGGCAGAAGCTTTTGCCAAGAATTTCGATGGGGACAAAGATCATGTTGGGTCCATGGAAATTAGAGTAGATTAAGTTGTCATTGCCACAGATACAAACCTATCAAGAACCGGTCAGATATGGTTTAAAACCACTGCTCCCAAAAATTTGGATTTCAGAGCTTATTTGAAAGAGGGGTACAAGCACAAGGCATGGAAAAAAGGTATGTTGGTTTCCTATCTAGAAGAAGAATGGCAGGAGTTGTTCAAAGGCATCCAACTGTACATTAATTCAGAGGGCAGGTATGATAAAGTTATGATGTATCACATCAAACTCCTGGACCATTTCACAGGCAAGACTCCCATTAATTTACCTTTTTTCCTACATAAAAGTTTGACTAAGGTTTGCAAGAAGATTAGGGCTCAACCCTTGAGCATAAAAAGTGCTCTATGCCACTTCGGCCTCATAAAATTAATCATCCTACAGGAATTGAAACAGCAGGGAAGGAGCTGGGATCATTTTTTATTCTAGGAAGGTTTTGAAACACAGACCCAGCCTGCAAATGAACCAGGGAAAGCTTCAAAGAAACAGTCCTCTCCTCAAAGTAGTTCAAGAAAAAGAAGGACCCTGCCAGGACCTCCAGAAGACAAAATTTCTGGAGTGAAACCCCGCAGGTCGAAGAAAAGGTTAAACTTTGAGCAGACCATAGAGAAAACCACAGAGTGTCCTACAGAGTAGAGTATAGGGAAGAATATATTAAACTTTCCCTATTCAGATTCAGAATCAAAGCAGCAAGATAAACGTCCTATCACCGAGAATCCTGAGCAGTCAACTGAGTGTGCACAAAACTATGAGACCTTCACTCATACAGAAGAGGGAGAAACATCAAAAATATCCAAATCAAAGAAGTCTCTGAAGATCAAGCAGCTGAAAGAGGTAATTGCACAGCAAGAGGTTTTGGAAAGGGTAATTAAAGAAAGGTATAAGAAGTTGTCTGAGAACTTCGAAAAAACCAATACTGCATTTGAGAGATTGGCTAGGGAAAGTGTTAAAGAGAAGAAAAGAAAGAAAAAACTCACCAAAGATTACAATAGCTTGTGGTGGCTTGCCAAACGCCTTAAAAGGCAAATAAGAAGGTTAAAACAAAAACAAAGGAAAAAATCTCATCCAGATCTGAAGGTTCTCGCTCAAGTCGTCGTTAATATGCAAGGTGAGAAATCGGAGACACACTGAGTTTTGATGAAATCAAAATTTTGGAGGTGAAATATTGTTTTGAGTGCAATCGGGGCTTTCACCAGCACAAAGCTATATTTTATGACCCGTTAGCTGTGGAAAGTGGCGACTTTCAACAGCTAACCCGTGAAAAATTAAACAAGTTAGTTGTTGAAAGATGGAAAGGTATTTTTTGAAGCCAAGAACAAAACAAATCATTTTGAACAGGTTATGAAGGAATTCCAGAGTATCAATGAACTATTAGATCGCATGCAAAGGGCTTAGCATCAGAGGTTCGAGAGAATTTTGGAAACCACATGCAAAACCATTTCCTCAAAAATCAACCATGAACGTTGGGGAGATCCAACTGTCAAAGATAGGCGTCCTGCCATTCTTCACCACATTGCAGATACCAGGAGCTGAAGGATGCAGATGGAAAATTTTGGAGGTGAAAACTCGTTTTGAGTGCAATCGGGGCTTTCACCAGTGCAAAGCTATATTTTATGACCCGTTAGCTGTGGAAAGTGGCTACTTTCAACAGCTAACTCGTGAAAAATTAAACGAGTTAGTTGTTGAAAGATGGAAAGGTATTTTTTGAATCCAAGAACAAAACAAATCATTTTGAACAGGTTATGAAGGAATTCTAGAGTATCAATGAACTATCAAATCGCATGCAAAGGGCTTAGCATTAGAGGTTCGAGAGAATTTTGGCAACCACATGCAAAACCATTTCCTCAAAAATCGACCATGAACGTTGGGGAGATCCAACTGTCAAAGACAGGTGTCCTGCCATTCTTCACCACATTGCAGATACCAGGAGCTGAAGGATGTAGATGGCGAATTTTGGAGTTTGAAGACAATTTGAGTTCTAAGTATTGTTGTTAAGACTTTATTGTCAAGTTGTTTAGATAGAATTGAATTGTTTTTATTAAATACAAATCCATGTTTTTAGGATCTGTAAAAATTGTTGTAAGAGGCTATAAATTCCTATTTTTGATATGAAACAAGGGTTCAAACTGGGAGACATTCTCATGCTATTGTATAGACTCTTTTTGCAGAAATAAAGTGGAGTTTCCTTTCGTTTGCAATACCAGAATTGTTCATCTTTTCATTCTCTGTATTTTAATTTCAGTTTATTTTAGTTCATAAAGACTGTTACCTCTTTGTTGAACTCATAGGCTTGAAATTAAAAGATTCCTTGTTGTCTTGTATTAGGCCCTACTTTCACTTGTATTGGCAAATCAAGACTAGTATTCTCCATCCTCTCTTTCAATTATTTGATCTGGTTATTGTTTACTGAAAGAACTATACCTTTATATGTGTGATGAGTTGTTTTTTATACAAATCATTGAAGACCCCATTGTCCCAAACACATAAAAACCATTATTTCTAAGTTACCAAGCATCCTTAGCCTGCAACCCTAAGGAGTTTCTTGGAGTGATAACAAATTGGCGTCGTTGTCGGGGAGACGGAATTCAAGATTTGCTTTCCTGGGATACGACACAGATATGATCTTTGATGATAGACAAAGATTAGACATTTTTAGTTGGTTGTAATCATCTATCTGGCGACTCCATGAAGGACGAATTCGGTGGCGACTCGACAAATTAATCCTGGCTCCTAAGAGGATCAGTACTAGGGTGAATCCTCAAGAATCACCGATCACACCAGTGTCCAATCCAGAATCAATCCTCAGGAAGGGAAAGATGATTCAAGGTCAAACTTCAAATCCAAAAGGTAATCCTCTTTCCAGTTCTGAAAAATCTACTACAGAAAAAGTTGAGTTATTTTCAGAGAACATTGATGATAAAACAGTTGTAAGTACTGTAGAAGAACACATTCTTTTTTATCAACAGAAAAATCCTAGTGATAAAAAATTGATAGAATATAATTTGATTGAAAAAACTTTAGAAAGAAGCCACAGTTATTCTTCCCTTGAATCTTTCCATTCTCAGCAACAAGAAGACCACTTGAACATTTATACTAGCCTCCTTGTTGTTGAACATCTCCTCCAAGAGCTATCTGCTAAGGGTGAAGAAAATTTAGCTGGCCAGCTTGCAAATTTTTACAGAGCCTCTTATCAGACCTCTTTCCCATTGGAAGATTCACCTCTTTCACATTCCTCCAGTGTTAAAGACTTGAAGAAGAAACTAACATTTTCCCCACCTCTGACAGTCATGGCTGCACCACCTCCTCCTTTGACCAAGATGCAACAAATCTTGGCTGCTAGATATGCACCACTCATATTGCCAAATCCAGTAGCAGCCATGCCAATAGGGGACTACCAGAAATATATGCCTAAATTCACAGGCGAAGGCGATGTGTCTGCTGAAGAACATACTGAGGCTTTTTACAGTTATGCAGAGAACCTTAATATTGAACAAGAAGATGTTTGGACATGATTTTTTGTTCAAAGCCTAGATGGACATGCCAGGAAATGGTTCAAAGAACTCCCTGCTGGTTCCATTGCTAGAATTGAGCAATTGGATGAGACATTCCTGAAACATTGGGGTGACGAAAGAGATTTTGTCTACTACATCATAGAATTTGGCAACTTGAGGAAACAAAGTAATGAATCAGTCTCTAATTTCACCAAGAGGTTTAACCGGATGTATGGCAAAATACTAGCTGAGATAAAACCATCAGATGCTTCTGCCAAAATCACCTATTATGATGCTTTTGATTCAGATTTATGTTTGTTTTTTAGAGAAAGGAGGTCACCAACATTATCTCTCATGCAAGATACTGCCCTTGAGGTGGAATCTAATATTCTGGCCTCTCATAAACGGAAAGGAGATTCTGATAGGAGAAGACCAAAAAATGAAGCATCATCTTCATCAAATGTTGATCCAAAACTTGATAAGATGGCCAAGATGCTAGAGTCTCTAACCTCTGAGATCTCTAAGCTCAAGATTGAAAATAAACAGCCTATGAAGGGCAGAGGCACTTATGATTCTGGAGGTAGAAATCCTAATCTAAATCCTAACAACTTCAGAAGGAATAATCAGCCAACTCAGATCTTGCAAAGAGAAAAGAATTCTAATGAAGATAAGAGGATAAAGGTCCCTCTTCAGAATGTTGTGATGGATGATGACAATGGTGAAGATCAAGAAGATGGAGAAGGTGATATTCATTGTGTTGGAGAAAAAACGGGGAAGTCTTATCTAACACAACAAGATTATGAGGAATCATTAATGACTGAACAGATAGAAGATGATCTCCTTGGTGATGGTATTTTCACGGCAGAAGATAAGAACAGATATAACCTCCGATCTAAATCTAATGCTGCTCAACAAGATGCATCAGCCTCTCCTGAAAAGACTGCTGCCCCTGTTAAGCAGAAAGACCAAACATCAGAAGATCAGCCAACAAAGCCTTCAAAGGTGAAAGCATCAGCTCCTCCCAAGAATACTGTTGCCCCTGTCAACCATCAAACTCCAGAAAGTCAGCCTCCTGTCGAACAGCCAAAAATTCAAGAAGCCCCTTCAAATAAAGTAAAGGTTTCTGATAAAGCTGCTGATAAGGTTCCATATTCTTTTAATTTTTAGGCTGAAATACAAAAGATTAAGATTTCTTTTCCTCTAGTTGAGCTGATGAAAAATGAAATGTTTAAAAGGGATATCCTTAAAACTTTAGATCCCCAATCTGTATCCCTTTCTGCTGATATCCTCAACATTTATGATGATAAACCTACCATTACTCTAGGTCAAATGGTAGAAGACAGAGATGAAAGTTTTCCTCCCTTTTACATCTCTTTAAACATTCATGAGAAAACACTCCATAATTGTTTGTTGGACTCCGGTGCTTCGCACAATTTGATGCCAAAGGCTGTCATGGATGAGCTTGGGCTGGAGATCACCAAGTCTTATCATGACCTTTTCTCCTTTGATTCTCAAAAAGTAAAATGTCTTGGGATGATTAAGGATTTGGCTGTGACCTTGACCCAAGCATCAATGAAGACCATGGTGATGGATATAGTGGTGGCTAACATACCTCCAAAATTTGGATGTTTATTATCGAGATCGTGGATGAAGAGATTAGGTGGCACTCTTCAAATGGATCTCTCTTATGCTACTATCCCTGTTTTCGGTGGGGTGAACAGAAGGCTTTATAGGGAATCTCAATTGGCATATGTTATTAGTGATGAGAAAAATCCATCCAATCATCCTATCTATTCGGTCGACACAGATATGGGATCTTGTATTTTGCATATTGATGATTCACTGCTTTATACATTACTACTCAGAAATCCCACGGATCAGATCACAGTTCAGCCCACAGAGACAGCAGAAGATGACCTTTGGACCATTTTCTTTGACGGTGCTTGCACTAAGGATTCAGTTGGAGAAGGAGTGGTATTCACTTCTCCCTCTAAGAAAACTTCTCATTTGTCCTTTAAACTTGATTTTAAAGTGACTAATAACATTGTCGAGTATGAAGCCCTACTTTTGGGGCTGAACGCAGCCAAGGAGAAGGGAATTAAAAAATTGCAGGTGTTTGGAGATGCAGATTTGATTATTCAGCAAGTGAACAAGTCCTTTCAAGCCAAGCATGTCAGGCTAAAGGCATATAGAGATGAGGTGTTGAAGGCAATTCAAAATTTTGCAGATTTTAAGATTTCATTTGTACCTAGAGCCATGAATGAATTGGCTGATTCATTGGTTGTGTCTGCTTGTGCATTCATACCCCCTCTGCCTCATAAATTATCTTATGAAATTCAAGTTAAATATAGGACCTCTCTCCCTGATAATGTAAAATTTTGGAAGGTCTTTGAAGACGATGTTGAACTCACTAGATTCCTTGCAGTGATAGATGAGTTTGCAGATCTGCAGATTGATCAGGAGAATGAACTTGACCATGAAGTTGAGGAGCCAAAGTTCAAAAGCAAAATCACAGCACATGAAATAGTTCAGCTGTCCACCAACAGAATTCCTAAAGGTTTGGTCCCACTAGAAAGGCTTTTCGATAACAATGATGTGGCTGTCAAATTACAAAGTAGGGAAAAAGAGTCAGATGTTTTGCAGTATAATGTGGCTAGTGAGAAATATCCTAAACATGTTAACTTAGCCTCACATTTGACTGAAAAACAAAGGGTTAATTATGGAGAATTGCTAAAAGAATTTGCAGACATCTTTGCTTGGCAGTATGATGATTTGAAAACCTTTGACACAGAAGTGATTCAGCATAAGATTCCCTTGAATAAAGACACCAAACCATTCAGGCAGAAGCTTAGATCCTTCAATCCTTTGTTGTTTCCTACAATGGAAAGAGAAATTAAGAAACTGTTGGATGCCTGCATTATCATTCCTCTCAGGTATTCAGAATGGATTGCGAATATTGTACCGGTCAGAAAGAAGAATGGGGAGATCAGACTCTGTGTAGACTTTAGAAATTTGAATAAGTGCTCTAGGAAAGACAACTACCCACTACCTAAAATGGAGCATATTCTTCAGAAGGTGTCAGGATCGAAGGTGATGTCTTTTATTGATGGGTTTTCCAGATACAACCAGATTACTGTTCATCTAGAAGACAAAGAAAAGACTGCTTTTACCACTCCATGGGGTACGTTTATGTACGAGAAGATTCCCTTTGGATTGATGAATGCAGGAGCGACATTCCAAAGGGCAATGGACATTGCTTTCATTAGGGAGAAAGATAAATTTGTCCTAATTTATCTTGATGATATCACTTTTTTCTCAAGTAGCCACGAACTTCATTTGCATCACTTAAGAAGGACATTTCTGAAATGTCGAAGGTATGGCATCTCTCTTAATCCGAAAAAAATTGAATTTTGCACTTAAAGAGGGAAAATTACTTGGGCATATTGTTTTAGCTGATGGGGTTAAGATTGACCCAAAGAGGGTTGAAGCAATTAAAAATATGTCCCGTCCTAGATCAAAGAAGGACATTCAGTCTTTCCTTGGAACTATTAACTTTGTCAGAAGGTTTATAGTGAATTTTGCTGAACTCACAAAGAATATCACTGCTATGTTGAGGAAGGACTCTGAGGTAAAGTGGACTGAAGCAGCCAGACATTCATTCAATGCCATCAAGGAAGCCATCACAACAGCCCCTATTTTGATCAACCCCGATCTCTCCAAGGTATTTTACATTTTTTCATTTGCTTCCAGTGATACGATCGCAGTAGTTCTCTTACAGAAGAATGTTGATGATCAAGAGCAGTCGGTTGCCTTCTTTAGTAAGGTCTTAAGGGATGCAGAGGTAAAGTATGAGTTGTTGGAGAAACAAGCTTATGCACTTGTCAAGTCACTGAAAGCTTTCAGGGTCTACATTCTTCAGGCAAAGGTAATAGCTTTTGTTCCCTCTAGTTCAGTTAAAAATGTTCTTGTCCAACCTGACATTGATGGAAAAGGGAGTAAGTGGATAGCTAGATTGATTGAATTCGATGTCGAAATCAAACCAACAAAACTAGTGAAAGGTCAGGGCCTTGCCAAACTTCTGGCAGAGGAAAATTGCAGGCTCCTTGACATAAATCTGATGAGTATTAATGCAGAAATTGTTTTGTCTTCAGACAACAAAGAAGGTGAGGGAATGCAGGTCTCAGCTCATTTAGCTGATTGCAAATGGTACAGTCATATTATTCAGTTTTTGCAAAGTTTATCAGTCCCATCAGATTTGACAAAGACTCAAAGAAGGGCTTTGAAGCTCAAAGCTATAAATTTCTGCATAAATAAAAATTTGCTATTCTGGAAAAATCCCATAGGTCTATTGTTGAGATGTGTAAATCAAGAAGAGGCAGCCAAGGTCATGGTTGAATTTCATAATAGTGAATGCGGGGGACATCACTATTGGAAAACCACAGCACACAAAATATTAAGATCTGGCTATTACTGGCCATCCTTATTTTCAGATGTATATCAGTTTGTGAAAACATGTGACAAATGTCAGAGATTTGAAGGTAAACAGCAACTGAAGTCTCTTCCTCTCAAACCTATAGTGGTCACAGGGCCTTTCCAGTAGTGGGGCCTGGACTTCATAGGTGAAATTCATCCGCCTTTTTGTGGTCAACATCAGTGGATCTTGGTTGCCACCGATTACTTTACAAAGTGGATTGAAGCTATTCCCACCCGGAATGCCAATCATACTGTCATCATCAACTTTCTGCAGGAAAACATATTTGCCAGATTTGGCTATCCCAAGAGATTGGTCACTGATAATGTTGTTGCATTCAAAGATAAACACTTGGTGAAATTGTGTGAAGAGCTAGGAATTCAGTTGGTACATTCCATAGCTTACTACCCACAAGGGAATGGTTTAGTTGAGTCATCCAACAAGAGTTTAGTCAGAATCATAAAGAAGCTGCTAGAAAAAAATGCCAGAGGTTGGGATTCCAAACTGAAATTTGCCTTGTGGGCTGACAGGGTAACAGGTAAGAAATCAATTGGTACATCTCCTTTCAAGTTGGTATATGGTACCGAGGCCATATTTCCTGTTCAACTTGCATTGTCGGTTGCAAAGTTCTTACGAGAAATGGATTCTAAACCAAGTGATTTGACCAGGAGAATTCATAATTTGGTAGAACTATAGCAGGATAGAGAGCAGCTCTTGGAAAAAACAGAATTGCATCAAGAAAGAATCAAAGAAACTTTCGACAAGAAAGTCAAATCAAGTGTCTTCAAAACAGGGGATTTGGTCTTAAAATGGGATGTAGCAAGGCAGGAGAAGGGGAAACATGGAAAATTTGAAGCTCTCTGGACAGGTCCTTTTGTCATAATAGTGGTGCAGTAGAACAATACCTTTGTTCTCCAAACTCTTTCAGGTGAGCCAGTATCAGGTGGCCCTTTCAACGGGCGCTTCCTGAAGATCTATTTCTCATAAGGCTTCCTTTGAAGCTAGGTTATTCTTATACATATTTCTTTTTCAGTTCTGTTTTCTTTATTTCTGTCATTCAAATAACTCCATGCCCAATGGTACTAGCAACTATTTTTTCAAGTTTCTGTTTCAAGTTGTAATAAGGCTATTGAGTCTAGCTAGGTTCTTGGTCACCTCACAGGGAGATGCCCATCCCAGTTGGAGCCAAATGTTAGCTCCCAAAATGAAACCATCCTTTTGGTCGAGGTTTATGGTGGATAGCATGGATATCGGTAGTTTCCTCATTTCATTTTCGAGTTTTTATATCTGCAAAACTTAGGTTTTGGTTTTTGTCTTAGAAAATAATATGACCCATAATGGTCTTCTTTTCAAAATTATCATAATTCACTTTCAACAGCTAACGTATGTCCAAAAGATGAGTGTTAGCTGTGGAAAGTGGTGACTTTCAGCAGCTAAGGAGTGTCTCTCATAGGACCGTGCACTGGTGAAAGTTTCAAACTCCAAAGTATCCAAAGAAGCAGGGTCGCGTGCGCTATTGAAAGTGAAGACTTTCCGCAGCTATGGAGTGGTTTTTACAAGGTCGTGCGCTGGTGAAAGTGAAAACTTTTCGCAGCTAAGGAGTAGTTCTTAAAAGGTCCTGTGCTAGTGAAAGTGAAAAATTTCAACAGCTAATGGGGGTTTTCCATAGGATCATGTGCTAGCGAAAGCGGTAAGTATGAATAGCTAAGGGGCGTTTTCCACGGGCCGTTTGTTGAAGCAAGCAGAAATCACGTGCGTGATATCCACATTTCTAAAAGAAAATGATGATATGATCATCCCACGTCATGCAAATCCAAATCATACGCTGATGAGAGTGGGTAATGATGGAAACTTAGTTATGCACATCAAAATAGGATCACGATATGGTCTTATCCAGTAACGCATGCTGCACACTCATGGCACCGGAAATGGAAATTTTGAATTCAGTAACTCAAGTACAGAGGTTGTACCACCGAGCTGACAGCATCAAGTCAAATCATTGCTTCCATGTAACACATTGTTCACAAAGGTTCATAAATTTTCTAATGTTTAAAAACAGAGCCAACTCCCGAAGTGTTTTCAACGGCACTGAACCTCGGCCAGAACAGCAGTTGCAAGGGTTGATATACAGAATTGTTAGGGTTTTTGAGCTACAGAATGGCAAGAAGACACAGTGGTGCTCTACTCAGGAGAGAGCTAGATAGCCTGTCCTTTTTACAGACACACCCCGAAGTCCAGAGACATTTTTCAAACGCAGGGTGTATTGAATTCGTTAAGAGGTTGCAAATTGGTTGCCACCAGTCTACGGCAGAAGCTTCTGCCAAGAATTTCGATGGGGACAAAGCTCATGTTGGGTCCATGGAAATTAGAGTAGATGAAGTTGTCATTGCCGCAGCTACAAACCTACCAAGAACCGGTCAGAGATGGTTTAAAACCATTGCTCCAAAAAATTTGGATTTCAAATCTTATTTGAAAGAGGGGTACAAGCACAAGGCATGGAAAAAAGGTATGTTGGTTTCCTATCTAGAAGAAGAATGGCAGGAGTTGTTCAAAGGCATCCAATTGTTCATTACTTCAGAGGGAAGGTATGATAAAGTTATGATGTATCACATCAAACTCCTGGACCATTTCACAGGCAAGACTCCCCTTAATTTACCTTTTTTCCTACATAAAAGTTTGACTAAGGTTTGCAAGAAGATTAGGGCTCAACCCTTGAGCATAAAAAGTGCTCTATGCCACTTCGGCCTCATAAAATTAATCATCGTAGAGGAATTAAAATAGTAGGGAAGGAGCTGGGATCATTTTTTATTCTGGGAAGGTTTTGAAACACAGACCCAGCCTGCAAATGAACCAGGGAAAGCTTCAAAGAAATCGTCCTCTCCTCAAAGTAGTTCAAGAAAAAGAAGGACCCTGCCAGGACCTCCAGACGACAGAATTTCTGGAGTGAAAACCCGCAAGTCAAAGAAAAGGTTAAACTTTGAGCAAACCATAGAGAAAACCACAGAGCGTCCTACAGAGCAGAGTACAAGGAAGAATATATTAAACTTTCCCTATTCAGATTCAGAATCAGAGTAGCAAGATAAACTCCCTGTCACTGAGAATCCTGAGCAATCAACTGAGTGTGCACAAAACTATGAGACCTTCACTCATACAGAAGAGGCAGAAACATCAAAAAGCTCCAAATCAAAGAAGTCTTAGAAGATCAAGTAACTGAAAGAGGTAATTTCACAGCAAGAGGTTTTGGAAAGGGTAATTAAAGAAAGGTATAAGAAGTTGTCTGAGAACTTCGAAAAAACCAATACTGCATCTGAGAGATTGGCCAGGGAAAGTGTTAAAGAGAAGAAAAGAAAGAAAAAACTCACCAAATATTACAATAGCTTGTGGTGGCTTGCAAAATGCCTTAAAAGGAAGATAAGAAGGTTAAAACAAAAACAAAGGCAAAAATCTCATCCAGATTTGAAGGTTCTCGCTCAAGTCATCGTTAATATGCAAGGTGAGAAATCGGAGACACACTGAGTTTTGATGAAATCAAAATTTTGGAGGTGAAAACTCGTTTTGAGTGCAATCGGGGATTTCACTAGTGCAAAGCTATATTTTATGACCCGTTAGCTATGGAAAGTGGCGACTTTCAACAGCTAACCCGCGAAAAATTAATCGAGTTAACTGTTGAAAGCTGGAAAGGTATTTTTTTAAGCCAAGAACAAAACAGATCATTTTGAACAGGTTATGAAGGAATTCCAGAGTATCAATGAACTATCAGATCGCATGCAAAGGGCTTAGCATCAGAGGTTCAAGAGAATTTTGGCAACCACATGCAAAACCATTTCCTCAAAAATCGACCATGAACGTTGGGGAGATCCAACTGTCAAAGACAGGTGTCCTGCCATTCTTCACCACATTGCAGATACCAGGAGCTGAAGAATGCAGATGGAAAATTTTGGAGGTGAAAACTCGTTTTGAGTGCAATCAGGGCTTTCACCAGCGCAAAGCTATATTTTATGACCCGTTAGCTATGGAAAGTGGCGACTTTCAACAGCTAACCCGCGAAAAATTAAATGAGTTAGCTGTTGAAAGCTGGAAAGGTATTTTTTGAAGCCAAGAACAAAATAGATCATTTTGAACAGGTTATGAAGGAATTCCAGAGTATCAATGAACTATCAGATCGCATGAAAAGGGCTTAGCATCAGAGGTTCGAGAGAATTTTGGCAACCACATGCAAAACCATTTCTTCAAAAATCGACCATGAACGTTGGGGAGATCCAACTGTCAAAGACAGGTGTCCTGCCATTCTTCACCACATTGCAGATACTAGGAGCTGAAGGATGCAGATGGCGAATTTTGGAGGTTGAAGACGGTTCGAGTTCTAAGTATAGTTGTTAAGACTTTATTGTCAAGTTGTTTAGATAGAATTGAACTGTTTTTATTAAATACAGATCCATGTTTTTAGGATCTATAAAAATTGTTGTAAGAGGCTATAAATGCCTATTTTTGATATGAAACAAGGGTTCAAACTAGGAGACATTTTCATGCTATTGTATAGACTCTTTTTGCAGAAATAAAGTGGAGTTTCCTTTCGTTTGCAATACCAGAATTGTTCATCTTTTCATTCTCTGTATTTTAATTTCAGTTTATTTTAGTTCATAAAGACCGTTACCTCTTTGTTGAACTCATAGGCTTGAAATTAAAAGATTCCTTGCTGTCTTGTATTAGGCCCTACTTTCACTTGTATTGGCAAATCAAGACTAGTATTCTCCATCCTCTCTTTCAATTATTTGATCTAGTTATTGTTTACTCAAAGCACTATACCTTTATATGTGTGATGAGTTGTTTTTTATACAAATCATTGAAGACCCCATTGTCCCACACACATAAAAACCATTATTTATAAGTTACCAAGCATCCTTAGCCTGCAACCCTAAGGAGTTTCTTGGAGTCATAACAGCTACCACCAAGCTCCAGCCTAGTGAATCAGACGACCCAGAAGAAGGAGAACACCTCTTCCATTCGCAGATCTAGGTAAAAGGCACCCTGCTGCACTTCATCGTTGATAGTGGTATCCAGAAGAACCTCATCTCAGCAAAGGTCACCAAGCGGTTGTCCCTGCCAACAAAGACACACCCACATGCCTACACCATTCGATGGCTCTGCCAAGGAAGAGATCTTCGCATCAGCCAATAGTGTCGACTGTCATACGACATCAAGCCCTTCAAAGATGAAGTATTGTCTGATGTTTCTCCTCTCAAAGTTTGTGATGTTCTTTTGGGCCAACCTTATTTGTGGAAATGTCATGTTGTATATGAGTCTAGACCTCATAGTGTTCTTATTACTTTGAACGGGAAATTGTACAGGATACCTGAGGCAGTCCCACCTAGTGCTATTTCCTTGATCTCTGCTAAGAAATATAGGAAGGTCATCTCTCAGATGGAGAAGTTTATCTTCTTCATGATTCACTCTCAGAATAAGTGAAATATCATAGCCACATCCAGGGTCTCTTTGAACGACCTCTCCACACAGCAAAAGCAAGTAGATAAGGTCATGGAATAATACTCGAATATCTTCTCCTCACCTACAAGGGTTCCTCTACACTACCAAGTCAAGCACCCCATCGATCTGACCCCCAGTGCACCACTGCCCAATGGGCCAGTATATCGCCGCTATTTATTAGAGAATGAGGAGGTCAATAGACAGATCCAAGAACTTCTCCACAAGGGGCACATCCATCCCATCTCATCACCTTGCGGGAGCCCAATCATGCTAGTATAGAAGAAATATGGAACTTGGTGACTCTTTATTGATTACTGGGCTCTCAATAAAATCACAGTCAGAAACCGGTACCCGATTCCCCGAATCGACGACCTCCTTGATCAACTCACGGGGGCCAAATACTTTAGTAAGATTGATCTAAATTTTGGCTACCACCAAGTCCCAATAGAATAGATAAATGTATGGAAGACCACCTTCAAGTCAAAGGAAGGCCTTTTTGAATGGATGGTCATTCTATTTGTTTTGACAAATGCTCCAGCCACTTTCATGAGGATTATGGACGATATCCTGTGACCATTCACCAATACTTTTGTAGTGGTGTATCTAGACGAAATTCTAATTTATAGCAAGACTTGGGCCAAACACTTGTAGCATATTCAGCAGGTTCTTCACACCCTGCGGCAGCACAAGATATATGCCAACTTGGAAAAATTCTCCTTCGACATGGAGAGGGTCCATTACCTGGGCTACATTATTGATCAGCATGGCGTACATGTGGATCCAACCAAGATCCAAGTTATCCGTGACTGGCCAGCCCCAAAAACACTCACTGATCTTCAGAGCTTCTTGGTCCTTGCCAATTTCTACCGTAGGTTTGTGTTGGGATTCTCCCATATTGCATGGGCCCTCAGCCAAATAAATAGGGGTGGTGGTAAGGAAAAATTTGTGTGGGGCCAATCCCAACAACAAGCGTTCGATGATTTGAAGAAGCACTTGTACTCATCCCCAGTACTTTCACTACCATACCTACAACATCCCTTTGAGATCGAGATAGATGCTTCAGACTATGTTGTGGGCACCATTCTCACTCAACAGGGCCATCCCGTGGCCTATCATAGTGAGACATTGTCAAATACTTTTCGTAAGTACCCTACTTACGACAAAGAAATGTACTCCATTGTGCAAGCCTCGCACCAGTGGAGACATTACATTCTTGGGAAGGAGAAAACCATTCACACTGATCATAATCCACTATAGTTCATGTAGACATAGGGAAATATGGAGAATGACCGCCATCAAAAGTGGTCCACATACTTGCAGCAATTCCACCTCAACATCAAGTATAAAATAGAAAGCACCAATCGTGTCGTTGATTGCCTCAGTATACCTCCAGTCATGGCACTTACCATGGTGCTAGACTCTTGCAGCCATGAGACATCTAGATGGCCTCAACTCTATGAGATAGACCCTGACTTCACCACCACCTACCAAATGTTGGGTGCAAACATAGTTGTCAATAATTTCCATCTTCAGGATGGGTTGTTGTGTCGTATGGGCCATATTTTTGTTCCATCAAGTGAGCGAGCGAAGTTGATCTGGGATGCCCACTATAGTCGGGTGGCAAGATAATTCAGTGTTGAAAAGACAGTGGCGATGCTACAGAAACATTTCTACTAGTCGAAACTTTGACAGAAGGTCAGCAAGTATATCAGGTCCTGCACTACCTGCGATACTGCCAAACCAACCACTAAGAAACAGGGCCTATACGCCCCTCTTCCTACTCCTAACAGGCCATGGGAATCCATCTCAATGGACTACATGTCGGGCCTCCCATCCACCAAATGGGGAAATGAGTGTGTTTGTGTGGTTGTTGATCGCTTTTCTAAGATGGTGATTCTGGTTGCCTGCAAGAAGAGCATCACAGCAGAGGCCACTGCAAAGCTCTTCTTTGAATGAGTCTGGGTACATTTTGGAATCCCACAAACCATTGTCTCATATTAGGATAGTCAATTTCTTAGCACATTCTGGTCGAGCCTTTGGTCACTATTGGACACGAAGCTCACCAAATCCACGGCCTTCCACCCCCATACAGATGGCCAAACCGAGGTTGTAAATTGAATGATTGTGCATATCATTTGCATGTATAATTCAAAGAACCCTCTCACATGGGATGAGATCCTTCCCTATGTCTAGCATAGCTACAACCAAGATTTGCATATCTCAATCGGCCACAACCCCTTTAAGGTGGGGTTGGGATTCCAACCATTGGGTCCCATAGATGTTTCACTTCCCCTTGCGATCACCTCAACTGACTCATCTCCTGCTCCAACTGAAGCTGAAAAATCCACCCGATTCATTGAGTGGGTCCAGCACATCCGCCAACAAGTTCAGAATATCCTACAGAAGTCCAATGACAAGTACAAATAGTGCCATGATCAACATCGAGTTGCACTTGCAGAAAGAACGCCTTACAGGACCCCATCGAAATATTCACCCACTCCATTATGGGTCATACACTATCACCAAGGCTGTGGGGGGTAATTCTTTTGAGCTCAACATTCCTCCTTTCCTTGGCTTGCACCCAGTGTTCAACGTGGATCTCCTTCACCCTTATTTCCCACCATTATTGAACACCTCAAAAGTAGAAGAACAGTTGACACCCACAGAGCTCAACCCTGACTACATACAACAAGAATCCAATGATCATATTGTGGACACACATATCAAGGGCACTTGACAACAAAGGATCTAGCTTTATCGAGTCGTCAAAGAAGGGCAGCTCCTACACCAAGGCAAGTGGCTCACTCGAGGCCAAATTCAGCAGAAATTTCCTTATCTGATGGGGGACCTCAACGCAATGGAGACCGTTGCTTCCTTAAGAGGGAGGATTGATCCAGATGGATATCGGTTTCCACTCACCTTTTCCAACTGGTTCAAAACAGTTTTCTAACAATTTTGGCAATTTACTATTTTTAGCAGTTTTAACTTACGGGGCCCTCTTGAGGGCCTAAATGAAGGTTTTTCAGGATAGAGCTTCTCAATGATAAATGAAGAAATAATTGAGCCCCCAAAATTAATCTCCTTGATGATACCTTTCCAACAGGCTATCACACGCCTAAAACGGAGATCGTATGAAAACGTTATGACCTTGGGAAGTTGATGTACTAACTTATCCAAACGGGGCCCATATGACTTTTGGCGCTTCATCTCATAGGTTTAGGTTTTTTGGATGTATAGGGTTTTGGCATTCTTATTTATTGTAAAAAAGGACTTCAGAGACTCATTTTAATCTTCTTCTTGCAAATGCACGCAGCCGTCACATCTCTTCTCAGAGATAAGCCGCCACCATTCCAGCAAGCTTGTTTCTGTTGCATTCTACAGTTTCAGCTTATTTTGTTATTGAATAGAAAACCAGTTTTATTATATCTCTGTTATTTTGTGTTAAGCACCTATTAATAATTTGTATTTATTTCACTATGCCCATAAAATCCAGATCATCGGCTCTCTCTTCTTCTCACGGATATGCATTTATGTTATTTTCTTCTTCTATGCTTAGGCTACTTCACCTCATGCTTCTACATGCATGCACTACTCACAACAGTAGCGACATGATCCCTTCTCCATTCTCCATTTTTAGAGTTTCAATGCACCTTGTGCCTTCTGCATGTGCTATTCCATTGCATATTTTTCCTACGTTCATCATCACTCACACTTCTCATGAGGTCCTTTGGCTTCACTTGCTGTAACAGTCTTCAACCCCCTTCCATATGTTAGTCGACTCTATGATGAATCTACACTCCACTAGTAGTGGCCTCGAGACTCTTCATCTTCTCTGTCGACCACCCTGAAGACTCTTCGAATTCTCTGGCAGTTACAGGCAGTCAAGTATGGCTTCTTTGGCTGTTGGATTCTTTGAATGGTTGAGATATTTCTCATGAATGATCCCTACATGAACTAGCACTAGGCGAAGGAGAAACCAAAGATCAACGGTTCCTCGTGAATGATCCCTACGTGAACCAGCAACAAGCATGGGATGCCTCTCCAAAAGACCATTGGTTGTGACCACAGGCCTAATCAAAAAGGTCACTTCACAACTTGTGTTTCGAGGATTCTATCATGAGTCTCCTTGACTCCTTCCTTTAGAATTCCCGATACCTGGAATGGACCCTAGCTATGATAGCTCCTTCCATTTACGTGACCACCGGCAATGACCAAGCACTTATCCATAAAGGGATTTCTCAATTCATAATTCGGGAATCCTATGTTGAGGCATCTCGACTCTCCCATATCGCAATCCCCAAAATGGAGCTTAGAAAACACTAGCTCCTTCCCCTCACATGACCATCTACGGTGACCACAGCCTACGCCAGAAGGTGTTTCTCATTTCACATTTCGGGGATTCTCTTATGAGTCGTCTTGACTCTCCATGTCACAAAATCTGAAATAGATCTTGTCTTCTCTAGCTCTGCTCTCCAACTCTCTATGATGTGACCATGAGATATGAACATTGGCTAGCCATTTGAGCACTTCACTCTTCAGATCAACAGTCCACGATCCGTGGTAATCGGACGAATACCCTCTGCTGTAAAACTTCAGCTTTCGAGACTTTGAGGGAGTGTTGATGCTAAAACTCTCGAAACTAAACTCTCATAATGATGTCACTCGATGACATGACATGATCCGTGTGGCTTCCATGTGTCACTCAGAATTGTGATTTCCAGGTTCCTGAAATGCCAAATCATCTTGACACTTTTCATTGTCTGATCGTGCCATGTGTCATTGTTGACATAGTCTTCCACCTGTCCTTTCTGACATGGTCTGCCACATTCACCTCCTAGATCTGACGGCTCAGGTTCATCCTTGATCCAACGACTAGAATTATTTCGTGATTTCACATATCGTGAGTTCGAGAGGTTAGGGAACCATGTTCCTTTGACTTTCCAGTCAGCGAAAGGATGATCTTTTGCCACGTGTCCCTCTTGGATCGACAGTCCAGATTTTTCCTCAATCCAATGGCTGAGATTATATCACGATTTCACATATCGCAAGTTCGATAGGTTAGGGCGCCTCCTTCTTTTGACCTTTCAATCAGTGAAATGTTGATCTTTAGCCACCTGTCCTTCTTGGATCAATGGTCCAAATCATTTTTCAATCTCGCATATCGTGAGTTCGAGGGGTTAGAGCACATCCTTCCTTTGAATTTCCAGTCAGTGAAATGTTGATATGTGACTACGTGTCCTTCCCGAAGATGGACTATACCCTTTCTTTCAGGATTTTGTAGGCCCACTTCTCTTTTCACTTTAAAGAACGTGCAGGTTCTCTTGGATCCAACGATGGTCGAACCCCGCGCTCAAATATAATGCCCTAGATCTGTCCTCCATCTGTGTGCTCCTTTTGTCTAGACTTACAATGTCTTCCAAGCCTCTTTGTCATCATTTTTCTTTCCATCAATGTTCTTGCCATTAATGACAATCTCACTCCCAACTGTAAACCTGCCAACATATTCATCTATGCATGACTTCATTTATCAATGAATTTACTTGACATCCATTCATTTACAACAATGAAAACACATACTTTATCAATATACTATGACAAGACATTTTTCCTTTGACATCAATCAGTCCTTTGACATCAATAAATCCTTTGAGATCAATCCTTTTGATTCAATAATTTGACATCAATCCTTTGGGATCAATCATTTGACATCAATCCTTTGGCATCAATGACAACATGATCCAACACTTACCCCATCACGGCCCACATGACATTTGGTGCTTTATCTGCTAGTGTTAGGTTTTTGGATGTCTAGGGTTTTATTATTACTTCTTGATGATAAAAATTCTTGGAGGCCTCATTGTAATTTGCTCAGAAGAATGCATGTAGCCGCCACATCTCTTCTTAGAGATTAGATACCATCATACGAGCAATATTGCTTCATTTTGTATATCACATTTTCATCATATTTGTTTATTGAATAGAGGTTAAGTTTCATTGTAGATATGTTATTGTTCTTGATATATATTTTTTAACGTTATAGATCTGTGTTTCATTTTGTTCCGCTCATAAATTTGGATTAACAGAAACCTACTTACTTTATTCACTTCATGTGATAGGAGTTTTACGTATCTTATCTTAATGATAATAAATGCAGGGCTTCAATTGTGTGCCATTCACCCATCCTGGATGAAGAATACCATCTGGTTGCATCAGTCTAACAACTCCTGACTCGCACATCTCTACAACTATAAAGGGTCCAAACCAGTGAATTTGTAACTTCATTGGATGCTTCTGGTACTTACTCTCATAAAGAAATAATTGGTCACCTTGAGAAAATTTCTTGATTTTAATGTGTCTGTCATTGCAAGATTTATTTCTGACCTTCTCCAAAGTATGATGAAAATCTGCTAAAAATATGGCTTCCTCAACCTCCATCAATTCCACAACCCTTTCCACAATAGATTCATCATCTATCATCTGAGTAACTTACACAATATATAAACTCAGATTTATGAACTCAAAGGGTACTACAAGTTCTTTCCCATAAACCAATTGAAAATTAGTATACTTATGTAATTTTTTGGTAATGGTTCGATAGGCCCAGAGAACAACTAGAACTCTCTCATCCCATTCATCCTTATTAGAGAAATAGACTTTAGTCAACCCTCTCTCTAAAATTGTGTTGAATGCTTCTACTGTACCATTGGCTTGACGACCATATGGACTACTTTTATGGTGTTGAATCAAAATTTCTCAAGGGTGGTGGTTGTCTCACTGATGAAATGGGTACCTTGATCACTAGTTAATCTCCTTGGAAACCCGAACCGAGTAATAATTTTCTAAAAAGTAAACCTTGTTGCAGTGTCTGTAGAACAATCCTTAACAACTTATTCTTCAACCCCAACGAGTCAAATAATTTTTTTCAATGATAATATATCTTTCCTTTGGATGTTTGGTTGGCAGATTGATGGTTCCTATGAAGTCAACAAACCACCTCTCAAAGGCCTATACTACTCAAACATGATGTAATGGTAACTCATCCCTATGTGATGACTTACCAACTCGCTAACGGACATCACATGCTTTGGCGTAATCCTTAGCATCTTTGAACATAGTTGGCCACCATAATCCTACCTGAAGTATTTTTTGTTTAGTCTCCTTCCCTCAAACATGTCCTCTCATAACTCCACTATGGGACTCCAATAATATTTTTGTCCTTTCATGGTCAAAAACACATTGTCTAAGGATTTTATCCAATCCTATGTTATATAGATGACCTACGATCAAATGATAATTTTCTTCCCAAACCACCAAATGTCTCTTTTGCATTGCATAATAGCCATCAGGGAAAACACTAGTTCTTAAAATATGGCAATATCATAGAGATACTCAGGGATGTATTCAATATTGAATAAGTCTACATCTGGGGGTTGTTCATCCACAACTCCACCAATTTCTCCTGAATCTAAGCGAGATAGGAGGTCAGGGCCAACATTCATCCTTCCAGGCTTGACAACAACCTCAAAAGGGAATTCCTGTAATATTAAAATCCACCTACATATCCTTCCTTCTAACATAGGCTTATTGACCAATATTTCAAAGTAAGGATACATCCAATAAGGGCACCACTTAGATTTTCTTTCAAAATGATAAAATATTAATCACACTCGGGTGTCTAGTGAAACACTTCATATTTATTCAATAACTTCTCCAAGGGTTTTGTTATACTTGAGTAACTCTTGATAATTCTACGATAGTATCTAGTATGACCCAGAGTGGATCACAACTTCTTGTCAGTCATGGGGGGAGGCATATTGAGAATAACAACAACTTTCAAAGGATCCACCAAAAATCTTTCTTTGCACACAATATGCCCCAATAAATTTCCAAAAGGTACACAAAAGATGCATTCCTTCATATTTAATGAGATTTGTAACTATCGAAATAAATCAAACATCAACCAAACTAGGAATATGTGTTCCTTTAATGATTTTTACACAGTCCATCCATCCATGTAAACTTCAAGAAACTTATGGATAAAGTCGCAAAAAAAAGCAATAAAAATCCAGGAAAAGATAGTTAGAGCATTATTCATCCCAAAGGGAATAACATTATAAGAAAATGAACCCCATCCGGTAGTAAAATTAGTCTTGATTTTATCTTCTTCTGCTATCCTAACTTGATTATATCCTGAAAATCCATCAATGAAGGAATAGGCTTCCTTTTCGACCACCTGATCCAGTACTTTATCACTGAATGGAGTAGGGAACGGATCACACACACACACAGGTTGAGTTCAAACTCATGTAATCCAAACAAACCCTTATATATTCAATGTCTTTCTTTCTCTATATGATAATAGGACTAATCCATTCATCATCATCCATAGGAGAAATTAACCCAACTGCAAGGATCTTGTAAGTATCCTTCTTAACATTTTCTTTGACTCTAGGTTTTAGGCAATGTGGTTTTTATTTGACTAGCTTAGCATTAGTCTTCATGATGCAGGAGCATCACTGGAAATCAAATGGAGCACGACCTATCGGCTTCTAGGAGTCTGTATGGAATCTCAATGTTGGCAGTTGCAGCAGACATTTTGATGTACGCCTTAACTCAACGGTGGAAAAACCATTTGAGGCACGCTTAAGAAATCGCGAGAGAAGTGGGAAGTTCCACTTCGGCTCTCGAATGTGACTGGACTAAAACATTCCTAGGTTATGTTTTGATGTATATAAGTATCCAGGGGAAACCCTAAGATCCCTTTGAGATAAATAGAGGTTTTGTACGCCCAAATGAGGCTCGTTGTAGGGTAGATGGATGCAAATTAGAGAACTGCAAGTTAGTAGGAGATTTTTGAGTTTTTCAATTTTTGTTTTGACTTCAGTTGTAGCCATTTTCACTTATGAATATAACAGAGGAAAATTGATCCAACGCATGGTGTGGACATTGTTTTGCAATTATATATTATTGTGCTTTCATGAATGAATGAATTTCATTATGAATAGATAGAACTGTGAATGGTAGGATAACTTTCAATTGTTTCTCTTATGTCGAGTGGTGCAAGGTGTGCACACAGAATGCAAGGAGTGTGTTAACGGGATCTGTTTTGATTCTGAAGCTCGGAAGAGATAACACGAAACTTTCCCTTTGCAAGGAGTGGAAAGAGACTGGTGCAAGGAGTGCACAGTCGTCCGCAAGAACTTGAACCTTGCATAAAGGTCTGGTGCAAGGATTGCACAGATCCAAGATTAAACTAAGCATCAAAAGGACTTAGTAAGAATTTGAAGACCTGGGAAAGGAGAATGCTAGGAGGGCGAGAGGAATTTATCTTTGAGAAATCCTTCGTATTTGAGTTATCAAAATCCCTGAGACACAAGGAGTGCGTGGGAAGTCAAATTCTTCATGAGACCAAACTCAGGAGGAATAAAACTTTTCATAAGTGTTAATGAGATCCAAGAAATAGACTCGCAGGAAGGACAAAGGCCAAAGACTTGGAATCCTTCGAAAATCTTCTAAGTCTGAAGAAAGTGTAAGCTTAGGGAGAAAGATATGGATCGTCTGGTCAGTGTCCAAACAATGAGGAGAAATCACAGAGGGGGAAATACCTCAACCGTTCAGGTTGAGTGTAAAGGAATCGTAACCGCCCAATCAAGGTAAAGTGCACTAACAATAATCCCTGAAAGTATACAAGAGGAGCGGGGTTACGAAATTTCTGAAATCATCGGAGCCATCCATCAAGGGGGACATGTGGCAAGAGATCAATGTTTCGCTGACTCGTGACTCATAGAATTCAAAGGTAGAGTTATAAGAACTCGTGAATCATGAAATCATGATTTTGATCATAGTCATTGATCAAAGGAGGGAGTTGAACCGTAGATATGGTCTTGTCAGGAGTTTGCAACTCAGGATATCGGGAGTAGAAGTTCTGGGAACTCACGAAATCCGAGTTTGCGATTTGATCTGAGCCGTCAAATCAAGAAGAGATCTGGACCATTTGTTGCCCAGGGAGATATCAGGAGTTTGGATATCAGGAGAAGGGAGGTAAGCGGTCCTCCAACTTCATGAAACTCGAAGTCCCGATAGGCGAAAAGGATATCAAGACCATTGGATCACGGGGATTGTAGACCATTGATTTGGTGCTCCGAAATATCAGTATTTCCGGATTTCAAGGGTCAAGAGAGTCGAGATAACTCACATGAGAAGAATCGATACATGAAGTCATGACGCACCTTTTGATCAAGCAAGTGGTCACAGTCGTGGTCATGTAAAGGAAAGGGCTTAGCCAAAGAAGAGCTAGCACTCGTTTGGCATTGAGGTTTGAACAACACTCAGGTGAGGGCCCGCAGGTCTCATACGACCTGTATCTCGGGAGAAAGGACATGTGTAAGTGGGTTTGGGGTCTAGAAAAGACCTAGAGAGTCAATCAGACTCAGTTTCTTGATCAATCCTAGACTGGGAGTTGGCACAACCCTTAGGAGAGAAGGGGGGTCTGCATCAAGTGGTATCAAAGCTGAAGTTTTTCTTGGAGACTGTTAACGCTCTGTAAATTTCCTAGAGGTTGTCAAAAAATAATAAATCTATGGGAGGTAACTTTATCCAACCACTTCGAAGCTGGGATCTAGCCCTACCAGCTTTAGAGAGGGATCTCTCTGTATGATTTAGATATGTTTCAAATTTAAAATATTAGGCTAGGTAAATAAAATATGTTGGTTTTTTTGTTGTAGTGTTTGTCGGGTTGGTTGAGATAGTTTACACATCCATTGGGCTATGGGGTATGTATCATGAAATAAAATCTAAACCAAAAAGAAAAGAAACTTTTCACAAGGCGAGATAATCTAATCGCTAGATTCTTTTAGTAGCATAAATGAGGAATAGCAGAAAAAGGTGAGAATGTCAATTACAACAAAGAAGCAGTTAAGAATTTCTTTATTGTAAAATCAGAAGATGAAACACTAAAATATTTTAAAGTCAGAAACAGGGTATACAAAGATAAATCCTGCAATATTCATTACTTTCAAAGATTAGATTTAGCAAACAGTGTGATAACTAAGCGAGAATAAAATTTAACTTAGAAATAAAAATGTCACCAGTGAATACACGCAAGAATCCTGTAAAAATGCCTCTTTGTATTAATGGAATATCTCTTGAAAAATATTACAGTCTGATAGCTCGCAGGGCGTAAAGATCAACCCTTAATACTTCGAAAAGTGAAGTATTTATAACCCAAAATTACAAACGATCCTGTTATTAAAGATCAGTACGTGGTAAATCTATTTTTAGCTTAACTAACTTGACAAATTACAAGAATCTAGGAAACGGTTTGATGATGTGTCAAAACTGCATGTTGTTTTCTGGGTGAACCGTTGGTGAGGCCTCTGCATGACCTTGTTTGACTGGATAGCTGACTGGGTTGGGACAGCTCATCGACTACTCGATCAGGTCACAAATCTCTTCCCATCGAAGATGACTGGGAACGCTGACTTTGAGTAACCTTCGGTAGACTTCATCCATTTCTGTGTACTTGGCAAAAGTAGGCTTGGTGATGAAGATGTACCGGATCTCATGCTGTATGTTGATGTCCAACTAAAGTGCATATAGGAATGCCTTGCTGGTGATGCTGCCTTGAATCCATGAAAATTTCAAACTATCCTTAGCCACATCGGCTAGTCTCTTTTTGTAATCTGGGAGCATCATCAATTTGTCATTTATCACCTTCAAACCAGGAAGACCTTTCTTCTGTAGAGCCTCAATATTGCTGAAAAACCTTTGTACCGCTAGGTCCATGGCCTGAACCTTTTCTTCTAGCTGTAGCATCAGTCCTCTCTTGGTCAAGACTCTTTTGATCTCAAGGATGGTCTATGTTCTATCCTCAATTCTCAGCTCTTCCAGCTCCTCTCTAGTTTCAGAATTCAAGAATTTGATGATTTCATTAGCCTGTGTGGGCATCTCTCCCAGTTCTGATCTAATCTTCTCGATGGCTTGTTTACTTCTCTGCACCAATTCATTTTTCTCAAACATA
>JZKD02S1531641.1:645413-659340 GCA_000966675.3 Picea glauca
TCTTTTCTCAAATTATTTTCAGAATGAAAAATCATTTGACAAAAAAAAAACACTAAAGATATAACATTCCAGTCACCAGTTGATCCTATAAATTATAGGGTGATAACAGAGACATCAGGCAAAGGAGAGGATACAAAAGAACTCGAAGTTGTACTATGTGTTTGATGGACATTCAACACAATGCCACCAAGGAGATGAGTGGAAGCACCTTTATCTAATCGAATTGTAGAAATGGAGATGTGAGAACTTTGTGCAGTATTAGAGGTGATGGAGGTAGTGCAGAGATGAGCACCTGATATTGGAGACATCAGTGATGCAGAGAATGAAGAAGTAGAAGTTGAAGAAGCTGCAGGAAAGGATGTCGCTGAAGAACGCTTGCTAAGAACAGTTGTTAGATTGGGAGGCAGAGCCAAGATAGAGGTCCCATTATATGAAGGAAATTTAGATGTTGAAGAGATGATGGATTGGATAAGATCCATGGAAAAAAAAATTGACTATGAAGATGTTGATGAAGAGAGAAAGGTGAAATAGGCTATCACTCGACTCAAAGGAAATGCAACATTGTGGTGGGATGAACTGTAGGATGATAGGAGGAGCCGAGGAAAATAGAAGATAAAGAATTGGGACAGAATGGTAGCCAAGCTGAAGGCTAATTTCATGCCCAAATATTATCAGATAAATCTGTTCAGGAAGATGCAGAACCGGATACAGAAGGGGATGATAGTTAAGGAGTACATAGAGGATTTCTATTGGCTGAACATCAGAACTAGAAAAATGGAGAGAGATGAAGAAAAAGTTTCCAGATATATAAATGGCCTGAGATATAAAATCCGGGATGAGCTCAGCATGATGTCAGTAAAGATAGTGGAGGATGATTATCAGTTTTCACTGAAGGAAGAAGAGAAGTTGGCCAGAAAACAAATCCAATGAGGAAGAGGTAAAATCATAGCCCCAACCAGGGGTAAGGGAGTTACCCATGAAAAGTCACATAAGTCTAAGGAAGAGGCTAAGAAACCACACAGCCACTCGGAAAGAGGAGAAATTTCCGAGGAAGGCAGGGTGGTGGAAGAAGTTCTTCTAGAGGAAGAAGAAGAAGAGGAGGAGCAGAAGTAAGATGTTATGCCTGCAGAAAGACAAGGCACATGTCTTGGGAATTCCCCAAGAAAAAGAAATAAGGAGGAGGTGAAGCTCACATTTACGAAGAACAGAGAAGATATTTTGAAGAAGAAGGAGCATAGGCTGGAAGATCCCTGATGTTGAGGAAGGTTCTCTTAAAACCAGAGGTAGAAGTTGAAAGGGAAGTGCAGAGGAATAGTCTCTTTAGAACATTTTGCAAGACTAAAGACAGAGTATGAAAGGTGATAATTGACAGTGGTAGCACTGATAAATTAGTATCCACGGAGATGGTGGAGAAATTGGAGCTAGAGACAACTGCACATATGAAGCCATACAAAGTCTCATGGCTGGAGAAAGGACACCAGGTAACGGTTACTAAACAATGCTTGGTTGAATTTAATATAGGAGGGTATAGAGATGAAATTCTATGTGATGTAATTCCCATGGATGTATCCCCTATTTTGTTGGGACTACCATGGCAGCTTGACATGAATGTTATTCATGCTGGGAGGAAGAATGCATACACCTTGGAGAAGAATGGTAGGACACACATGTTGTCTCCAATAGAGGAGAATAAAGTGAAAGAAGAAGCCAGCACAAGCATACTTCTCATGAGTGGGAAGGAACTCCTAAAAGAATTCAAGAAAGAACAGGAGATGCAGTTTGTTGTGGTGATGAAGCCCAGATTTATCCTTAATGGATGATTTGCCTAAATAAATTCAGCAATTGTTGGATAATTTAGTTGACATAATGGTGGATTAGATGTCTAAGTCATTGCCACCCATCAGAAGTATCAACTACCATATTGACTTGATACCGGGAGAAAGCCTTCCGAACAAAGCAGCATACAGATTGACACCTCGAGAGAATGAGGAAGTGAAGAACTAGGTCCAAGAACTATTAGACAAGGTTTTGGTCAAAGAAATCTTGAGTCCATGCATAGTACCAACTGTGTTGAGTCCAAAGAAAGATGGAGGATGGAGAATGTGTATAGACTCAAGAGCCATAAACAAGATCACCATCAGGTATAGATTCCCTTTAACAAGAATGGATGATTTAATGGATTGTTTAAGTGGAGATAATTTATTTTCTAAAATAGATTTGAAAAGTGGATATCACCAGATTTGAATGAGAGAAGGTGATGAGTGGAAAACAACCTTTAAGACAAATGAAGGTTTGTATGAGTGGCTTGTTATGTAATTTGGATTAACAAATGCCCCGAGTACTTTTATGAGGTTGATGAATGAAATACTAAAATATTTCATTGGCAAGTTCGTGGTTGTGTATCTAGATGATATACTAATCTTTAGCAGGACTAAAGATGAGCATTTGATGCACCTAACGTTGGTGATGAGAAGACTACAGCAAGAGAAGTTGTTGATAAATCTAAAAAAGTCCTCTTTTATGAAGACAGAACTCATTTACTTGGGTTTTGTGATCTCTTCTAATGAACTGAAGATGGATCCAGAGAAGGTGAAAGCAATCAAAAAATGGTCGTCACCAAGGATCATGTTTGAAGTAAGGAGCTTCCACGGATTAGCAAGCTTCTATAGGAATTTCATCATAGAATTCAGTGGAATTTTTGTGCCAATGATGGATACAGCAAAGAAGAAGCACAATTCTTTTAAATGGATAGAGGAAGATGAGAGGAGCTTCAATATATTGAAGGAGAAAATAATAGAACGACCAATTATGGTCTTGCCGAATTTTGAAAATACATTTCAGGTGAGATGTGATGCAAGTGGAGTTACAATTGGAGCAGTTTTGAGTCGGGATAATAGACCTTTTGCCTATTTTAGTGAGAAACTGAATTAGACCAAGATAAAATACTCTGCGTATGATAAGGAGTTTTATGCCATAATTCAAGCCTTGAAGAAGTGGAGACATTACCTTGTCCCATAGGAATTTGTCTTGTGTAGCGATAACTAGGCTTTACAATTCATAACCAGACAAGAAAAATTGAATCAGAGGCATGCAAAATGGGTTGAGTTTATGCAGAATTTTACTTTTGTCATAAAAAAAATTGTTGGGAATGCTAACAAGGTCGTTGATGAATTAAGCAGGAGATGCTTGATTTTGTAGGAATTTTAGGTGAAGACCTTGGGGTTTAAACACCTTAAGGATGTGTATTGTGATGATACAGATTTCAAGGAAGAATATGAAGCATGTGCAAAGCTTGTGGTGAGAGACAGGAGCTAGTGGATAGAGTATATTATTAAAGAGGGATTGTTGTTCAATGGAAATCGGTTGTGCATACCAAAATGCTCAATGAGGGATAACCTTTTGAGGAAAAAGCATACTGGAGTATTGGCTAGACATTTCAACCATGATAAAACATTTGGACAGTAGAGCAGTTCATACTATTGGCCAATTATGAGAACGTAAGTGATAAAGTTTGTGAAGAGATGTAGAATATGCCAACATGCAAAAGGAAAATGACAAAACATTGGATTGTATCAACCATTGCCAATACCAGAGAGGCCTTGGGATGGAATAAGCATGGATTTTGTGTTGGGACTGCCAAGGATGCAAAGAGGATTTGATTCCATATTTGTGGTGGTGGATAGGTTTTCAAAGATGACACACTTTATCCCATGCCATAATACCATTGATGCAATGCATGCTACAAATTTGTTTTTCAAGGAGGTTGTAAGACTTAACAGCCTACCTAGAAGCATTGTCTCGAACAAAGAGACAAAATTTGTTGATCACTTTTGGAGAAAATTGTGGAAGAAGTTCGGGATAGATTTGTCCTTCATCTCAGCTTATCACCCTCAGACAAATGGACAGACTGGGGTGGTAAACATAAGTTTTGGAAACTTGTTGAGGAGTCTGGTTACGGAACACCACAACTAGTGGGATCAGATTCTGCCACGAGTAGAATTTGCATACAATGACTCCCAAACAAGAGCACTGGAAAATCCCCATTCTGAATATTGTATGGAATGAAACCCAGGGGAGTATCTGAGTTGAGAGACTTGGAACTGAGTGATATCAGGAGCGTTGGAGCATAATATTTTGTTGTAGAAATGCAGAAGCTCCATAGCTAGATCAGAGGATAGTTGCAGAGTTCTAACTAGGAGTACAAGCGCAGAGCTAATCAACATTGCAGAGAACTTCAATTTGAAGTAGGAGATTAGGTTCTGGCACATCTATAGAAAGAAAGGTTCCCTAGGGGAACATATAACAAGTTAAAAATGAAGAAAATAGGACCATGTAAGATCTTGAGGAAGTTTGATGCAAATGTCTATGAGGTTGAGCTGCCAGATGATGTGGGCATATCGCCCATATTCAATATTTCAGACCTATACCCTTATAGGAAAGATGACAGAGAAGGATCTGAATATCGAGAGAAGGTCCAGTGGGAGAAACAAATGCCTATAGTAGAAAAAATACAGATGGAGAAGATTGTTGATCAAAGGATTGGCAAAAAGACTAGGAGTAAGACCTATTTTGAATATTTGGTCAAGTGGAAGGGACACCCAATAGAAGATGTGAGTTGGGAAAATGAATTTTTTATATAGAAGAATGGAAAATTGGTACAAGAGCTCATGGACAGGAGTCCATGAATTTATTTCAAGGGGAGTATGATGCAAGAGCATCGTTGGAAAGAACGCAGAGTAGGACCTATCAGCATATGGGAGTCCGTTCGAAATCTCAACACTGGCAATTGTAGTAGACAATTTGAAGTACGCCTTAACTCAGTGCCGGAAAAACCTTTTGAGGCACGCTTGATCAATCACGAGTGAAGTAGGAAGTTCCACTCTGGCTCTAGAATGTGACTGGACTAAAATAGTCATAGGTTAGTTTGTGATGTAGATAAGTAGCCAGGGGAAACCCTAAGATCCCTTTGAGACAAATAAAGATTTTGTACGCCCAAATGAGGCTGGCTGCAAGGTAGATAGCTGCAAGTTAGTAGGATATTTCTGAGTTTTTCAGTTTTTGTTTTGACTTCAGTTGTAGCCATTTTCACTTATGAATATAATGGAGGAAAATTGATCCAATGCATGGTGTGAACATTGTTTTTCAATTCTCTGTTATTGTGATTTCATGAATGAATGAATTTCATTATGCATAGATAGAACTGTGAATGTTAGGATAAGTTTCAATTGTTTCCCTTCTGTCGATTGGTGCAAGGTGTGCACACAGAACGCAAGGAGTTCGTCAACAAGATCTTTTTTGATTTGTAATCTTAGAAGAGATAACATGAAACTTTCCCTTTGCAAGGAGTGCAAAGTGACTGGTGCAAGGTGTGCACAGTCATTCGCAAGAAATTGAACCTTGTGTTAAGTTCTAGTGCAAGGAGTGCACAGATCCGAGATTCGACTAAGCATCAAAGGGACTTAGTAAGAAGTCAAAGACCTAGAAAAGGAGAATGCTAGGAGGGCGAGAGGAATTTCTCTTCGAGAAACTGTTCGGATATGCGTTATCGAAATCCCTAAGACGCAAAGAGTTCCCGAGAAGTCGAAGTATTCAAAAGACCAAGCTTAGGAGGAATAAAACTTTTCATAAGTGTTAACGAGATCCAAGAAATGGACTCACAGGAAGGACAAAGGTTGAAGCCTTGGAATCCTTCAAAAATCTTCTAAGTCTAAAGAAAGTGTAAGCTGAGGGTGAAAGATCTAGACTGTCCGGTTAGTGTCCAGACAACGAGGAGAAATCACAGAGGGGGAAAGACCTCATTCGTTCAGGCTGAGTGTAAAGGAATCATAACCACCTGATCAAGGTAAAGTGCACTAACGATAAGCCCTGAAAGTATACAAGAGGAGCAGGGTTACGAAAGTTTTGAAATCATCAGAACCATCCATCAAGGGGGACACGTGGCAAGAGATCAGTGTTTCACTAATTCATGACTCAAAGAAGTCAAAGTTAGAGTTATAAGAACTCGTGAATCTTGAAATCATGATTTTGATCACAGTCGTTGATCGGAGGAGGGAGCTAAACCGTAGATCTGGTCTTGTCAGGATTTTGCAACTTGAGATATCGGGAGTAGGAGTTCTAGGAACTTAAGAAAACTGAGTTCCCGACTTGATCTGAGTCGTCATATCAATGAGAGATATGGATCGTTGGCTGCCTAGGGAAATATCAGGAGTTCAGATATCGTGAGAAGGGAGGTAAGTGGTCCTCCAATTTCGCAAAACATGAAGTCCTGATAGGCGAAAAGGAGATCAAGTCTGTTGGATCATGAGGATTGTGGACCGTTAATTTGGCGCTTCGAAATATCGGTATTTCAGGATTTCGGAGGTCGGGAGAGTCGAGGTGACTCACATGCAAAGACCCGATATGAAAAGTCGTGACGTGCCTTTTTATCAAGTGAGTGGTCACAGTCATTTTCACGTAAAGGAAAGGGATTAGCCAGAGAAGATTTAGCACCCATTCCGCATTGAGGTTTGAACAACGCTCAGGAGAGGGCCCGCGAGTCTCATACGACCTGCATCTCGGGAGAAAGGGCCTGTGTAAGTGGGTTTGGGGTCTAGAAGATACTCTGAGAGTCAATCAGACTCAATTTATTAATCGATCCTAGATCGAGAGGTCGCGCAGCCCTTAGGAGAGAAGGGGGGTCTACATCACTTCAACTCTATCTTCATCTCTTGCAAGTATCCATACTCCCGCAAAAAAATCCTAGATCTATGTCATGGTCTGTTCATCCCAATAATCCCCTATAGAAGCCAACTTAGGATTCTCCTCACTCCCAATGTTCATCTTCCACAAATTTAGAGGCTGATAATATAAACTACTAGAATTACATGATAGAGTGTCCTTAATTTCTCTAGTTCCTACAAACTCCTTAAAGGTCAAATTTCTACGTTCTTCCAAGTCTTCAGAATCTTTAGGATCCTTGTAGACCTTGCTATAGACCATAGGTATTATTGTAGGGGAAGGTTAAAAACTATATTGAAGTAGATATTGATGTTGAGGACATACTATGGGTGAGTACTTGGGCTTGAATTCATCAGTAAATAGCAATTATTTTATTTTTTGTAGTACAGTTGTGATTTCTAAAGACTTACCAGAAAAGGAGAAATCATGAAAGAATTGTTCTTGTAGTATCTTCCAGTATGATTTTTTTCTTATGGTCTCTTCATGCACATACCAAGATTTTGGAATGGTTCCTAGAGAATGAAAGAAATTGTGTACCCAAAACTAAGAAGGAAGTTGCACAAATTTCCATACCTTAAGACAATGCTCAATGTGCTCAGCTAAATTAGATAAAACATCATATGTCTCCAATGTTGACATTTGACTCTTCATCTTTCGATCTCAATTTGATTGGTTGACTTGTGATGGAAGAAGGAAGTGGTGTTGTATGGAAATTCTAACCTCATCCTAAGAATAAAGAGTTCCTTTATGGGGTAGCCCACCATCTAGCTAGGGAATATCTCAAAGTTATGTCAAGTGTTGGAATTCTCTACTATGTCGCAATCCTATCCTCCATATTAATGAGAAAATTGTATAGATCATATGCTCCATCATATGTTCGATAATCACATATCTCAACCCCAATCCACCTTATTGATCTAGTAGTTGTGCAACGTCTTGAAAAATTCTCATACCCACCTTGCTTCCTGTTATAGTGCAAGTTGTAGGTTGGGAAAATCCCAACCCAACCACGGAACAAATGCTACAACTTGGGAATCCTACACCCAGTGTCACCTTGATGTAGGTCCCACACTTTAAGGGTAACTAGGTCACTCTAGGGAGGCAATCCCGATGACCCTAGGGGGATTGAGATGGAGATGAATATGGATGTAAATGAAGCCCCTATAGGTCAAGTCTAAGTGGATTAAAAAGTGGAAAGATATGCCTTGCAAGTCAAGTAATTTCTGCCCCTCGGGTATAATACTTCTTTGGATGATTGTACCTCTGTGAGACACAAGAAAATACACTTTGCAATGATAGATGTTAGTTGGATCAACAAGTTAATATTGATGTCCCTAATGTGTAGCAGTAGATATCAGTTTAATAAAACATTCAAAATCAGCAATATACATATCTAGAATAGTTATATAAATCAACATCAAACTTAGCAATAAATATAGGCTGAAAATTGGCACTTTAGAAGCAAGAAAAGATGGTTGTTGTAAACAAGTATTGTCTACAGAAAATTGCAGCCTTATGGTTTTTGTAGCCTTATGGTTGTATAATTTAGTGACATGCAATAGAAAAATTAACCATGAAGAAGTGCCAAGAAGTAGCCCAAAAAGTGTGCCCTAGTTAGTAGACTAGGTAAGTGAAGTTAGAAAGCTAGTGTAGGGTTAGTTTAGGAGTTATGAGAGTGTTAGTAGCTAGGATTATGCAGCCCTAATGGCTTTAGGTTAAATTTTGTAACAGAAATTAGAGTTTTGGGAGAGAGAGGACACCCTAGTGGGGCAAAACTCCTCTCAATGTGGAAAATCAACTTCAATCAAGAGAACTTTCAAAAAGTCAAAAATCATGTTTCCCAAGGCAAAGATTTGATATCTCCAATACAAAAGAGATTATGAATAGTGCCTTTACTATTGGGTTAATTGAGTCAAAAGGAGTTTAGAAAAGATACCTCCTTAGGGGTGTAATCCATTTTACTTCCCAAGGCAATTTTCTCTAGGCTAGGATTTGAACTAAGAGGGTGTATGCCCTTATACTTCTCTTAGCAAACCCTTGTTAAAACAATAAGATGAAGCATAAAGTGATGAATCCTAAGGTGGGTTTGCATTCCCTTATACTTCCCACCTAGTTCCTAGCACAATAACCTTGAATTGAAACAAATAATAGAAAGAAAGTAAAAACCATACCAATTCAAGGAAAAATGCCAAGATAATCCACCACAATAGAAATAGAAAAGCCTTCCAAGGCTAGAGCATCACTTCTTCCATCAACCATTCATAAGAATATCCATACACAAGTGCACAAGATATAGAAAATCCAAGAGGGCCAAAAATTTCAGACCAGGTCTCTCACAAGAGGGAAATTTATGATCAAAATGAGATCTTATGATCTCTATTTATACTAAAAGTAGCTAACATAGTTTTTCCACAAATTAAGGAGTAAAACACAATATTAGGGGTACACAAACCTAATCTTTCCCCCCTTAACAAATTAATGTTAAACAATTCACTTAAAATTTCTCTTTTTTGCACAAATTAAACCCTAATTTAGGAGGATGTCACCCCTTTAGGGGACGTTTTGCCACATCGAGGAAATCATTGGTGTTGGAGAAGCATGGATGGGCCTCCAAAGGCCATGTGTCAAGCATCTAGTCACTCATATCATGGAAAAATACCTTCTTCTCCTCAAAAAATCCATGTGTCAAAGAGTGGCACCTCACCACAATTCCCTAGCCCCCAAGATCATGACGTCAAGCTCAAAAGTGGAACGTTTTTCCCCTACTGGAAAAATCATTTGGAAAGTAAGGGGTGGGCTAGGTAATTCAATTAATCATCAAATTTTTCCAAGTCTTATCTCTCTCATCTGGCATGCGGGCCCTTGGCATCCAACCCTATGGAAGCCCAAGCTAGGCTTGTTCTCCCAAAACTATCCACCAACTAGGTCTTGCAAAGACAAATGAACACACCCTACAAGGATCTCAAGTCATAACATCATGATTAGTGAATCCAATCAATAAATAATACATCTAAGCATGTGCATCAAAGATCACTATATCAAATAATTAACAGCTCAAATACAATATGAGACTTGTCAAGCTTAAATATGGGAGGGTTGACGAGGTGTCCTATTGGGTAGATCTTTCCCTAGGTCAAGGAGAGCTTCCAAGACGTCCCTCTCTAAGACATGTAAATTGTATGAGGGGGATGGGATCAATACTGAATGGGCATAGGGCTCATGACATACAATGGGTCATATTGTCTCATTCATGGGTGCCTTTGTAGAGGGTGTGTGGTACCTTCGTCTGCAATGCACTTTTTCCAAGCTCATCAATTGCCTTTTATCTTTCTTTCTTTATATTTTCTTTCATAATATCATAAGGAGAGATTGAAGGTCAGTTCCTTCATATGGTGACAAGGTGATGGCAATGTCACCCACAAACACCTAATGGAAATGAGAAGGTTGGCTCGTGATGATACCTCCTTTCTCTCATCCATGCAACTAATAGCCATTTCCCTGGTTTGGTGACTAGATGATGACAATGTCATACCACTAGATATCCATGGATGTGATAGATCAACTCGTGATGAGACCTCATATCCTTCAACTAACCTTTTAATCATTTCTTTATTATATTTTGGGTCCCCTTTATTCAAAGATAATTGTTTCACTTATTTCTTGGGTGATCCTTGGGAAAACCATCTAGAAGGTTTATATGAGGATTTTATCTTTTACCCAACACCAACGCCTCTGTGCCTTTATCCCCTTATTCCCATAGAATGAGGGACAACCCCTTGTTGGGTCAATATACCCTAAAATCCCAAGAGAAAAGGAAATGGAGGGGAATAATGATGGAAATTGGTAAGTATGGTCACAAACGGTACGATGGCTCACTAAGGGAGTTCCCAGTAGCAAACCCATCCCCAGGGAAAACCACTTACTTGGGAACAATGTAAACCACCAAGGTGAAGCAAGGAAAAAGGAAAAATGTCCAAGCACATATCATGAAATCTAGAGAAATCTAAGATAGAACATAATCAAATGGCTTAAGTATTGAAATGATGGTCACCATAATACTGACTTGTACCTCATAGAGAAAGGCCCACTACCTTCTGAAAGAAATTTGGTGTGGTGGATGCCATCTACAAACATGTAACCATCTATGGTGGTGAGTGGGTTTTCCATCTATGCAAAGGGTATTTATGGTCATGTAATCTCTCGACACTCCATATCTGCAACCTGAGAGCCTCAAGACATAATCTCCTTAGTTATCCACAAAATGAGGATAACATATGGCTCCTACTTGGTGACAAGTGCTCCATCGTAGAGTGCATGAGAACTGAAACATCTCCTGATAGACTTGTGCCTACAAGGAAACATCAAACTATCAAGTGCAGGATGGTCTACGAATCCTTGTTCTCATATGATCATAATCAAAACCAACTAAACTAGAAAAAATATATTTTGACATTTTTTCAAAAATTCTAAACTAAGCATGAAATCAATTATGAAAGTAAATAAAAATTAAAATGAGATGCATATAAAATAACATGAGCAATCAATATGCAAATGTAGGGAAAACAAGATGACTTACCTACTTACCTAGGGCCTTGGGGCCCTAAAGATCACATGTTGGATGATTTCAAGTGAAGTCATACAACCAATGCAACCATTTGATCATCTCATCAAAGTATCTCCCTCTGTGCTTAATCATGAAATAGAACAAAGATAAGTTAAGCACATAATAATCATGAGTATAAACATATATATAATCGATCATGAAATAAAACTCATGAAGATGGGTAGTGTTAGGACCACACAATGTACCCTTTTTACCCATACTTTTTGCCATTGTTATACCCTTGATCACCTGTATTTAGACTCATATTATCACTTCATATGATCATTCCAAGGTATACAACGTCCTTTCTCATTACTATACGTTTAAATTTTTTTTCATGATATTTTACATCACTCTTGTACTAAACTATTGATTAGAAGTGCATAAGTGTCCATAACTGCAGATTAGCATTTGAGGCCTGTGCTGAAACACAGAACTATCCAAGAGCGTTGTTGTTGAACTGATGCTGAAACACGAAGTTGCTACACAGTCCAAGGTCACATATGCCGAAACACGGATCTGGTACACAGTTCGAGGACGCAGATGCTGAAACACGGAGCTGTCACACAGTTCAGAATTGCAGATGCTGAAACACAGAGGAGACCGCCAGAACCAACGATGCTGAAACACAGAGGAGACCGCCAGAACCAACGATGCTGAAACATAAGCCATTACAGTTAGCGGTCAAGGCCGACACAGCAAAAGCGCAATTCATGTGGCTGAAACAGCCCGTGAATTGTGATGTTGAAACAGCATCAGTAGCGATGAGAAGGAGCTGGTACACCAGCTGTAACAGCAATACCTCGTTCAAATCCTATATTAGCATTCGGTTGCGTGAGAATAGGACATCCTATGCTGATTTAGAAAGAAGATACGATTTAGGATAGGATTCAGATATGCTTTGTAATGATTGTATCGAAGGGGTTTCCTCTTTAAAAATCAGGGGAAATCACCATTCGGGATATCCAAGTTTTGATGCATTGAAGCAACTCCAGAGAGACGGGACGTATTCTATTCTTTCAATTTGTAATGTGATATTTCGACAGATGAATATAAGACTGCTTTGAGTATCCTTGTCTAGCTTTTCGTCTAGGGGAATCTTGTGAGAAGGGAGGGCCCACCTTCTTCACAAGATTCACCCATTAGTTAGAAGTGTGTTAGTATAATTTTTGTTCATGCTTTATTTAACTGTCGTTTGCTGAAACACTGTTTTTAATGGATTCCGCTTTGTTGAAACACTATTGACTCTGTCTTAAGTTTAATTGAATGGAATTGGTAATTCTTTTTATCTGCAATCTCGTGTGATGATTTTATGAGGCTAGCAGAGATTTGATTAAGGATTCCTGCTCAGACAGAAAGGGATCGAAATATCATACCCTCTGTAGAATTCATTTTTTTACTGCAATTATGCTAGCCAGAGGTCCGGTTAAAAGGTTCCTGCTCAGACAGGAAGGAATCTAATTATCTTGACTTCTGTAGATTTCATTCCCTGCTGCAAGTGTGCTAGCTATAGATTTGGTTAAAGGGTTCCTGCTTAGCCAGGAAGGAATCACAACACCTTGTCTTCTGTAGATTTCATTTACTTCTGCAAGTGTGCTAGCCAGGGATTTGGTTAAAAGGTTCATGCTCAGACAGGAAGGGACCACGACACCTTGTCTTCTGTAGAATTCATTTACCTCTGCAAGTGTGTTAGCCAGAAACTGGGTTAGGAATCCCTGCTCAAAAAGGAAGGAATCAGACTGCCCTGTTCTCTGTAGACCTCAACCTCACAAGTGTGCTAAAACAAAAATAAGGCTCAAGGCTCCTACCCAGAAGGAAAGGAACTAGATGGCTTTATTCTTTGTTAGATAGAGTTAATTGTTTTTTGCACTATTGTTTCCATGAAAAGAGTGTTAGTGCTGAAGTCTCTGTTTGAGAGTAAGGGTCATGTTCTCTGATTGCAGAATAGTTGTTCTTTTCCCTTGCAGTGTTATCTTAATGTAATCCAGGATTCTTAGATTGAATTTTAAAGAATTCAATAGGGGAATTGCTTTCATGTGATTTAATTCAGAGCTTCAGTTTAGATAGTATAAATTTCTTTACTACAACACTAAGTTTCTTTTGGAATTGAGCATATACAGTGCGTGGCTATCTTTGAAATAAAAGACTTCCCTGGGTTGATAATTTATGTATCACATGATTGTTTAAATTAATTAAGAAATTATAGTGACCAACATTTTGGCGTCGTTGTCGGGGAAGATAGCTATAAATTTCAAGAGCACTTGTGATTTCTTTTCTTTAGATAAAAAGAATGCATGAAAGACCCCAAAGACACTAACCCTACAGGTGGCAAGGGAAAAGGAAACGGAGGAAGAAAGACTTTCATTGACAATATTACATCCAAGTCTGAATCTGTTGCCCAACGACCAAATCTTCAAAAACAGAATTCCCAGCCCTCATTTCGAGCATTTTTTGGAACAGGAAAAGAATTTTGGAGTCCAGAGACAGTCCAGAAGCCAGGAGGATACATTGAGGACAGAGCAAGTGCAGCAGGAGAACAGACAGAGGAAAACATGGATGAGTTCAATGAGCGATTGCATCATGAAGAACAGGTAGATCCTGAAGGAG
>JZKD02S1531641.1:659350-675806 GCA_000966675.3 Picea glauca
AGGACTGAGAGGAAATGAAAGATCAAAATAATATTGCATGGTCTCTTGGGGAAGAGGGTAAGAGGTAAGGAATAGTCTCATGTGTAGAAAAACACCGCCTCTTCCCTTATGAATCTCCATGGAAATATCCAAGATGAAAATACTTTTGCTTTGAAGAATGAACCTATGACTGCTATGAGGTGGCCACGTCTTCGTATTCCTCAAAATATGAGCACAATAGTTGGAAGTCCTCATAAAATGAATATGCATCCTCAAAAGGGTATGTACTAAGGGATGACTGAAGATCACTATGAGTATGTTGTGACAAGTCATCCTCGAAGGGGAGGAACAAATTTGTAACTATATCATCACCAAGTAGCCAAAAATTTGAATCATATACGTATGAGGACCACTCCTCTGATGATGAAAGATCCTCTTCCTGAGAGATACCCTCAATGTCATAAATGGGGTCTCTATCAAAATTGAGATAACTAAGATCTCATCTATGTCTACCAATCTGTATGAAAGTGTCTATAGGCTCATCAACCATATCGAAGGGTACTTTCATAAGACCATTAGTATGACTGAAAATGACCATATTTTTGTCTTTGTGCATAGGAGGAGCAGAGGCATGGACATCTTCAACTGAACCTCCATCATCGAGACTGATCGCTTCTTCAACATTAGGAGGAAAACAAGGTTGGAAAACCTCACCTTCATCAAGTAGGATCAACTATAGTGGTGCCTCAACATGTTTTTCTTTATCATAACTCTTCTTTCTTTTTATAGACAAGGCCCTCCATCACCTCTTCATCACAAGAGGCTTGATTCTGAGTGCATAGTTCTTTGCTTTATTTTCTTCAAGGGGATCTGTCATATCCAAAGTTTCCTCTGACACTTCTTCATTTTCAAGGTCATGGAATAAAGAATAATCAAGGTCTTTGAAAGGTTCACAAATCATTGTGTTCTCTTCTTGATCACTTTCTTCATATGTCTGTTCTTCGAATACTTCTTCATCGCCAAGGGTAGGAAATAATTATTGTATATGATTCATCATTTCCTCATAAACTTTATTGGAAGCCTTTTCCTTTTCCATCTGTAAAATCTCCTTCTTCGAGGCATAACAATTTCTGAACTCCTAAAAGTGCACTTTAGTTTATTCATTGGCACTGGGAGAAAAAGGTAGGATTTATCATGTTTTAGGCATCTTTGCGTGAACTCCTGAAAGTATATTATGGGACTATTCTTTCCAGTAGCTCGACACATTTTATCTACTTCATTGGCATTCAATTGAAACTTGCCTCGAAATTTCATTGGTATCTAGTGGGAGACAAAATGTTTGAGAACTATTGTTACACATTATTTTGGTCACCCCTGTGATCCATCGACAACATGTATTCATGTTCCCAAAAAGAGTCTTTCTTCATGAGGAAAGTGAATGACTTTCTCTTCTCAAAAACCTTATTAAGGAAGATCATCGCATGTTTCACTATAAACATGGTGTGACGATGCCTGGTCGTCTCCCTCTACTCTAAAGCTGGGATGTGACATCTCTGCATGCTTCTATATAGCTAGGGTGCGGCGATGTCAAAATACTAAGAAAAGGACAAGTTTCACGAAATTTCTAGAAGGGGATATTCTATGAGGTGAGGTGGCATCCGTATGGTTGGGATCTTACTCACTTCCCTAATTTGGTGGGATCATTCTAATATATTCAACCATCTCTCCCTCACATTATAAAAAGAGGGATTTCTCATGGAAAAGGCTAAGGTTAATTAAGGTTGAATAGGCTAAGAATTGGATGAGGAATTCTACTTCAGTTCATACTTGAGGGCTTCATTCCAGTTCATCAAGTCATTGTGGATATTCTTCATTCAAGGTTGGAGAAAGTGTGTGTGTTGGAGAAAAGGGTCATCGAGAGGGGACCTTGCGACATCAAGGCTTTGGTTGTAATATCCACTTTCATTTTAATATGATACAGTGATATGTTTCTTTCCCATAAAACTTGCTTTGTTTTATTGTATGATTCCTTGATAACATGCATAGGTTCTCATTGAGTATATTATATTTCTTTCACTTTGATTGGCTTGTGTTCCCTTGCAGATTCAATATCACAAGAGCATCGGGGTGGATCTAGGATGACAATGGCAAGAGGAAGCGATATTTAAATGGTATGTTTCCCATCTCTTGTTAAATAGTAAACTCAATGGTTAGAGCTTAGGGAAAGCATCATATTTTGTTATGTTTTGTTCTAGATCTAGGTGGATCTAGGGAGATCTATTTATGTCTGCATTTACCAATAAGTTCCATAAAACAATTCGCGACCATACTGGGGGTACGAATTCCTTTTGATTTTTTGCTTCCCATTTTCCTTTAGCCTGCCTTCCTCTAATAAATTTCATTCTCTGAGTCTATGGGTGATTCATATGGAATCCATGGGTCTAGAAGTTCCATTAGATTTTTTTTCTTTCTTCCAATTTTTCCTCATTTACAGAGATCGTTGCATTGTGTCTCATTGACAACCTGCAACGATCCTTAGACATCGCACTCTTATTGGCCAATCCAGTGCAATGAAGTTGCACTATTCTCTGCTAGTAGACTGTGATGACCTTTTCTCATCCCACTGTGTCCCATACCTAGCCTGCAACAACTCCTGTAAATTTTGTTGGAGTGAGTAAATTTCTCTTTTTCCCTCCCAGTTTTCCCTTAGTTTTCTGAGGTGACTTCTAATGCCCATGTTTTATTGATCTCATGAGTTTAAATCTTGCTTGTGATTGGTTTTCATTGATTGAAAGTCTTTCATAGTGATTTTGAAAGTTTTTTGGATTTTGATAATTGTGACAAGGATATAATATCATATCTTGATCTGGGTGCTTGTTTGACAAAGGGTATTTGGTTTGTATGAAGTTTTGAATTCATTTTACTTTCCAGATTGTTAGTTAATTGAGAAATACTTTTTTCTTACATATGTTAAAAGGTTTTCTTGTCTTTTTAATTTTTGTTTGTATTGCGAATTTGATTTGAAAATTGTGTTGAGAATGTCATGATTTTATTGGATTACATTTTCCTTTTGTCATTACATCTCTGATTTTGTTTTGAAAGGGGAGAACCAAATTTGTTTATTCTTTTAGTAATCTCTTATAAGAAAATTCTTACATTCAAAATATTTGTTAAAGAAAATAATTGGAAAATTTTGTAGTTCATGATTATTTGGAATTGTGTTCATTCAAAATTAAGAAATTGCAATTCGTAGCTAGTTGTACTTCAAAAGAATAACTTCTCCCTACTGTAATTAGAGTTCATTGAATTGAAAATTGCACATTCATCTCTTATTTTATTTTCTTGGGTCAAGGTCACAACTTCATCAGTTTCATTTTCATCTCCCTTTTGAGTAAACAACAGCCTCTAAAATGCAGTGTAAATTTAAAATTTATTAGTAACTTTTATTTTCTAGGGATATTTTTCACCAACATTATCTAGGATAGATATTTGGAATAGTTTGTAAGGCACACTCTCCAAATCATCAAAACACACAATAGTATCTTGTGATAGGGAGAGTTCAAATCCAATTGTTGCATTTTGTCATGGGAATCCCAACTCACAAAAGGGTCAAACCTGAGGTCGCATTGAGACTAGAAGAGTTACTCACCCTGCTTTGTTGGTATTAGTGTAGAGATTGTGCATATTATTGGGTGCCACTTGAAGGTATACCCACAGTTATGAGTGGAATCCTTTTGATTTGATGCTAGATACCCTTCCTTTGTACATCGATCAAACATTTGATTGTTTCCCCATGAATCATTGTTGTATTTCGTAACCTTAGTAGCCTATCTCTCTAGGGTATTTACACGAGGTGATTGTGACGCAAAGGAGCTCTTCTCTAACCCCGCAGGGTCTCTCCACCTGTCCTCCTGCTCATAGGATCGTTCTCAATCCCTTCTTTCTTGAGCCGAATTAGCTTTTTTTTATTCCCTCAGGAATCACTGCTGCAAAACCCACTCCACAGGTCCTTTCTCATCTCCTCACGGCCTCTGCACTTGACTAAGGTTATCCCTAAATCTCTATCGGGGTTCAGGGTTTCACGGTTCTCGCTGTCGAGAACTCCTGTCCTCTCTATTTCTCGATTCGCGATCATCTCCTTCCCTGGACTTAGCCCCTCGGGCTATACCCTTTGGTCCATGCGACCATTCTCCTATATGACCTCAGCCAAACCTTTATCAGGGTTTCGGCGTTTACGCTGTCGAGAGTCACAGCACTCCCCAACTCCCGATCTTCGATTCTTCGATGCACCTTAGGCGCTAGCCCTGCTGGAAGTGTTCCTAGTCCATATGACCATTACCCCATGACCATGGCCTTACCTCTTGTCGTGGCTCCTCCTATCGGAATTTTGGCACTTGCGATGCCAAAATTCACAAGTCCTCCGGACTCGGGATTCTCCAATCCCCGATGGCTCCTTTCAAACGCTATCCCTCCTGAGCTTAGATCTTGGCTCAGGTGACCAATTGCATAATACCGTGGTCCTATACTTCCCTATTGGGATTTTAGCTTCCAATTTCCTGATGAGTTCTCCTTTGAGCGCTAGCCCTCTTGGCTAGAGCATGGTCCATATGACCTGTCTCCGCGTGACCACAGTCAAACCCCCCATCGGGGTTTCGGGGTTCGCGGTTTCAAAATGAACGAACTCCTTGTACACGGGATCTCCGATATCCCGATTCCCAATATGTCGATGAAGCCCTCCTGTGGAGCTTTCGTCGATGACGCTAGATGTTTGCCACGCGTCCCTTCAACGGATGATCCCGATTACGTTGGGATTTCGCGACTTGCGCTGTCTCGATTCCTACGATCTCGAGAATCCTGAATTCCTGATGGCTTTTTCTCCTCCTGTTCATGAAGGCTTAACCTCCATGCAACTTCCTGCAAATCCGACAGTTGTAGGGTATCTGCCCCAGATCCGACGACCCAGCTCTGTTCTCCTTGTGCACTCTCCTCTGGCCGCTAAAATTTGTGTGCCTACTCCCGATCCGATGGCTGATGGGATTTCTTCGTAAGATCCGACAGCTATCAGTCTCTTCCTCCTGTGCGCTCCTTTTGAGCTTCTTCTGGATGTAAACTCCTCAATGGTCCAGATCTTCTTTCTCCGCCCGATCCGATGGTTCCTGTTGCTCCCTCCTGAGCTTCCTGCGCATATAAGAACGTTGTTCTCCCTAATCTTTTCTTCTCCTTTTGAACCCACAAAGGATTCTTTAGCTTCTGTGCCACTTGCAGAGCCTTTCGCACGTAAATTTCTATCCCTTCTGAGCTTGTTCTTCTTGAATCCTTAAAGGGTTCCGACACCTATGCTCCTGCAGAGTCTCTTCATGCACACGCTAGTGCTGTCTCTCCTGAGCTTCTTTGAGTTCTAAGATCCCTTGGGGATTTTTCCCTTCTTCTCCCTCAAATGGAGAATAAGATGCCTTCCTGGCTCTCCTACTCAAGCAACCTAAATGGTTGAGTTCCTTGGGTATTCAGTAACCCAGTAAAGGTCCCTCAGTGGACTCTTTCTTCACTCTCGAACTCAAAGAGTTATCTTCTCCTTGTGCCTGTCTGCACCCTTTCTCACATCCTCCTGGTGGAGTCTCTTCTCCACAGAACATTCAGTAGTTTTGTCTTCCTGTGCACCCTTTGCACCTACTCAATGCCCTCCTGGCAGAGCTCTCAGAACCCTTAGTGATTCTGTCTTCTGAACTCTCAGTAGAGTTCCTTCCTCTGTGCACCTTTGTACACATGCTCCATGCCCACTTGGCAGAGCTTCCTAGAATCCTCAATGATTCTGCTTCCTTTGAACTCTCAGCAGATTTCCTTCCTCTGTGCACCTCTGTACACACGCTCAATGCCCACTTGGCAGAGCTCTCATAGAATCCTTAGTGATTCTGTCTTCAACTATGTTCTCACCCACATAGCCTCACCTCCTGAGGTGTTCAGTGACCTCCAAGGTCTTCTTCCTCTAAGTTGATGATTCCATTCATGTTCCTCAGCATGTCTTCATCTGACTCCTCGGAGTTTAGAAGTGCACTCATGCACCGATATTCAGAGTCTGCAACCCTCTGTCATGCCCTCCCGACATGAAACCTCAAAGACCCTCAACTGAATCACACAAACTCCTGCAGAATGCATCCACATAACATACATTCACAGCATATACAAGGAACACCCACAAACATGCATATAAGACAGAATAATGCAGGAAAAATTCCTGTTATTTGTATTAGAAATGGCAAATGCCTGTATTTTACAAAGGTGTTCTCGAGCTCTCCTCGACTCTTCTCCTCTCTAACTCGTCTAACTCAAAATGAGATATGAAAATGTCTTTTACCTGAGGGGCTCATTGAGCGCTTCCCTCCAGGTCTACCTACCCTATTCAATTACAATCAATGGTTGTCTAGTCCAGCGCCTGGATCTAGATCTCATCCGATCCTACAATAAAGGCCAATCTACCTAACACCTGCTCAAAGGCATAGCTTCCATGGCTCACCAGCCTAAGCATTTAAATTACATTCAATTAAAATATTAAATGAGGTTGTGCCTCCCTTCAGCTTTGAATTCATGCACGTTGACGTGGCTAGCTGGTTGGCTGGCTGATATGGAGAGATGCTCTTGCATCATACTCCACAGCTGCAAAAATCATGAGCTCCTGCTCATGAGATTCCCCTGTAAGTGGTTGGAAATCCTCCTGGATCCCAAATAAATATATGGAGCTTTCCATGTGCTCCTTTCTGTTTTTGTTGTTGCTTCTGCTGCACTGTTGCTGCTACCTCTTTCCTTCTGCCCAGATGCTCCTAGCTGGAAGTTCTTTCTGACCCCAACATCAGCCTACTGATCTCCTCGATCACTTCATCCAGCTGCTCCCTTGGCTGGTCCAGTTCTTGCAGTCTCCTCAGCTGCAAAAAAGTTTGGTCATTGGGAAGATCATCATGATCTCCCACGCCTTCCTTATCCACTTCCAACTTCATCTGTTGGATGTGCATGCCCTGCACTTTTATCCTTTCCTCTAGGGCTTCAAATTGATCCCACAGATCAGCAAAGCATATGTTGTCTACTTCTTCTTCCTCTGCTTTTGCAACCTCCTCTGTTGCATTCTTTTCAGCTTCATGGCTGAAAATCCTGAGCCATTCCTCAGAATGTTCGTCTTCTTCTTCTTCATCTTCGTCTTCTACTTCTTCTTCTACTATCAGCTCCAATGCTACAGCACTCTCAGCTTGTTGGCTGAAATTGTTGAGTTGTTCCTCAGAACGCTCATTCTTCTCTTCATCTGCTGGGGCAGTCTCCAATGTCTGCTCCAATTCCCTTTTGACAGTCATCTCCAGTTGTGACTGTTCTTCTGTTGTTGCACCATCTACAATAGAATTTTCTTCCTCCTCCTGAGCAAATGATAGGAATATTCCAATTCCCCCAATTATCAGAATATCCTCCTGATGTTCCTCCTCTGTCAGCTGCATCTGTTGATCCAAATCTATCTTTGAGCCCACCTGCTCTGTCATCTCCCCTGGTTGATTCCAACTCACTTCTGAGTTTATGAGACCCTTAGACAGTCTCATCTGCTCTGTCAGCTTCTCTGGCTGATCCAAATTCATCTGCTCATCCCTGCCCACCTGGAAATATGGGATGTCTCAGCTGCCCTCCTGGTAGACCATGAAATCAATTGATCCCATCTTCATCAGCACTCCTTGCTGAATTAAATTCTCCATGAGACCTTCAGATGGTCCCAAACTCTCATCTCTGCCCACCTGGCAGTCCGAGGTGCTTTCGCTACCCTCCTGGCAGTCTTTGACGCTTCCACTGCCCTCCTAGTAGTCTTTAACATCCTCATCTGATCTCCTTTCATTGCCCAGCTGGAAATGTAAAGTTTCCTCACTATCCTCTTGACAGTCCATGAGATCTTCAGCTGATCTCAACTCGTTGCCCTCATGGAAAACTGGAATTTCCATTTCTCTGCCCTCCTGGCAGTCCTTGAGATCCTTAGATGACCCCAATTCAAATTCTTCATCATCCCAATCATCGAGACCCTTTCCAGTCTCTGGCCAACAGTGACAAATCATCTCTTCCTCTGTGGCCTTGAGGTTTTCAGCATACCTCAACCATTTCCTTAACAACCTCTATTTTTTTCTAGCCATCAGCTCCCTGATTGGCCATTTCACCTTTGGCATATTCATGGGCCATTCATATACCCATCTCAGCTTGGATTTCTTTTCCTGCCTCATCCACAGTTCCAGATTCTCTATGTCTGCTTTTAATTCATAGAGCTTTCTAGTCTTTTCTTCATCCCATTTGGCAAGCCCTTCTACCTTGCTCTTCTTTCTATGGCCTTCAGTAGCCATTTTGCTATGTCTATCTTCCTCCTTGACAGATCTGTTGCTGTCACTTTGCATCCCTGAGTGTTCCATCTTCATCTTCTCACAATCCTGCTGACTGTCTCCTTGATTGTTGCCTACCTGCAAACAATCATTACAGAGTCCTCCAGTGCTCTGTCTTCCTCCTGCTTCCTCTTCTCTACTTGAAATATACAAACAGAGTTCTTGCTCTGATACCACTTAATGCAAAGAGGTCCACCCTACACCCCGCAGGGTCTCTCCACCTGACCTCTTGCTCATAGGATCGATTACAAATCCCCTCTCTTTTGAGCCGAAGTGGCTCTTTAGATTCCTCTCGGGAATCAATGTGCAAACCTGAACCACGGGTCCTTCTGACTTTCCTCTCGACCTCTGCACCTAGCCGTGGTGATCCCCGACTCTATATCAGGGTTCAGGGTTTCAGACTTTTCGCTGTCGAGAACTCTTGTCCTCTCTATTTCCCAATTCGCGATCAACTTCTTCCCTAGCCTTAGCCCCTCGAGCTATACCCTTTGGTCCATGTGACCATTCTCCTATATGACCTCAGCTAAACCTTTATCGGGGTTTCAGTGTTTATGCTATCGAGAGTCCAAGCACTCCCCAACTCTCGATCTTTGATTCTTTGATGCACCTTAGGCGTTAGCCCTACTAGCAGTGTTCCTAGTCCATATGACCATTACCCCATGACCGTGGCCTTACCTCTTGTCGCGGCTCCTCCTATCAGAATTTCAGCACTTGCGATGCCAAAATTCACAAGTCCTCTGGACTCGCAATTCTCCGATCCCCGATGGATCCTTTCATATGCTAGCCCTCCTGAGCTTAGCTCTTGGCTCAGGTGACCAATTGCATAAGACCGTGGTCCTATACTTCCCTATCAGGATTTTAGCTTCCAATTTCCCATTGAGTTCTCCTTTGAGCGCTAGCCCTCCTGGCTAGAGCATGGTCCATATGACCTGTCTCCGCGTGACCGCAGTCAAACCCTCCATCAGGGTTTCGGGGTTAGCGGTTTCAAAATGCACGAACTCCTTGTACACGGGATCTCTGATATCCCGATTCTTGATATGTCGATGAAGCCCTCCTGTGGAGATTTCGTCGATGACGCTAGATGTTGGCCATGCGTCCCTTCAACGGACGATCTCGATTACGTCGGGATTTCGTGACTTGTGCTATCTCAATTCCTACAATCTCGAGAATCCTGAATTCTCGATGGCTTTTTCTCCTCTTTTTCACGAAGGCTTAACCTCCATGCAACTTCCTGTAGATCTGACGGTTGTCGAGTATCTGCCCCAGATCTGATGACCCAGCTCTTTTCTCCTTGTGCACTCTCCTTCGGTCGCTAAACTTCATGCGCCTGCTCCCGATCCGATGGCTGACGGGATTTCTTCATGAGATCTGATGGCTATCGGTCTCTTCCTCCTGTGCGCTCCTTTTGAGCTTCTTCTGGACGTAAACTCCTCAACGGTCCAGATCTTCTTTCTCCGCCCGATCCGACGGTTCCTATTGCTCCCTCCTAAGCTTCCTGCGCATATAAGAACGTTGTTCTCCCTGAGATTTTCTTCTCCTTTTGAACCCACAAAGGATTCTTCAGCTTTTGTGCCACTTGCAGAGCCTTTCGCACGTAAAGTGCTATCCCTTCTGAGCTTGTTCTTCTTGAATCCTTAAAGGGTTCCGACACCTGCGCTCCTGCAGAGTCTCTTCGTGCACACGCTAGTGTTGTCTCTCCTGAGCTTCTTTGAGTGCTCAGATCCCTTGGGGATTTCTCCCTTCTTCTCCCTTGAATGGAGAATAAGATTCCTTCCTGGCTCTCCTACTCAAGCAACCTAAATGGTTGAGTTCCTTGGGTATTCAGTAACCCAGTAAAGGTCCCTCAATGGAATCTTTCCTCACTCCTGAACTCAAAGAGTTCTCTTCTCCTTGTGCCTATCTGCACCCTTTCTCACGTCCTCCTGGTGGAGTCTCTTCTCCACAGAACGTTCAGTAGTTATGTCTTCCTGTGCACCCTTTGCACCTGCTCAATGCCCTCCTGGAAGAGCTCTTAGAACCCTTAGTGATTTTGTCTTTTGAACTCTCAGTAGAGTTCCTTCCTCTGTGCACCTCTGTACACACGCTCCATGCCCACTTGGCAGAGCTTCCCAGAATCCTCAATGATTCTGCTTCCTTTGAACTCTCAACAGAGTTCCTTCCTCTGTGCACCTCTGTACACACGCTCCATGCCCACTTGGCAGAGCTCTCATAGAATCCTCAGTGATTTTGTCTTCAACTGTGTTCTCACCCACACAGCCTCACCTCCTGAGGTGTTCAGTGACCTCCAAGTTCTTCTTCCTCTGAGTTGATGATTCCATTCATGTTCCTCAGCACGTCTTCGTCTGACTCCTCAGATTTCATAAGTGCACTCATGCATCGGTATTCAGAGTCTGCAACCCTCTGTCATGCCCTCCCGACATGAAACCTCAAAGACCCTCAACTGAATCACACAAACTCTTGCAGAATGCATCCACATAACATACATTCACATCATATACAAGGAACACCTACAGACATGGATATAAGACAGAATAATGCAAGAAAAATTGTTGTTGTTTGTATTAGAAATGGGAAATGCCTGTATTTTACAAAGGTGTTCTCGAGCTCTCCTCGACTCTTCTCCTCTCTAACTCGTCTAACTCAAAATGAGATATGAAAATCTCTTTTACCTGAGGGGCTCATTGAACGCTTCCCTCCAGGTCTACCTACCCTATTCAATTACAATCAATGGCTATCTAGTCCAGTGCCTGGATCTAGATCTCATCTGATCCTACAATAAAGGCCGATCTACCTAACACCTGCTCAAAGGCACGGCTTCCATGGCTCACCAGCCTAAGCATTTAAATTACATTCAATTCAAATATTAAATGAGGCTGCGCCTCCCTTCAGCTTCGAATGCATGCACACTGACATGGCTGGCTGGCTGGCTGGCTGGCTGATATGGAGAGATGCTCCTGCATCAGATTGTGGAGGGGAAAGTATTCACAGTACCTAGAATCGACGTTGGCCAAACTCACTTGGGCTCCTTGGAGGGTATACCCACAATTATGTGTGGGAGCTTGCACCAGGGTGTAAGTTTGTTAAGCAAGTCATCAACGTAACTTTTCTACCTGCTTTATCCCATCCCCTTCTTGTCTTGATTTCGTGACATTGGATTTCATCACCAACTAGTAACTTTGAAATAAGAAGGTTTTTTTTTCTTGATTTGATTCCTAGATTTTATTAGTGAGTGTTGTTTGTTTTCTCTAGTTGGTCGTAGATTTTTTTCATTCTTTACTTACATCGGCCTTATCTGTTCACATAGGATGCAAGGGATTCCCCTGGAAGATACGGAAGGCTATCTCCCTTTGCTTCCTAACTCACCAAAAGGCTCTCCCGAGGGAGTAGTCAATAATGAAGTAGCTTCTGAAGTTCGAAGCACACACTCTTTGGAAGCATTTTGAATTGTTTCAGATTCCTTAGAGGCTTTCCAACTCCCCCCAAATCCGTTATTGAGTATTAGACAAGATGCACATTTGCTCTGGATGAATTCATCAGGAGAAATTGTTGTTATTGAAAGTAATGGAGTACCTACTGGACCTAATGCAGGATCTGGAGTAGAGGATCTACTTTTCCACAGTGAATCATTTAGGACCCCGACTCACACTTTTGGAACTTCTAATCCTAGTTCCACCCCTTTGACAGTACGTGATATTTATGGAAACCTAGGAGCGAGTCCTGATAAACCTATGGAATCACAGATGCATGAGACATATGTTACCTATATGGTACCTTTATACCATTTTACTGGTACTACCAATAGTGTCATCTTCATTCCAGACCAATTTTTGGTTGGTTCTCACTCGATTCTTCCTCTCCAGATGACCCATTCTATGGTGGTCCCACAAGCCACCACAGTTTCTACCAGGAATGTGGTTATCACCCAAGCTCCTATTGGGACACCACTTTCACCTAGACCAAATCCATCACTCCCTTGGGTATAGAGATTTGAATACTTCCATTGTTATCCCTCCCAGGTTCCATTCAGAGGTTCTGGAATTTTTGTTCCTCCTAGGTGCAATGATGCGACTCAATTCGTTCCCACACCTACCCAGGTTCTATCTGGAGGGCCTTACGTTCCTCCTCCACCTTTTTTAGGAGGATCTCATCATCTCGGCCCTAGTGGCTCCAATATTGTTGTTCGAAATTATGCGTTCAATCCTCACACATGTGCTTCCAAAAACTACAGTATTGTAGAAGACCTTGCACAAGCACCTTATGCGATGTCAGCTCTTAAAGTCCTTCAAAGTTTTCCTGCTCAACAGAAGGCACTTTTAAAGGATATCAGTGGAATTTATCCAACTGATACTAATTTAATAATCTTTGACTTTGAAGATCACATTCCAAGGCTTCCTCCTCAGTTATCATTTCAGATCCAAGTTGTTGTCGAAAACAAGAATATATGTAGAACCGCTATTGATGAAGAAGCCTCGACTTGTGTTATGTTTGTTACTTGTTGGAAATTTATTGGCTCTCCTGCCCTCACTGAATCACACAATACACTTAAGGCCTTCAATGGTACAGGTTTTAAAACTTACGGTGTTCTTCCTTCATTGTATATTACATTAGAAGGTAAATCAGTCAATGTAGAAGTTGAGGTCGTCGATGCACCTCTCGAATATAATATTCTTCTTGGCCGTAGCTGGAACGATTCCATGCACATAGTTGTGTCTACCCTTTTCCATGTGATATGTTTCTCGCACCAAGGAAAGGTCGTTATTGTCAACCAACTGGCCTTCTTTAATTTTGATTCTCGTACTAGCAACATTCCTTTTATCTCGAAGATACCTCCCGGTTACGAGAATGTCAGCGTGGATCTTTTGAAATATTCAACTTTGATGGGTACATTTCCAATCCCACCACCCGATATTCCTTCTCCTTTTGTCGTTTCAATTAATATGATCTCCACCACTGTTCATGAAACCCCTAATTCATATGACCCCTAGATAGTAACTAACCCTAGTGATTGTCTTCGTTACGATGAAAAAATGCCTTTAAGTCTGGTTGAATTTTCTTATCAAGTTATTCAATCAGTAACTCCCTCTCCTCCTTCTCTATGTGATTTGTCTCCTGATCCATTTCACATGATCTTTCCTACTGATGAGATGATCGTTTTAGTCATGTCTATGGAAGATACTCCATGGGACGATGGACATCATAGTTCTATCCTCTTCCTAGAACACGACACCATAGAGAGTTACCAACAGATTTCGAATATGTCGACCTTTGTTTTTATTTATTCCATTCCTAAGTCAACACATGATGTTTTGTACGAAGGGAACTTGAGTAACATTTCACCTACCATTCCTCTTGACATATCAATTAAACCCGAAGTCATGGAAAATGTTCATATTGGTGCCTCATGTTCTATTGATGAGGTTTGCACCTATAAATCCCTTTTCCAAGAATTTTGTGACATATTTTCATGGAGTTATGAAGAAATGCCAGGTATTGATCTTGATATCGTTGTGCATGAAATTAAGACATACCTAGATGTTAAACCCATTTGGTAGATAATTTGCATGGTCCATCCACATAAGGTCGATGTTATCAAGCTTGAAGTTGAAAAAATTCTTAAAGCTGGCTTTTTCTATACCGTGGCTTTGATTGATTAGGCATCCAATCTAGTTCTGGTAAATAATAAACAAGGTACCATCCGCGTTTGTGTAGATTATAGGGACATAAATAAGGCTTGTCCTAAGGACAATTACCTGACTCCTTTTGTTGACCATATCATTGATGATTGTGATGGGAGTGAAATCTTCTCCTTGATGGACGATTTCTCTGGCTATAATAAAATTAATATTTTACCAACGGATCAACACAAGACTGCTTTTATTTTCCCTTGGGGAACCTTTTCCTATCGGAAATTACCCGTTGGTCTCAAGAATGTTGGTGCGACCTTTCAATGAGCTATATCTTACACCTTCCATGATATTAAGAACATTGTGAAACCCTATATTAACGATCTCCCAGCACATTCCATGCATCGTCAAGATCACCCGACACATTTAAGGGCCATTTTTGTACGTTGTGGTTATTATCGTATCTGTTTGAACCCATACAAATGTATCTTTTGTGTGGAATCCGAACAACTTCTTGGTTTTATCATGTCAATACATGGGATTTGAGTAGACCCCTTGAAGGTTGAGGCTATCCTTAATCTACCTCCTCCTTCCATGCTACGCCTGCTCCAAAGTTTGTAGGGGAAGGAAAAAAATTTACACCGATTCATCCCAAATTATGCTAAACTGATGAAAGGATTCACTCGACTACTCAAGAAAGGTTACGAGTTCGTATGGGACGATACTGTAAACAAAGCCTTCAAATCTTTGAAACTTTCCTTAACACGTACACCATTATTTTTTCCCCCTAACTATAGTCAGGATCACTTCCTCTACTTAGTTGCTTCAAACTCTACCATTGCTATGGTATTAGCACAAGAGGATGATTTGCATGATGAAAATGTGATATACTATTTGATTTGAAGTCTCATGACTACCAAAACCAAATACCTACATGTGGAGAAACTGGCCTTGGCAGCTATTCAATTTGTTCAATGTTTTCGTCATTATATCTTATTACGTAGAACCATCGTTATTTCCGATGAAACATATCCTTACTTGAAAATTTCTTGGGGGAAAGTACTCCAAATGGATAGTGATTCTCCAGGAGTTTGACTTGGAATTTGAATGCGCCAAGTCAAAGAAATCTTTGGTTTTCTCCAAATTGATATGTGACCTTCCCTCCACTAAGACATAAAATGTGGTAGAGGATTCCTTACCTGAGGAATCCCTTTTTATGCTTCGTTCTGATGACATATGGTATGAATATATCATCATCTATCTCCAAAATCAAAATTTCCATCCTGATCTATCTAGTATATATCATCGTCATATACGGTATCAATCCCATCAATACATCATCCTCGGTGATACCCTTTACCATTGTGGTATTGATTATATATTTCAACGATATCTCACTTAGGATGAAGATGAGAAAGCTTTGAATGACTATTACTCCAGAGCATGTGGAATTCATATGTCTGGATATGCCACTACCAAAACTATCTTATGAGTGGGTTATTTCTGGCCTTCTTTGTTTAAAGACTGCATTACTATTGTTCAGAAATTCCATGCTTTCCAAACTTATAATAAAAAGATAAGATCTCATCCTGCTCCCTTATATCTTGTAGTTTCCATTGGTCCATTTTCCAAATGGGGCATTGACTTCATGACATGTAACCCTCACTCAGCTGGGGGGCATGTATACATCATTGTAGTTGTGTATTATTTCACTAAATGGGTCGAGGTGATGCCTACATTTGATAACACCGGGAAAACTGTAGCATTTTTCATATGCAATCATATCATCACTCGGTTTGGTGTCCCTAAAGCCATCATTACTGATCACGATAGTCATTTTCAAAAAAATTTGATGTCTGAACTTACTAAAAAAATGGGTTTTTGCCATGAAAACTCAACCCCCTATTACCCATGGGCCAATGGCCAGGTTGAAGCAATTAACAAAGTTATCACTACCATGCTTCGATGGATGATAGGAATTCATAATACAAGTTGGCACATAATGTTGTTCTCAACATTATGGGCCTATAGGACATCTATTAAGTCTACCACGGGATTCCAGTTAGTTTATGGTATCGAAGCTATTTTTTTTATTGAATGTAAGATACCATATTTGAAACTAGTCGGTGAACTTATCCCTAACACCTATGTTGAAGAGGAGTGTCTTTTGTATTTGATGCAATTAGAAGAAACCCATTGTGATGTCACCTTAGTTATTGAAACTCAGAAAAAACATGTCAAATCCCAATATGAAAAGCATGTCAAGCCACATTTTTTTTCTGACGGTGATCTAGTTCTTCTTTACAAGCAAGATCATGATTTGCTAGGGGTCAGTAAATTCAAGCCCATGTGGTGGGGTCCTTACATTTTCAAACGAGTGTTGGAGAAGGGAGATTATGAGATGGTTGATTATGATGGAATCCCTTTGAGTGAACCCAGAAATGGGATTTACTTAAAGAAGTA